>VDFB02271358.1:975151878-975168091 GCA_007258455.2 Sequoia sempervirens
GGTTTGGTACTCAAGGTTAGTGGTTTGTGTACGTTGCATTCCTATATTTTTAGGTTACCTGTGCTATCGAGGAGAGTTCTATGAATTGCAGAAGGTTGGCAGTGTTGCTAGTTGTCTAGACTGGTTTGAGAAATTCTTCACATTTCTTTGCATTAATGTCTCTACTCTTGCAACTTGGTGAATGTGCTCACAATGTCTTTGCAATGTATCAGTTCCAATCTCATATGCTGAAGTGGTCTGTAAGTTGTTCTACAAATGTTATATCATTCGGTTATGTATTTTGTGTTTCTTGAACAAAGTTTTTTGTACCTGTTTGATTTGTGGTGGCTTTTGATGGCATTGCAGTATGAGAGAAGTGTATGAAAGTGATGTTGTATGTTCAAAGAACATCCCTATGTGATCTAGATGTTGTTGATTGGCTGCTTTGGTGCTGCATTGTGTCTTGAGTTGGCATTCAAGGTTATTAGTGGATATTTGGTTGATATGGCCTATTCCTTTGCTTGCGCTGCGTGCTTGGGGGTCTGCGCTAGCAATGGAAGATGTGTCATGATAGATTTCGGTCTTGACCTATCTTGTTTGGGACCACATCAAGTAAATTTAATTGAAAGAGTGTTTATAGGTTGACTGAGTGTGTGCTTCAATGTTTTATCCACACATTTCCTTGATGTCAACTTAGGTTGATGTGCACCTACGTGTAAATATTTTTGGATAGCATTGAAAGAAGTGCTAATATTGTTTTATTTCTCACTATCTTTAGGATAATACTGCATTGTGCTTTGGTGGCCTACCAGTTATATTCATTATTTATTCTCTTCCTAGCCGACCTAATTCAAGAATTGAAGTGCTGCGGTGGATATAAATGCAAGATCATTTTTAGATGCAATAATATGGAAACGTGTACAAGTTTGAAGAAGTGTGTATGTGATATGTATTGAATATCCAACAAAGATAGTGCTAAATATTGTAAAAAGAAAGATCAATTGTGCTTGAACTCCTGCTAAAGATTGTAAAAAGAAAGATAAATTGTGCTTGAATGCCTGCTAAAGATTGTAAAAATAAAGATGAATTGTGCTTGAATGCCCTAGTCAACAGAGTGTTGTGTTGGAAATCATTGTAATTCTCTTTAAATCATTTTGTATCTTGAATTGAGATAGTGAATCTCACCAGGTCGCTGTATCTTTCTCTTGGAGTTGGTTGGTACTTCAATGCTACAAGTCCTTTTGTATCTTGTTCTAAGGTAGTGAGCCTTCCGACAAGTCTTTTTGGCAGTGAGCCTTATATTGTGAGTTAACTCTCACTGTGGTTTTTCCCTCATTGGGTTTTCCACATATATCTGGTGTCTCCTTGTGCATGTGTGTGTTCTCTATTTCCATCTCTTTACTGCCGATCTGATTACTGCTATATCTTCCTTTTGTTAATTTTGTTGAAGGTCTTAAAGAGTTTAATTTCTATAATCTTCTTTGTTACTGCTCTGCTTAAAGTTCTATGTTTATCTACTAAAGGAGTTTGTGTTGTGCTAAAAATTTCAAGTTTTAGATGGGGTTAAGTTTTTGTGAAGACTGATTCAACCCCCTCCCAGTCTCTGAAAGTGTTCAACACAAAGGGCACCTTGGGGGTCCCCTCCAAGATAGAACAAGCCCCAACATCCAAAACCTTTGAAGGAACCAAAACATGGGCCTTGGTATCTGAAAAAGATGTCCCACTCGACAAACAAGCAATAAGACAGCCATTAGACACCCCCTTGCAATCAATAGACCGCATTCCATTAACGCTAGCCTCAAGACAAAGATTTCCCGCTCCCTACAAGTTTGAAAAAATTGCTCCCCTTAAAGACACTTCCATTCCAACAACGATATTAATTAGAAGAAATGTTGAACTAGATAAAATAAATTAAGGTAATTTACTCAACTACTTTTGGAAGAAGGGTTGGCTTTGGCTATGTAAAAAATTAGGACTTATATAATTGCTATTATAAAATGGTTGAAGTTAATTAGTGTTAGAAAAGTACATGTAGGTTAGATTTGGTGTGATGATGGAATAAATAAAAGGATGCATTTTAGGTGTCTAGGCCCAACTATTAACTTCCAACATAATTTCTTTTGTTCATACCAAAGGAGTGCCATGTCACCTAATGTTTTCACAAACTAGTGCATACATGTATATAAAAAAAGGGGCAACAATTACGCCCCAAATGTATTTACATGTATTGCAATATGCTAGTTTACAATAATTTCTCTAGTATATCATAGAGGTCTTTGTGTTCTAGGGGTTTAGAATCAATAGAGAGATGAAACACAAAACTTTGACAAATTGGTGGCATTAGATTAGTTCACCACCCACTACTAGGTTGGAATATGTTATAGACTGAAAGCAATGGTATTGAGATAGTTGATCCCCTTGGGATACCTTCACTCCATAGAGTCATGCAATATTCTACAAGATTATGGTCCCATTAAAGAATAGTATGGTTCAAATGCAATAAAATCAATACATACACATGATTTTTAGACTAGACATGGAAATTGTATAGTTCATCATTGGTAACTAAACTCTTTCAATGTATCAAGCAAGTGCTTTTATATCTTGTACAACTCTGAAAAGTGCACACCTTGTAGGACATTGATCCACAATACAATTCTTTGCTACAAGCTCATGTTCTACTAGCAACCATCTCTCCAAATAAGTGTCAAAGTCAACTTTTGATGCACTACCCCACTAGAGAATGCCCTCAAAATATGGCTCTATGTCATCTAACTTTTCCTTGTTAACTCCACAAATTTATTCAAAGTGTGTCATCTCTATAAATGTTATGTTAGTGGAGTGTTGTAATGGAATGACCACTCACTTTTTTCATTCTTAAAACTCAAGATGCGCTATCAAAAGTGCATATCATCTTTAGAATGGAAATAAAATGGTCATCCCAAGAGTGCATAATTTATTTCTTCATCCACCATTTTAATTACTTCAAATTCAACTTTAAAATTGACTCCTTCAATACTGATCTCTACATCATGTAGTAAGCTAATAGGTCAATTAGGTGTCTTTTTTGCATTATATAGTACATGTGGGAATTACATAGTGTATACCAACCCATGACTTATTGTGTTATTTTTTTATGATATTTACTTCAACTCTAGTATTTACAAGAACATCTTGAAGTAAGAACCCATTAATTTTTTAAGGTAAAACAACTTCCATGCCATGCCTTCGCTCTAACATGCAAATGATTTTCATCTAGTTCGTTGGAATTTAATGGAGTCTTAGTGTGATCCTCTAGATTAGTAGGCTTCCAAAAGATTCTTTTTGAACTTTTGAAAATTCCTTCATTGTGAAGGAGATTGAGGATTGCATATTAGTTAACCTTCAACTCATCACACAATTTAGGCCACTTCTTATAATTTTTTAGGTTGTGTACAACATTTGCACAACTTTTTGATCTACATGGGCTGATTTTGTAGAATATTTCGACTTAAGGCCTCACCCATTTTATTCATTTTCTCCTTATCTTTTTATGCTTCTAGTTATATGTTTGATCACATAGTCCTTTATGGTAGCCTTTTTGCTTGACTCACCTACATCACTCCATGTTAAGGTTTCAACAAGTTTCTTTTTTGGTATCACATTATGATACATGTCATTTGTGTGACTTTGTATTAGATTTAAATTGTGCAAAACTATACATTCATGTTTTGTAATTTTCATTTTAGTATCCATAAAACAAAAAGTGTAACCTAACTCACCACAACCACAACTATAAAAAGATATGAGGGAGAGCGGTTGATCGTGGGTCGAGGTTGTGTTGTGGGTATAGTATGTGACAACCTGGGCCCCACTTAATAACAATAACATAACCAATTTTTTTCAAATATTTCTATTAATATGATAGGACAGGTTCATTTTAAATCATAATTATGTCCTTTCATGTTAAAAATTTTTTGGCCGACGTGGACTCTATTGACGTGGACCCCTCGCACAACATAACCCTCACCACCATCGGTCCCTCTCCCTTAATTAAGTGTTGATTATCCTGCATTTTGACCACCTCCTCCTACATTATACCCTCCACATCCATACAACCCAAAATCTCCCCCTTAGTATCCTTGTTGGTCCTATCACACAAATTATTATTGGAAGATGATATTCATGATTGCATTAGTACTTTGTTCTCTAAAATCTTGAATAACTCTACATAAATGTGTGTCATGAATTTGAAAAACTTTTGCCCCAATAGCTCACAATCATTCCCCAAGTATTTTTAAAAGTGAAAAAGATAAATTTTCATCTCTATCATGGTACATGGTGCACCCCAACACTCAGTGTTTTCTAATTACTTAACCCTAAAACTCACTAACTGAGTTAACTATAGACCCCCTTTGGACCATTCAATTATCACTTAGAAAAGGTTATCAAGTAAAGTAGTTAGGCCCCATAGATTTGTCATCTATGTGTGTTTGGGCGTGGGGTCATTGTAAGTACCCTTATCATGGTATTGTACAAACATTACCTTTGTGTGCACAAGAAGCAAAAGACCTTTTGGTAAAAGTGAGAAGGATGGATTCAACACATTTTGATCTTCTAAAAGTTAGTGGGTGAAGCACAAAGTTCAAGGGAAAGGAGGCTTATTCAAATTTGGCCTTGCATATGACGTCAAAGCTTTTCTCTTACAAAACTATGGCCTTGAATTTTGTCTTGCCTAGAGAAAGGACTCATACACTTGTTGGGCACGCTAAACTTGTCTTATTTTAATAAAAAGCTCAAACTTTTATTAACTAAATAAAAAAGAGGGGATAATGAATGATGTATCATACTAGTTGTTGGGCACGTTAAGCTTCTTTTATTTTAATAAAAAACTAAATTTAAATAATAAATAATGTAAGCAACCATGGCAATGGTTTTGGGAGGTTTTAATATACTTTCATATAGTGATTAAGATTATATATATGTTTTTTTTTTTTTTTTTTTTTTTAAATATATATTTTAGATTTATAATGATTGGGTTGTTTTTATGAGTTGATCAGTATTGAAATTGTATTTTATGTAAAAGCTAATAAGTAATTTTATTTAGGACTTGAATCTAATCATTCACTATATTAATAAAATTTGGAATTGATTTGGATCATTTTTGCATATGTAGGGTTTAGGGTATAGGGTTTATTGAAGCCATTTTGATAGGTGGAGAGGGACGATCACTCTATATACCACCGCAATCAGAGGGATAGGTCTTCAAGTCATTCCGGTTCAATAACATTCTTTCTTGTAGATATGAACCTTGAGCTTTTAAATGTAAATTTCTCAACTTAGGTCCATGTTTCTCTATCTTACTAGTCATTATGATCCAATCGAAGCATAAGTTATTTTAAATTACATGGTAGGACGGTGTATTTAAGGACTGGCCCTAATTCATTTAAAAAGTTTAGGATTATCATGAGAGCATCTATATGACAACATCATAACAATATCTTTAAACACTACAATTGTATCTTCTATTGTATCATAATCATAGACAAATTATTGGTTGTCTTCAATCATACTTCATCAATATTAAATTAATCTACCTAATCTAATATTGTTGTCTGTAAAAGTCTAATTTCTTAATTCCATAATAAATTAATTTCTAATAGATTTCATAACACTTTTCTACATTAAATCTAAAATCAAATACATTTATTCTTACATATATATAACTATCACATTAATAATAATATTTATTACATTATCATATTTCAATTCTAAACCTTAAAGTTTTAATATTATTTAATTATTTCTCAACATTATTTTCACTATAAAACCTTATAACATAAATTAAATTTATAGGAGGTTAAAGATAGGTCACATGAACACGAAATAAACAACTTACACTAAACCTGATTATGGTAAAGCTTGCCACCTTAGAAGTAGGTCGTAAGATTGCACTAAATTCTTAAACCATTTTTATGAGAAAAGTTTAATGGACTTGAATTGGAAGTTGAAAAGTAGATTTTCCTTAACATAAAAAGGAAGTTTTAAAAGTAGATTTTCCCTAACAAAAAGGTTGTCTTGTGTTAGGGTGACCACCATTTTCCATCACCAACTCCACTAATTTAATATTTTGGAAGCAAGAAAAGCTAAGAATTAAACATCAATTGGTAGTTGCACTTGCACATATAAGTGCATCTCCTTCTGAATAAATCATCATTACCCTTGGTATAGAATTGTTACTCTTGATTATCTCAAATTTCCCATTTAACCTTAAAAAACCTTGATTCTTGGTAAGAAATTTGAGAAATTTAAACATCTTAGCAAGGTATTTGGGTAATGATCAATAATTATGAATTACAATAGCTTTATTTATTTATTGTCATAGTAGCCCCACTTAGTGCATTTCTCATCATGCTTTACCATGCATGACTTTGCATAAATTTGCACAAACACCTGGTGGCTTTAACATCTTAGCAAGGTATTTGGATATTGATCAATAATTATGCAATTAGGTCACCACATTATCTTGGATTTTCCATTTAACCTTAAAAAACTTTGATTCTTGGCAATTAATTTGAGAAATTTAAACATCTTAGCAAGGTATTTGGGTAATGATCGATAATTATGAATTATAATAGCTTGAATTACGAGGCCATGTCAATAATATTTGGGTTGATAGTAAGAAAATCAAGCACTCAAAATAAGGGACTATTTTTATCAAGGTATTAGAGGTTATTTGATAGTGATGGTAGTATTAGTAGGGGAAATTAAGGAGTGGATTTGAAATGGTGTTTTTTTCAAGTATATAAGAATCAATTGCATATATCAAGATATTTTGAATAATCTACACTATGAAAAATTTTATTATTATCAAATTTTTTAATATGATTAACTTTTTAAGCTTAGCATATTAGAGATAATTAATCAACAACAATCTTTGATTAAACAAGCAAAGTTAGTTAAGATTATCATTAGGGGAAAAATAGACTGAGAGAGGGAATATATTCTTAGAGAATCATTATTCTATATCAATATTAAATCCAACATCCTCTCTTGAATGCATTGTTTTATGTAATATTGACTTAACCTATTATATGGTGTGTCTCCATTCACACAACTATTACTATTATCATAAATAATACATGGTTAATTATAATTATAATCTTATGATAGTGTGTCCCGCATTTTGGTCTAACAAGGATGTCCAAAATTAAAAAAATCCAAAAAAATCAATTTGTGTCAATTATAAGGAACAATCAATCAAGAATTTAAGAATGATATTAAATAATGAGTTATAATTTAAATGTATGTATATATGTATATGTATATGTAAATGTATTTTTAAAAGAATTATCAAAGATGTTGTAGCCAAAAAGAAAAGTAATAGATATAACAACTTCAAGCCCAAAGTAAGACATCAAAAATCAACAAAAGATAGAATTCAAGCACTTTCTAATGAGGTTTCAAGTTATTACTGTAGACATGGAAAATATACTGATGCACTTGATCTTGATTCACTAACGTCGTTTCATCCCGAATCACCTTCTCAGCGTATCATCACTCTTCGTCCCGTAATTAAATAAATAATCATTTATCTGATTAAGTCATTCTCTCTTGTTAATTAAATTAATCAATCTGATTTAATTAACCCTATGTCTCTATTTAATTAAATAATTCATTTTATTTGATTAAATCTCTAAAAGTCATCTTATTAAATTAAATAAATTAAACCTTATTTGACTTAATCTAACATCATCATCCCCTTTAATTAAATAAATAAAAATCCTTATTTAATTAAATCTAAATTATTTTCCTCTCATCTTTGATTTAAATCAACCCATAAATATAAATCAATTAGTCACATCATCAAATCCCTCATTAAATTAATTAAATCCTAATCCATGTCACATCCTCTAGCTTTTCCCACTTGCACAAATAAATCAATTTAATTGATTTATTAAATCTTCATTTTCTCTCAACTTGGCATATTTGAAGGAATATTCCTCCAAGTTTGAAAATCCCTCCAATGGGATGTGTCCTTCCAACAAGGAATTTATTTCATCTTACATGTCCTTTTGCCTTGAGCCAAGTGGACATAACTCCTCCTTTTCTTCTCTCCAACATGTCATTTCACTATTTTAAAATTCCACCTAATTACATTTATGGACACATTCATCAAAATGTGCACATCCTTTGCCCATTCACATCTTGACAGTGGCATTTTCCCATTGGATGTTGAATGATCCCACATTCATCCCTTTTGCTCATTCCTTCATCTTGTCTTTCTATAAATAGAAGGCTCATACTTTGTTTTGATCATCTACAATTTGAGTAAACTTACTATACTCAATTTCATCTTCAAGCATCACCATTTTCATCAATTTTATCAAGTTTGTAGCTAGGTTATGTAGGAATTCTACCAAAGTGGATCACATCTTCATCAAATCAACACCAAGCTTGCATAAGAGTTGGGAAAGGGCCAATTTCTGCATCAAATTGGCACCAACTCCCACATGGGATCAAGAGTTTGCTTTATATTGAATGAGATTTGATAGCTTTTGTTTATGTTTGCTTATGTTCTTCATCTCATTTCTTGTTCTTTGCAATTTAAATGGACATGGGGAATCTTAATTCTCACTTGCATTTGATCTAATTATGTGTTTGTTTGTTGTGTTTGTGTAGGTCTAGGATTGAGGTTTTACATTTGGCGCTAGAAGGAGGGCTATTCTCAAGTTCTAATCATGTTTTTGAACAAAATTCTATGCTTTTCTCTATTTTTTGGTGTCTACAGGGAATTGCACTGCTATCAGTCTAGCGGCACCATACAACACTGCTATCAGTCCAATGACGCCATACAATGACGCTTCAAATTGCAAACCACGCCGCTCAGCCTTTCCTGCCAAGAATTCAAATTTTCTAACCTCGCCACTGGGTCAATTTTTGTTCACTAGTTTTCTCAAATTTCAAACTACGTCGCTGAGCAAAACTCTTCGGCATTCATGCTCTCTAGTTTTTCTACAGAGCACCACTATCTGACAAGCAACGTCATACAACACTGTTGACTTTCTCAAACTGCGCCGCCTGTGCGGACTGCGCCGCTGGAGTGAAGTAAAAAGTTCAAATTAACTTAATTTTGACATGTGCTTTTTAATTTTGGTGGCTTTAGGTTATTAATTGGTTTTTCTAACCTCTATTTTACACTTCTAATCAATTTTTGTAGGTTGGTGTAATCAAGGTGAAGGAGGAAAACGAAGCTGGAAGTTGCACTATGCCATCATTCTCTTATTACATCAAGTGTTTGTTGAACACTTTTGAGAATTCATAATCTCTCTTAAGGATTTGTTATCTTTCATGCTCTTAAGATACACTAAATTTCTTTTGGGCTCTAAAAGGAACACCACAAAGGCTTTCAATTTTGCTACAAAGGGCTTAAAAATAACTTTAGGATAAACTCACTAGATTTGGTTTGAGGTTAACAATTGAACAAGACAACTTTCATATTTCATTTTGGTGCACTAAAAAGAATCAAATCATTGCTTTGTGGATTTAAAATGAACATGTGCTTCTTTGTTTTGTAATCAATTACCCAAAGTAATATCATTAAAAGGACGTATGCACTTCTCTCATGCCTCATGGCGATCTTGAGAATCAAAAGGCCTTTTGGTGACATTAAGTTGTCTAAGTGATTACCTACACACCTCAATTTGGATTTTAAAATTGGACAAAACTTGCGAGTGTGATTAGAACATATTGCGTGTGTTCTCTCTTTGTTTATCAACAAAGATCAATCGAACTACGAATGTGTTTGATCGCTTTTGTGTTATCTTAGAAGGGCCTACCTTGTGGGAAAAAGTAATCACCCAAGGGAACGATCCAACCGGGAACACGCTAAAAGCCAAGTGACTTCCACCTGCATATAAGTGTGGGTACTTGAAGAATCACAAGTATCATGAGGATTATTCCGAGAAGGGAAACAATGGTCTCTGGCCGCATGGATGGTCCCCCATGAACGAATGCCCGCATTAAAACCCTTGTTTAGAAAAGGCCAAAATCCTTGATCTATTTGTTGGTGCAAGAACGGTCGTTCTGAAGCCGCCCCACACTTTTACGACTTTTAGTAGAGATGGAAAGTATGCCATGGGAGATTCATGGGTGCTTTTGTTGACCGAGAAGTGTGTGCAGCATGAGGGGCTGTGTGTTCAAACATCCTAACCATTAAAACAAAATTAGGAGTAGCTAGACTTGTCCAAGTGGGGACTCAACAAATATAGTCTTTCATATCCATAGGCTTGTACATGTTCTTGAAATCAAAAACACTTTGCTTGATCGAAAACATTTGAAAAACAAACATTTAACATGAGCATAAAATCTCAAACCCTCTAAGAGAAACAAATATCCTTGAACAAATTCACATGCTATTGCTTGCTCTTGGGATTCGTATCCTTAGAGGTTTCTAGGCATTTGGATTTCATCACAATTTTCTCCTACTAAAGTAAACATTAGGTAACTTTTGCTTTGATTTCCTTGATTTCCACATAAAACACTTTGTGGGATGAGAAGAAGTTAAGACATTGGACATCTAGTATCAAAAGCTAAATCAAGAAGTATTTTTGGTAAAAAGAAGTCACTAAGCAAAGCTAAAAATAATTGAATCCCACAGATGTGTCTCAAATGATTTCAAAAAAGATCAAAATCTAGAAACCTAAGGTCAAAGCTCTTAGTCCAAAATCTCATCAAAAGCGTCTCTCAATGTTCTACGAATTTAGACAAAGATTGCTTTTCAATTTTTATAGGAGAGCTTCAAGAAACAATCCCAATTTGTAATCATTTTATTATGTCAAAATCCAAATATTTTTCATGAATTTGAGCATATTGTTTAGAGTAAAGTGTGTTCTTCAAAACCGAGGTCTTGTAAACAAGAGTCTTTTTAGGTACACATAGGATCAAAATCAACCTTCACCCATCTTTCAAACATCAAACCAAAATCATCTCACCAACAACTCTTGAAAACTTGAAACCATCCTTTATGCTAGAATTTTTGGAAAATCCATGAATCAAAATCCTTGAAACAAACATCAAATCATCTTGTTCAATTAGGTATGTGTAGATGCATCCTTCTCCATATGCTTAGTTGAATTATCATCAAATCATCCTTGTTTGGTTAAGTGTAGGTAGATGCATACTTCTCCCTACATTTAGCCAAATTATCATCTTGTGAGCAAGTTTATCCCATAGCTAACACCCAACATCTTGGGGTCCATTTGTTCATTATCCAAAATCAATCCAAATCAAAACAATCCAAAACCAAATCAAGGTCAAAATCAAGAATCCAAAATCCAAAATCCAAGAATCAAATCAAACAAATTCAAAAGTCCCAAAAGTCTAGTATCCTCTTCAAAGTCTTCTAAGAGTTCAATGACCCATATCATCCACCTTTCACACATTTCACCATCACACTTTGATCCTTAATCATCCTAGATTTTATCTTTTGAGCCTTATTTTTATGGTTCAAACTAGATTGCAAGACAAGGACATGGAGAACAACAAAGAAACATCAACTTCAAGTGACCTAAGTCAAACTTTTCCTGAAAACAATCCCATTGGGGAAAGCAACCCCACAATCACTCTTCCACTTTCTCAAGATCATCAAGAGGAAGGCCAAGTGGAAGACATAACAAATAGTGTCTTGGGAATGACACAAGATGAGATCACTGAAATGGTCCAAAATCCTGAAAATCATAAAATCGTCAATGCCATGATGAAGCTCCATCCCTCACAATATATGCTCGAATTAGAAAAGCAAGCAGCTAAACTCCCTTCTGATTATGATGTGAGTACCATTGTGGAACAACCTCTTGGGATCATGCCCCCAACATCATTCACACTCCCAATATCATCCACACTTCCATTTCAAAACATTACCCAAAGCACTCCACAAATCACGTCATCCATTGCTCCAACTCAACCCATTGTTAACAAGGAAAGTTTATTTCTTAATGCATTACAAACACACCCCCTTGTGAATAATCAAGAATTGGACGCAAACACCATCTTGGGCCAATTCATCCCCCAAAATCTGTTACATCAGTATGCCCCCCTCACATTTCATGATTCCAATGACCCATCATCATCATTTCGAGCAACACCTCAAACCTCTCTCCCCATTACCTTGCAAGGAGATGGTGGGCTATTTGGACTAGGGGGAATCTTTGACCCTTCATCTTCATCATTTCCACAAGGGAGTATGCCACTCACTTTTCCACCACTCACACCTTCGCCATTAACATCAACACCACCTCTCAGTTTGGAGTTATCTCCATTACCACCACTCATTCAAAACAACCCAAGCAATCATCACATCATCAACCACACCCCAAATATCTACAAGGACAGTCTCCCAGGCACCAAACATATCAATCACACCATCCACTACACAAATCCTGATCATCAATACAACGATGCCTCTCATCACAAGCACCATTCCAAACCCACCACCACTACCATAAAAAAAACACACACCAAATCAGTATAGCATCGCATTGCAAGTAGCTCAACAAGCTGCCTATCAAAAAGGGCTTCAGCAAAATCAAAATCAACAAGTTGCACAGTTAGCCACTCAGCAAGCCGCTCAAGTTGATCAAGCAACTCAAGTCGCACAACAAGCACAACAAGCACAATGGGTGGCTCAAGCCCAAGCCCTATTACAACAACAACAAGCTGCCCAAGCTGCACAAGCAACTCAAGTACGCTGGTGCAGGCTGCATGTGAAGCCAAGCACAAGCTGCATAGGCAAAAGCACAAGCACACCAAGCACAGCACAAGTACAAGCACAAGCACAAGCACAAGCTCAAGCTCAAGCCCAATACCAAGCCCAACAAGTGCAAGCGTAGGCTCAATATCAAGCACAACTACAAGCAGTAACATCCGTGTATCAACAAGCCCTACAAGAATATCAAGCATAAAAAGAGCAACATTGCAAGCCCAACAACATGCATTGTTAGCACAACAACAGCAGGAACAACAACATGCATTATTAGTACAACAACATGACCAACAACAAGCGTTGTGGGCGCAACAACAAATGCAGGCGTATCAGAAAAACTTGCAACAAAACATCACCAACACATCCAACATTCCAGCCATCATTCAAACACAACAACCACTCCAAAACACATTCACCCCACCCCCTAATCCACAAGACGATGTGACGACACAAATCAAGTTGCTCTCGCAATAAGTGCTCGACCTTCAATCAGGAAAAACCTCCAAGACACCCAACAACTTGTGCCCTTATCCGTTTGACAGGAGCCTTGTAATGAAACCATTCCCAAAGGGATTTGAAATCCCCAAATTTGACAAATATCACGGGATGGGAAACCCTGAAGATTACATAAGGGAATTCCATGTGCATTGCATGGAAGTCGCGTATGACAATACATATATGATGCGGCTATTTCCTTGGAGTTTGGATGGACAAGCCATGGAGTGGTTCTCTCGCCTTCCTCTAGGCATCAAGAAGTTCCAAGAGATAGTAGACACATTCATAAAAAAATACGCCTTCAATATCGGTTGGATGTTAGTCTAGAGGAATTATCAACTCTCAAGCAATCTAAGGGAGAATCATTTGCTTCTTTCCTACAACGATGGCGATCCAAGGCCAATAGGAGAAAATCGACCATGCCTGAAGAACAACAAGTTTGCAGCATCATCTCCAATTTGGAGGGAACCTTGGCATTTCATCTCAAGGTGCAAGGTATCACCACTTACGATCAACTGATCTCCAAGGTGCTTAACATTGAACGAGCCCTTATTGCACAAGGAGGGACCCCTCCATATCGTGAACAATAAAAGAATCGCCCATCAACCAGCTATAATGAGAAACCTCGCACGTGGGCGAGAAACAAAAATGTAACAAACGATAGTGTAGTTGATGCTAAGGTCATGATCAGTGCTCCAAGGCAAAACAACCAAACCTACCAGCAACCGCAAAACAATGATCGGAACAACACACAAACCAACACGGTATCACAACACCAACCAAACAACAATCAGGTTAACAACCTAAATAATCAAGGGGGGCCACCTTCATGAAACAAAAATCCCCCCAAGCGGAAGTACACTGCCCTTGGGGAACTACTCGAGGTCGTCATGAAGAAATTAATAAACAAAAATCTCATCAAGACCCCTACCTACGAGAACTACTAGGAACCACAAGTGAAGCCACCCTGGTACAATGAAAACCAACTTTGTGACTTTCACAAAATCAAGGGGCACACCACTAACAGTTGCATGAGGTTGAAGAACCTCATCATGGACCTCATTGAGGAAAAGATCATAAATGTGGAACAAATTGTAGGAAACCAAGACTTGAAGATATACACAAATCCGATACCGAACCATAACAAAGGAAACAATGATAAAGGAAAAGGAAAATACAAGAATGTGAACCATGTGTATGAACATGTTGTTGCAACACTTGAAGAATATGTCATTGTCATTAACATTAAGGGAGCCAACGCTAATTGTGGAGTCACCACACATGGTGGCAAGGTCACCATTGCTGGGCCATCACAACCACCTAGGACATCTGCATCCAATCCAAAATCCACCTCTCATGGCTATAATGTTCTTGACCATCTCAAAAGAACTCCCGCTCGGATCTCCATGATGGAGTTACTGAAGAAAAATCCTAGAGGTAGCATTGGCCTTGTCCACTATCTTCGCAGACCTAGATGCTGACTAGTTCCAAGCTATGGTTAGAAACATCACCATTCCCAGCCTCCTAACATTATTTGATCAGGACTTCCCATCCCAACCATCTCTTAATCATGCTCTACACCTTGAAGTCCTGGTTCACAAGAACAATGTCAAAAGGGTCTTGGTGGATGGGGGTGCAAGTCTTAACATTTGTTCCCTAAAATTAATAAAGAATATGGGATTCTTGGAGGATTCCATTGAAAAGGGGAAGGGCATCACAATCAGAGCTTACAATGATCAGGAGAGAGTGTCTATAGGCACTATCCAACTCCCTATTCAAGTAGGGCCCGCCTGAATGGAAACCACATGCTAAGTCTTGGACCTTGATCTACCTTACAACATTCTCTTGGGGCATTTGTGGATTCATGGGCTGCAAGCAGTTGCTTCCACATTTCATCAGTGTGTTAAGTTCCAATAGAAAAATCAAGAGGTCACAATTCATGGTGATCCTGAACCCTTTGCATACTGCAAAATCCTCGAAGTCAAATACTACAAAATCCCACAAGTGCCTAAGAATGATGAAGGCCCCACCACTCCATACATTGACCCAACTACTCTCACCTCCACTTCTGTGACAGAGACACCCTCCATCCCTGATATCTCTGAAATTAATGTCATTGCCTAAGATGATGGATGTGGGAATTACAAAATGAAGAAGAGTGCTTTTGTGGTGGGAGAGTTACCACAATCTCCTAGATCTCATGGACAACCCCAAGAAGCCGAAACATCATCCCAAACCTTCATAGTAAGTTCCTCCAGCTTCAAGAGTTGGGGAGACTTAGGTCGGGAAATAATAGAAGAGGACCCATCAAAATTCCTGTACCAAGATAATAGACCAACAACTAACTTACCTATGGATGATAGCAGTAAGGGCTTACAAATGATGCTCGCCATGGGCTATGACATAAACAAAAAGATTGGGAAAAATGACAATGGGCTCCTAGTACCCCTCATGCCTGAGATGTGAATGAAAAATCTTGGCCTCGGATGTACCCCTCTCAGGGTGACCATACTTGGCAGAGGTATCCCAGTTAGGAAGGTCAAAAATCGTCCTTAACAATCAACACCCACCCGTCAAATACCCGTATCCATAGATCAAGTCATAGATGTGAGTAGTGAGGAAGATCCTATAGCCGACCTGCCCATGATTTTTGAAGACACCTCCTTGCTCATGATTAGCACCTTATCCTTTGAGACCAATGACTGTCAAACCCACAAGATAAACCTAGTATACCCCCAACTCATCGACTACAACCAATGAGGACCTCCAATTTTGGACACTTTCAAAAACAATGAAGCGCTCTCAAAATTCATAGGACTGAGGGACACGATACCCCATGGAGACCACAAGGCAGGGTTTGATATCATTCTGGACACACAAGCTTACTACGAGGAGACAATTGAATCCTTTAGTCGTAAAAGCAAAAATTTGAGAATAATCTCAAGGTCTTTGAGTGAAAACCACATCGTGGCACTCTCTGACTAGAAAAAAGTAAAA
>VDFB02271358.1:975172347-975207873 GCA_007258455.2 Sequoia sempervirens
GGTCCCTAAAATCAAAAAATCCAAAAAACATCAGAAAATTGGAAAATCCAAAAACATAAAAAAATAAAAAAACTCCAAAACATATCAAAATCCAAAAATAGGTCAAAAAGTCAATCAAAAAGTTAAAAAATAGAGTTGTCTTGTCGAACTATGAGTCTCTAATCCTTGAATGTAGGCAAGGTTGATCTTTGATCATCCCCCGAGACACTTAGGTCAGTCCTCTAGGAGTCTGTTACAATAAACTGGCAATCCATTTGTTCATATCTCATTAATAATAAAGTCTGTGTCAGTCAAACTACGGGTCTCTGAGCCTTGAATGTAGGCAAGGTTGATCTTTGATCATCCCCTGAGACACTTAGGTCAGTCCTCTAGGAGTTCGTCATAATAAATTGGCAATCCATTTGTTCATATCTCATCAATAATCAAGTCTATGTCAGTTGAACTACGTGGTCTCTACGTGTATAACGTAGGCAAGGATAATTTGGTTGATCAGCCCCTGAGGCCCTTAGGATAGGTCTTTAGGTTAGTCTCTTGGTCAAAATCTCAGAAAATCCCAAAACATTTGTAAAACATTTCAAAAATACCAAAAACAACCTCAAAATATTTCACAAAACTCCAAGAAAATCCAAATATTTGAAAAAATCCATCCATCCCGTTTCGCTTTCACCCGCAATAAACATCATTCATAATAAATCATCGTCATCGTCAACCTTTGGTAAAACAGTCAGAAACAAGTCTAGTAGGTTAAAAGTGAAAACTCAAATCGTCAAAGTATCAAGTCTAGATCAATACATAAACAAGTTGGTTAACTCTTTGTGTCAATAGCCTATCATCCAATCAGTCCCATATCAATCATCTGATATCATCATGTCCTAGGATGCATCCTTCCTACAATGGATATCGACATTAGGCATCATCGTAGTTTAGTCCTGGCTAGAGGTATTGAAGAACATTAGCTTGTTTGTTTACTTTATCTTTGTCTGTTGACTTATCTTTTTGCTCTCATTTCAATGACCTCTCGATGATGTCTGAAACAAAGGGATTTAGAGAGATAGAAATGGGGCAACGATCATTATCTTTTTATCTCCCGTGCTTGTTGGATATTCTTGTAATATAACCTTGGTCATGCGTGCTTTATTTGGGTGTAGGGAGGATGTTTTAGGTATCTTGTTGACCACATAGAAAGGCTTGCCTTCTTATGTTTTGGTCTGAGATGTTTGGAATATCTAAACTGCATTTTGAATAAGGTTCCGTATGCCAGGTGTGAACATGAATACTCCTATCTGATTGTCGAGTCAAAGTCCATCTCACTAGGTACAACACCATCTTGGTTCTTTATACCTTGATGCATCGTATCCCGTGTATTATGAAACATAAGGTAATCGGCCATTTGAAAATCCCAACTCCTTAGTAGGAAATCATCATTATCATGATCATCCATCTCTCATCATCATCTCTTGTCTTGTTGGAATCTCTTGCTTTCTTCCGTCCTCTTTCACACTAACATGGTACCATGACAATTAATTAGAATTCATCATATATGCATCCATCCTGCATCCACAAATTGTCAGCATATTGCATACTGCATATCATATCATATAGGAAATATTAAATTATATCACATGCATTGTATTTCCATCATTACATAATATAGATTGGTTATTCTAAGCATCTCATAAACCATACATATGCATCCATTCTATAAGCATAAAAGCAATTGTCCCATAGCATTATCATCATATCATAGACATCATACACCATTACCATAACATTTGCATCATCACAACATCAATTTCATTTATCATATCATACCATCATCATAATATCCATGGAAAATACATAAGCACCATTCATTTGCATAAGATCATCATGACATAAGCATCATATAAATACATCACCATATAATGCATGAGAAAAGATAATGAAAAGAGAAAAAGATTGCAATTCATCATCATCCATTAAGGGCATAATATAGATCTATTAGTCACATAATCATTACATTTTGCATAATCATATCATAATAGAAAAGATATCAAAAAAGAAAGCATCTCATCACATTTGCATCATCACGTAGAACATAATGTACATCACAACATCACATAACATCATCACATCATAAACCCACACATCACATAGCATTATCATCACATAAACATCATAGCATCATATAAAAATAAAAGCCATCCATAATGCATAAATAGAATAGGACATATTACATCATACATAAGATCAAGATCATCTCATCTCATATATCATCATCAAAATGTACATTGTCATGGTACATAATCAGATCAAAATATACATGTGTACGTCAATAGAGTACAATCACCCTCTAGGCTATCAAAAATGAGCTTGTGAAGCATAAAAGAATGAAAGAATATATGTCTATGATCAAAACTTGGCTAGCCCTGCTGGCTGCTGCCCTTGCCACCTGCTCTCTCCCTGTGCTCCTCTACAGGTTTGTGGCCTGTCCTCTATGAAAAGTTCAGGACTTGGACTGCTCTCAGCATGACCTAATAATAATGCATCATGTAATAGTCGACCTCCTGGATGGCCTCCATGTATGAACAAAGTGGTACCATGATCTGAGAGGATGTAGACATACTCTAACTGCTACCATCTGCCCATCTTTGCCACTACCTACAGCTCTGTAGCCTGTCTCTGTTGGACAGCTTGGTCCCGCTCCACCTGCAACTGATCTCTCTCTCTTAGCTGTAAGTGCCTATACCTGTGCCTATAGCTGGAGAATCTGACCATCCTTGGGGTCTGGCTGCACAAGTGGCTAATCCTGGTCCCTGTCCCTTGGCGGTGTCGGGACCCTATCTTGGTGGGCCTGATCCTAATCTTGTCGAGGCGACCCATCTGCCTACTCTCCGTCTCGGGGAGGTGGTCCATGATTTGGTTGTGGACCCCTGCCTCCCTCGCCTCTGTCCTCACCACTGCCCCCTCGGTCTCCCTATGGCTACCTACCTGCTCGACTTCTAGGCCTTTGTTGGCCCACTGTTGCACCTGGTAGTGTCAATCTCAAGGGCACCCAGAACCAATCCCTGTATCCCTATGTTATGTTGGCATCGATTGGACCCTGTGCATATACCCATGGCTTGGCCACCAGCTGCATGAAACTCTGAACCGCCTCGTGTGCGGGTATATATCGGCCTCAGGATGTCTCCCTCATTGTACAGGCGAAGATGGCCATGTACTGGTCATCGGGTCGATCTTGAGCATCACCAAACTGACGTGCCACTCTATTTAAAAGATATCTCTCGATCATAGTGTGCTCTCACCCCTGCATAAGCTAATTCTAGCAGGCGAAGAAAAGTTGTTGATCATCATCATACCATGCTGGCCATTTGAGGTATGGCCACCAGGTGAACTGCATATCGTCTATAACCCTCCTCCAATGAGGGATCCTGTGCTTGCCAGTGTGTGAAAATGAAACTTTTCCTCTGTATCGCCACACCACTAGATCATCTGACTCCATGGCCACTAGAACAACTCTGACGGGACGCAACACTGAGATATGCTCCCACACCCAAATATGTAATAAAGTAATGCTGGCCCCAAGAGATCTGCTGTCCAGATACGCTACCTCATGTAAATATATATAGAGAGAGGCCAATAGCACTGGCCCCCAAGCGAAGCAAGTCTTGAATCTGATTATCCTCTCCCAAGAAAGCCCCCATCCGATGCTAAAGTATCGGCCTCATTGATTGGGTGCCACAAGCCATGAGATAATTGCTACTACCACTAATCTGAATGGTGAAATTGTGAACGTGTAGCACTCCAACTCAATCTGACCCTCCAAGAAGATAATCTCATTGAGGCCCATCACATCATAGTAGGCACCTCGACCAACATCCACATCATAAATAACACGCTCTTCGTGGATCAGTAGTCTCAAAATGCGCCAAACGTCCTCCAAAGTAATCGTCACCTCACCAGTGGGAAAATAGAAAGACGATGTCTCGGTATGCCATCACTCGGCCAACACAATCATCATACCCAAGTGAGTACGGATTGAGCGAGCGTAGAAAATGTACCATAATCCTAGGGATCCTAGGTGCTCCTATAGTCACTCGTGCATCCCCTCTAGAATGCCAAATAAGACTGGGATCCTATGCTCTAGTGAGTGTAGTATCCTGGCCTCCTCCTGCATCAGCAAGGTCACAGTGTCAAGTTTCGTAAAAAAAGAAAAAAAATCCTGAGCTCGGTTGAGCTTTTGCGCCTTTGAAATAACATATGAGTTGTTGTTTGCAAAGGTGACATAGTTTGAAAGTTTCAAAATGCGCTGCTAGAGGAGTTTGAACCCTCAAACTTCACCTCAGTGGTGTAGTTTGTCCATGACCCATTTTGACCTTTAAGCCTAAACTTTAAATAGGATCGCCGCAACGCTCTGCGCATACGCGACATAATTTGACCTGAAACCCTAATTTGCAAACTCCACCGCCATGATGCTATATGGATATGCAACACTGTTTGAGGCTGCGCGACACCTAATTTAAGTTTGTAGTGGCACTATATTGCACTGCTGGACCTAAACAAACTTTCTAGGCCTAATAAATGCACCTAAACACGAAAAATGAGATCAAGTTAGGATCACTTGCCGTAGTTCCTGCGCCTGGATGTCGCTGGTACACTCGTACTCAGTCTAAAACATGTCATGGAAGCACGCGTTGCGCCATCTCAATCAATGCTCAGAGCTCTAGTGGCAGAATCTCTATAGGCTGTGTGCAAATGAATTGGAAATGGCCCCGCGAGGCTTATATTAAGCCTAAAGTTAGGGTTTTTGACCCCGTTTAGTTGTCTGGATAGGGTTTTGATCCTTGGATCCTATTTTCACTCAACCGAGGGCCGTTTTGCATCATTTTTTTGTGTTTTATCTCATTTTTTAGCATTTCGGAGCCTTTTCGGACCCGTCAAGCACCTTGTCCTATTTTTTTCGCGAGATCACCCAAAAATCTGAATTTTCATCCAATCCCTTGAGGGGGAAGTATATTGGCATGTTTTCTATCACTAGGGCAACAGTGGGGCAAATTTTTGAAGTCAAATTTTTTTTGACTTTTGATCGAAACAATATTGGCATGTTTTCTCTCATCGGGGCAACAATGGGGCAAATTTTTTAAATCAGATTTTTTTTTGACTTTTGATCAAGAGAGTTTATTCTTTGAACCAATGTAACGAGTACTTTGCTTCAAAGAGGGGAAAAATGTAGACATGGAAAATATACCGATACACTTGATCCTAATTCACTAACATTGTTTCGTCTTGAATCACCTTCTCAGCTTATCATCACTCTTTGTCCCTTAATTAAATAAATAATCATTTATCTGATTAAGTCATTCTCTCTTGTTAATTACATTAATCAATCTGATTTAATTAACCCTATGTCTCTATTTAATTAAATAATTCATTTTATTTGATTAAATCTCTAAAAGTCATCTTATTAAATAAAATAAATTAAACCTTATTTGATTTAATCTAACATCATCATCCCCTTTAATTAAATAAATCAAAATCCTTATTTAATTAAATCTAAATAATTTTCCTCTCATCTTTGATTTAAATCAACCCATAAATATAAATCAATTAGTCACATCATCAAATCCATCATTAAATTAATTAAATCCTAATCCATGTCACATCCTCTAACTTTTCCCACTTGCACAAATAAATCAATTTAATTGATTTATTAAATCTTCATTTTCTCTTAACTTGACATATTTGAAGGAATATTCCTCCAAGTTTGAAAATCCCTCCAATGGGATGTGTCCTTCCAACAAGGCATTTATTTCATCTTACATGTCCTTTTGCCTTGAGCTAAGTGGACATAACTCCTTTTCTTCCCTCCAACATGTCATTTCACTATTTTGAAATTCCACCTAATTACATTTATGGGCACATTCATCAAAATGTGCACATCCTTTGCCCATTCACATCTTGACAAGTGGCATTTTCCCATTGGATGTTGAATGATCCCACATTCATCCCTTTTTCTCATTCCTTCATCTTGTCTTTCTATAAATAGAAGGCTCATCCTTTGTTTTGATCATCCACAATTTGAGTAAACTTACTATACTCAATTTCATCTTCAAGCATCACCATTTTCATCAATTTTATCAAGTTTGTAGCTAGGTTATGTAGGAATTCTACCAAAGTGGATCACATCTTTATCAAATCAACACCAAGCTTACATAGGAGTTGGGAAAGGGCCAATTTCCACATCAAATTGGCACCAAATCCCCCATGGGATCAAGAGTTTGCTTTATATTGAATGAGATTTGATAGCTTTTGTTTATGTTCTTCATCTCATTTCTTGTTCTTTGCAATTTAAATGGATTTCATGGGGAATTTTAATTCTCACTTGCACTTGATCTAATTATGAGTTTGTTTGTTGTGTTTGTGCAGGTCTAGGATTGGGGTTCTACAATTACAAACCAAATGTAAATAAAGTCTTAAGGAGGAATTAATTTTCATAAAAGGAGGAATCAAAGTTGAAGCATATGACTAACCTACAAAAACAACAATCTTTGAGTTGGGTGCTACTAGAGGAGAGATTTGTGTGTGTGGGAGGAGAAATCTAATTACATAATTGATCCATGCTCTTTTTGGGAATAATGGGTCATGAAATAACACATTATTTTCAAAAGATGGAATCCTTCAAAGAGGCCATGGGGAAACACAACATTACTATTATCAAACCTAGCAAAGGCCAATCACTTAAAACTAAAGCCTTGGGTTCATGCATAGAGAATTAGATATTTGACTTAGGAGCCTCTCGTCACATGAACAAATCACATATCTTTTTGATAGTTCTATTTTCCCAATAGTAGTAGGTGATTCTACACAAATCTTGGTCTTGGGGTTAGGTATTGTATAATTAACAAATTGTTGCATTGAGGAAATGCTCCATGTTAGGAGTAAATTCAATTTTTTTTTTCGTTTTACATAGTTTAAGGCTCTTGTAGAGAATCACACTAGTACAAAGATTATGATTTTGAGGGTTGATAATAGTGATGAGTTTTCTTTGGTATATTTTGATAGGTTCTACAAGAATTATGGAATGATAAATATAAGATAACTATGTACGTGGCTATCAATAGAATGGAGCTGGAGAAAGAATGAACAAGATGTTAATGGAGAAGGTTAGGAGTATTCTAAGTGGGGTTGGCTTGGAACAAATTTTTTGGGTAGAAGTAGTTGCTATGACTTATTACCTGGTAAATATGTCTCTTACATCAAATCTTGTTGATAAAACATCTAAAGAGGTGCGGTTGGGAAAAAATATTTTATTGAGACATCTAGAGTCTTTGGTTGTTAGGCGTATGCACCAATGCCTAGGGATAAGAGGTCAAAGTTAGAGATCGAGGTTGTAAAATGTATCTTAATCAATTATGGTGGTGTAAAAGGGTGTAATCTTTGGGATCTGTGATAATTTTGATTTCACTATATCATAGACTACAGGGTTCATCCTCCTCTAGGGTTGTCTAACTGGTTTATAAGTATTATTGATGTCAATCCTATGCATGCATAAGGTTGGGTCTATCCCCTTCATTTCATGGCAATCCCATGCAAAGGTAGCTACATGTGCTTGCAACACATTCACCAATGAAGTCTATTGTGTATCAATCAATTGATTGTTAACATTTAAAGTCTTGCCCAAAATTATCTCTAAATTCAAGGATGTTATTTGAAAATATGAAATGTCAAGACCTACTAGGTTGAGGATACAAATATGTGACAATAATGTGGAAAATTTGGGAAACTGATTTAGATGAATTAGCAGAGATTATGTTCTCTAGTGGATCCTATAGACATGTTAGACATTCATGTTGTTGTGAGTCCCTACCATAGTTATTTTGCATGATGTTTGCTATCAAGTTATCTTCATCTTGGATTTCTAACAAGGGACTGCATTCAATAGTCATCAAAGTTTATAGTGAGTATTGATCTTCCTCACCTAGGGCAACCCAAATAGTGTGCTCTAAATTTGCAAGTGGTTGAGCAGGTGGATAGATGTCTAATTTCTTGGTTACATTCCCTTTAGAAATGATCATGTTACCATACCTGCAATCTATGAAGGCATTTGCTATTTCCAACCAAGGTCTTCCTAAGATGAGGGGATATCCTACAAGATTAGCTTTAGGACGTAACACCATAAAGTCTGTAAGGTACTCTCATGAGTCAAATGTTATCACTAAGTCTTCAATGATCCCCTCAGGTTTGACTATAAACCTATCTTCCAACTATAACACAATAGGTGTAGGTCGGAGATCCATTAATTGAACTAATTTCATTATTTTTTTGGTTATTATATTAATGGTTTCCCCAAGGTCAATCAAGGTATTCTTAATGAGAGTGCCATTGATTTTGACATCCACTACAAGGTTGCCAGGGTTTACATACTTGGAGGAAGTTATGTTTCCCAACATAATGTCAACAAGTTGACTTGAGACATGTAAAGTTTGAGGGTGCTTATGCTTCCTGCCTAGCTTTTTGAGACATAGCTCTCTCACTATTTTGGTATAAATAGGTACCTCCTTAATGGCTTGGATAAGGGGTATTTTGATGCAAACATCCTTAAGCTGTCGTAACATATCAGTTTCAACTTTTGTTTGATGTATTTGAATTTCTAATATCTCAGGAAATAGAGGCTCTAGACTTAGATTGATTGGGTTAACTTGATTTGAATCAACTTCCTTAGGTTCTTTGTCCAAGGTCTCTGTAGGTGTTCCTCATCAACCAATTGAGTTATATGAGGAGATGAAGTTCCAATAATTTTTTTTCATGATATGAGGTGGACATCACTCACCTCAGCCCCATAAGTAGGGTATTGAATAACTTCATCGGCATAAGCCTGTTGAACAAAATTGTTATTGGGGTTAGGTGTAGGTTGTGCTGGAAATTGAGGTGCTCTAGGTGGCTGTGGTGCTGGATTTGTTGGGTTTGGAAAATGGCTCATTGTTGTGGCTACAAGGGCTATTGTGGCTGCTGATAATTCATGTTTTAATTTTTCCACTACTAATCTCTTTTCCATTGAGGTTTCCATTGGTTTTGTTGGGGTGGCCATTAAGAATTATAGTTTGATACTTGGTAAGTTTGTGGTGGTTACATGTTTTGCTATTGTTGATTCCAATTGGTTTGAGGCATTTTTCATTGTAATTTTTGTACATTGGACCAAGGTTGAGGGTTCCAATTAGGGAAATTTACATGATTAATTGGAAATGACATGTTATAATTCAAAGGATCTTGGGGAATGCCTTGTCTTGGCTACCATGGTTTCCTTTGAGTGATGTAAAACAACTGTCCATCTTCATCTTCTAGTGCATGAAAGTTTTTTTTCCCTTGCCTATCTTCAGAAATACTTGCCACCTTCTTGCACTTGCAATTAGTCTTTCTCTATCTATAATGTAGCCAATATTCTGTAAGGGTTGCTTTTGCCTCTTCTTACTTCTTTTTCACATGGAGGGTGTCTTATTGTGTAGCCAAATGGATGATGATATCCTCCTTCGTGTTCAACAAAATATTGTTTAGATCTACCCTTGAGACTCCATTGGATGATCTGTTGAGTGGAGATGTTTTGTCTGCTCTAGTATTTTGGTGAAAGATCTTGAATAGTTCCTATAAACTTCACAAATATCTTCAAATGGTAACTATGAGATAACACCTGGGCTTGGCCCGAAAGCTCGCACGGATAGCGAAGGAGGCTTAAGTCTCAAGTTTTCTCCTTGAGGTCTTGGGTTCGAGTCCAAGGTATGGCCTCACTCGATGTGTGTGGCTTGTGATTGGTTGTGCACATCCCTAGAGGATTAGTCTTGCCTCAACTCGCCCCTTCTCAGCCCCAAATTGGTAGTTTGTAAGCCCAATGCAAGGCGGGTTGGGTGCGCTAGGCTGGGTCATGGGGATACCTCTGAGTTAACAAAAAAAAGAAAAAAAACTTTGAGTTAACACCTGTCGCAATGAGGTTAAGGGAATCCATGCAATTTTCATTAACTCCCCTTAGGAAAACTAGTTTTATTGATTCATTTGAGAGTATATTTTGGTGGGATATCTTTAGGTAGATCTGGAACCTCTCTACATAGTCTTCCAAGGATTCATCTTCTTTCTATGACATCTTGAAGGTGTCATCCCTTTTTCTATCTATGCCTTTGCAGTAATCCTAGTATTTCTCCAATAAGTTTATCTTCATGGTGTTCCAGTTAAGAACATCTCTTCCCAAACCCATGAACCATCTCAGAGAAATATCCTTTAGTGTTGCTGGAAATAATTTGAACCTGTGTGCATATGTTATATAGTCATAACTTCTGCATAGCACGTCATACTAAAAAATAAAGGAGTTTGGGTTCTTCGTGACCAATCCATAGAAGACATGCAATGCTAAAGGAGGTATGTTCTTCAAAGTAGTTTCCCTCTCCTAGTTGGAAATGGGGAACTCAAACATTACATGCTTTGGTGGGTCTTCTATTGCGACATCAACCGTGATGCCTAAATGTAATTGGAAGGTCTTCTCTATGTCTGACATGGATATTAGTGTTAGGTACAATTATTCTCTAGGAATACCATCGCTCTATTAACTTTGATCACATGTATCCTCTATATATCTTCATGTGTTGAGGGGAGAAATGTTCCTAGAGTGTCTCACCACCTCTGCATGCAATATCTATGACTTTTTGGATCAATGATTCTTGCACATTTTTAGTAAAGTGTGTTGTTGTTAGTGGGTTAAAACCTAATTATCCTAATGCTAAAACAAAAACACTAAACTATGAAAGATTGAAAATACATAGGAGAATCTTGAATGTAGCACCATCTTTGACAACGATGCCAAAAATGTAAGGAATTTTTAATGTTTGATTAACTTGATGTTTATGGGTTGACACATAATTTAGAAGATATGTTCCTAACTGAAGAGTTTTTCAAACCTTCACAAAGGTTGCATTTAATTATCAACCAAGACTCATAAGTTTTCAATAGTTCTGACACTATATGTATATTCAAGGATCCTACTATGTCCTATATCAACGGAACATAGGTGTTCACACATGTATATGAAATTGTAAAGGTTGGAAAGGAAGATAAAACATTAAACTGCAAAATAGGGGAAATAGCATGAATTTGGAGCTCATGCTATAGGTACCACTGCTTAATAGTAATTGCTTACTATTGAATCTAAACTTACAACTAACTAATACTATTGAATTTTGACTTCTAAATTCTCCAAAGAATAACTCAATGCAATGCTATAGAATGTAATTCATGCTACAAAATATCATTCATGGAATTCACATACACATTATAACTGGCATTTATCTTAAATGAATGCAATAATGTAACATTTAGTCTAGTAACAAAAAATAAGGTGGGTTGGCAGTACCTTAAGTGGCCCTTTCTTGAGATGTTACACCCATAGGAGATATCAAATATGCACTTCTTGATTAACAAATCATGACAACTAAACTCCTTTATTGCATAAAAACTAAACTTCTTATAGTCTAACAAGAATCTCGTTCATTAGTACATATCTATTGCAACTTGTAAACATAATACTAACAACAACTAAATATTAACTGGTAATAACAATCAACTTGCTAGATTTACTCCTCAACCACATATCCCATTATATAGGCTCGGGAGGAGTCAGATTCATTCTAGCACTAAAAATAGAACATTAATGCATACATCCACTCTCACTCAAGAATAGGAAGAGGACTAGTCTTTGTAATTGAAAACCATAATTGAAAAAGGTAGAAGAAGAGAATTTAAACTTTAACTTTGTCCTAATGGTATGACAAAGATGTGCTCCATGAAAAATTCCATGTTATGGACTTTCCTAGTCATAGTAGAATCCTTCTCCTTGTCATTTATTCGGTGCTTGAGGTGACTCATAGTTTAACCATTCAATGGTCATCCTAATTCCTTTCTGGAGCTATTGAGTTTTAAGCATTATGGCTTCTCCCTTGCCACTGGCTACAATCCTTATGTTGCAGGTTGGAAATCCAGTTGTTGTGGGTTACTGTTCTTCTGGATGTAAGAGGTTAGTTTCATCCTAAAACATACACATCATCAACAATAATGAATCAAGCATAGAATCATATTGAATTTCATAAACATCCATACATTCATACATACAAATTGCATCATATCATAATTGTATTTCCACATACTAAAGTTTGGTTTAAGATGCATAAAAGATATAAAACGATGTATAAGTCTTAGGATTGTCTGTGAACTTTGGAAAATTGAAATGCTAAAAGACATAAAATTAATGAAAGAAAACTAGCTATTATCTAAGCCCATCACATACCATGCACCTTCAGCACACGGTCCTTCCAACCAACCACAAAGACTTTAGAGATTTGTGAGTCAAACCCATGCAACTTCTCAATATAGGTGGTGACCTCTCTATCCTTGAGGATTTTCCAAACCCTCTCATTATTTCTGGTAGCCTCACATGAAACCAATTTGACCCTAATCCTGTCGTCCCCTATTGTCACAAAATTCCAACAAAGAAGAGAATAGTGTAGAACCCTCCATAAGAGAATGAAAAAAATACACCACCAAAACCAAGGAAGAAATCCCCAATACCACCTAGAATATGTGTAGAACTGATTTTGAAAAGACTAGTCATAATAATCTTTGAATGGCTAGAAAATTCAAACCTATTGATGTCCTTAGCAACCATTCCAAGGAAATCTATGGGAAGTCCCTTATCATTAATCATACGATTAAACTCACCTCCCCAAAAAATAAACAAAAAATTATACACCCCTTTGTGACATATGTATTTCATGATTCAAGATATTAAGAGCTTCGAAGGGGGTTCAGTAGGACCCCATTCCATAGACATGGATATCGCCCCAATATTAGCAAAACAATCAACAAGAATATTTTCTTCCCTAAAAATATGAGAAATATGAAAAAATAAAAGTAATTAATAATAGAAATGGAGTCTCTAATAATGCTCTCGATCAACCAACTAGGAGTTTGGTTAACCTCTAAGCAATTGATAATGTTCATAGAGTCTCTCTCCAACTAGATCTTTTTGAAACCTTTAGATTGAGCCAGTTTTAGACCATAGTAGGTAGCAGAAGCTTCCCCGAAGTGGTTTGTTTGGGTTCCCAAGGGGAGTGCCACAATAGAAACAAACCTACCATTAGAATCTCTTATCACTCCCCCACAACCACGAGGTCCTGGATTCCCTTTCGCAGCTCCATCAAAGTTAACTTTGACCCAATCCCTAGGTGGAGCATGCCAAAACAAATTCTCCCTCAAATGATTAACTTTCACAAATGGAATTGAAATATCAAAAGGGAGATTCTAGCATTGAGAAACCTAAAAAATCATACTTAGAAACAAGAGCTTTAGACCGAACAAGGTTAACATTAGAAACCCTAACTAAAAAATTATATTTAATAGAAGAACAAATTTTAAAGGACAACCAAAGAGAAGGAAGGGAAGAGTTATGAAAAATCCTATTATTCCTTTTAAGACAAATACCCTATGCCACATGAGGAAAAATGAGAGACCGCAAAAAAGAAAGAGAGAGATTAGAGGAGGGGCCAATCCATTGGACCCAAATCTCACCAAAAGAAGAGGGGAAAATGTAGCTCAAATTTGAAAGATACAAAACATGTGCCCAAATTTCAGTAACATAGCTATAGCCAACTAGAAGATGGAAAGAATTCTCCGAATCAAATTCACATAGGAAACACCTGTTAGGCATAACGAAACTGTTCTTCCACAAATTATCAATAGTTAGCACCTTATTTTGACCCAATAACTAGAAGGAAATATTTATTTTGGGGATCAACTTGGGATTCCACACAGACACCCAAAAGGGGGAGGACCAAAAAAGTCACATTATTGGTTAAAGGAAGAAGTAATAGAAAATTTCCTAGAGGAAGAGAAATGCGAAACCACCCAATCAACATGGGGGGAGTTTGGAAAGTGAACCGAAGAAAGAAAAAATTGAAGAGTAGAAAGGCCCGAATGAACACTTTGAATATTCTTCCAATTACCAACCAAAGGATTGAATACACAAATCTCTAAAAGGGCTCGCCCAAGGCTCATCTTTAAGGGGGTCATTCCCTAATCCACCAATCATCCCAAAAAATATGTCGCCCATTTCCCAAGGTCCAATTGAGCCCTTAGTAATAAAAAATCTCGCTTTCATCATGAAGTTCCATAGAGTCAAACTAGAAGGAGGAACAAAATCAACTAAATGAAGATCTTTGAACCGATCAATCCCCTGAAGATACTTCCTGGAAGGGATCTGTGACTATTCATTATTCTTAGAAAGAAGTTTCCAAAGCTATTTGGCTAGTAGGGAATAATTAAATTCTCTTATTTTTATGATACCCAAACCACCCAACTTCTTAGGCCTACAAACTTCTTCCCAAGAAACAAGGTGCATCCTTTTCCTATCCTTAGCCCCAGACCACAAGAAGTTTTTCTGAATTCTCTCAATCTTATTTAAAAAATTCCTACCTGAATATAGAAAAGGCTCATTGCATAAACTGAAAGATTTTGGAGGGTAACTTTAATTAATTGGACTTTACCAGACTGGCTAAGTAAAGCACCCTTCCAACTAATGAGCTTAAAATTAAATTTATCAATAATTCCCCTCCGAAAGGACTCAAAAAAAAAGTTGGAGCATAAAGGAATACCTAGATAAGAAGAAGGAAGCTCCCCAACTTCACACTGGAGGATCCTTACAATTCTACACTCACTCAATTCAAGAGTGTTAAAAAAGAAAATGGTGCTCTTAGGAAGACTAGTTTTCTATCCCAAAGTAGATTTGTACTTAAGCATGATAGAGTGGACAATTTTAGCCTTGAAACCTCCCCTAAAATGATAGTATCATCAACAAATTGTTGATGTCAACAGATCCAATTACTAGATGAATGGGATAAACCCATAAGGGAACCATCATGAACCACCTTTTAAATAAATTTTCACAAGGCCTCAATAATGATAATGAAAAGGAAAGGAGAGATATGATCACCTTGCCTTGAAAACCCCTTAAACTATTGAAGAAACCAGAAGGAGAGTTGTTGATTAAGATAGAGAACTTCAAAGAAGAGATCAATTGCCAAACAAGCTGAAGAAACTTATTACCAAAGCCAAAGGCTCTCAGGATTTTTAACAAAAAATACCAATTAAACCTATCATAAGCTTTCATAAGGTCTAGTTTAAGCAAAAATATCACTTTCTTATTAACAATCAAAGAGTGGATATTTTCGTGAACTATGAGAATGGAATCAAGGATCTATTGACCAGGAACAAAACCATTTTGTTGCAAAGAAATTATTTGGGGAAGAGCCACCTACAATCTCAATGCCAACACTTTAGAGAAGATTTTATATATAGAATTGCACAAACTAATCAGGTGAAAATCACCAAAAGAAGCTCGAGGCTTCTTAGGAACAAGGACATTAAAGGTAGACTTACATTATTTCAAAAGTTTAATGCTCCCAAAAAACTCTTTCGTGGCATTTGAAACATCCTTAAAGATAGTATCCCAAAAGATTTGGAAAAAAATATGGGAAAATCATTCAGACTAGGGGCTTTATTTCCTTCAAAAGAAAACATGACATGTTTGATTTGAGAAGTTGAAGGAATGCAAACCATCTTTCCATTAAAATCTATCGAAATAGCCCCATGAATAACATTTAAGAAGGAATTAGTGGCAAATCTGAATCCAAATCAAAATCATCAGATAATAGATTAGCAAAAAAAGATAAAGCAACTTGCATTATCTCCTCCTTGTCCAACACCAGACCATTATTATGGATGAATTTGATACGGTTAGAAGATCGGTGTTTCAACATGGAAAAATGGAAGAATCTCATGTTTTTATCACCATCTTGCATCCAAATAGCCCTCGATCTCTGCTTCCAAAAGTATTCTTCCCTCGAGATGAGAACATGTAAATGAGATAATAAGGAGTTTTCTTGTTCAATGACAAGGGTATCATAACCAGAGACTTGAGTAGTCTGTTGCAAACTATCAAGTTACTTGTTAATCAAATTTTTTTTATCAAAATCTGTCTGAAAGAGGACTTGTTCCACTTCTGAACATTATATTTAACAAAAGCCAAATTTTTAGCCACTCTAAACATGGTTGAGCCATCAACCTTAATATCCCACCAGGAATGAATTTTATCTCTAATATCCAGGTGATTAATCCACATCTTTTCAAATCTGAAAGGGAAGTGCTTTTTATGCCCCAACAAGTCCGTCAATAAAGAGAAAAAATGATTAGATCCCAATCTAGTAAGGGTAGAAAGAGAGAAAGAATATGAATGCAACCAATCTGGAGAAAGGAGAGATCAATCAAGCTTCACCTGAATAAGAGCATCACCAACTATTATATTAGACAAGGTAAAAGCAACCCCTTGGAGGTCTAAATCTAATAGAGCATGATTATTGATAAAGTTCATAAAATAAAATCTACTATCATAAGAGATTTGGGAACCACCCTTTTCCTCCTGATCATTAAGAGGGGTGTTAAAATCTCGCATGACCAAGCACTTCTTGTGTTGAAATGGGATTTAAAGCTGCTCAAGCTATACCAAAGCCTTTTTCTCGCACACTTGGTATTGGGAGCATAAATATTAGAAATGATCTAGGAAAAATCATCATGAACATGCTTAAAAGAAGTAGCAATGTGATTAGGGTCTCCAAAAAGAGTAGTACCTTGAACAACCTTAGGATTCCAAAAAGTGGCAATGCGACTAGAGGCCCTAACAACATCAAAGCTATGGAGACCACAATATTTGAATAAAAGGTTTTTATTTTTTTTCCAACCTATCACTAACCATTTGAGTCTCCTGAATAAGAACAATATCAAGCCTATGATCCCTAACCAAATTGGAAATAAGATCATACTTATGAGGGTTATTTAACCTTCAAATATTCCATGAAAGAATCTTCATAAGATTTTTTGAGGTGTGCTTTTCAAGCACATTTCAAATAGAGTTTTTTGGGTACCATCAGTAATTTCCATTTTTCTCTCTTTCTCCTTGATATTTTGAGACAAAGGGACTCCTTTCCCCCTAGTTTCTAAACCATAGTTCATTCTCTGCCTATTCTTAGTAATAACTCTCAGAGGAGAGGATGGTTTATGTCTATTCCTACCTTTAACCAAAACAATTGGGGGATCCTCAACAATCCTAGAAGAGGGACCTAATAGAGGGGGATTCAGTGCCAAAGGCTCACTATTTACTAACTACAAGAATTCCTTGCTAAGAACATGGAAATCTTAAAAAACTTCAACAAAAGCTAGATTCCCTTCTTGAGAGGGAGGTAAACCTCCACATAGACGAACACCCACTACCTACACAACCTCAACATCCCCCAAATGAACACCATCTTCCAAAAATAATACCATCCTTAGGGATTAAAGAAGGCACACTCTCCACTTGATTGACAAAAATCTCCAAATTAGCAACTCCAATTTGAACCTCCTCAAGAACAACCTTTTTCATAGGCTTGGATAGATTTGTTTGATCAACAACAACTAAATTAGTACATGAACACTTAACCTTATTAACATCCCCCAAGCTCGACATGTGAGCATCCTTAGTATTTGAGATACCTAATCACCCTGTCTCCTTTCATTCCTTAAGAGGGGGTTTTTGAGTCTTATTTTGTCATTTATTAGCCCAATGACCCATTTTTACACAAGAAATAGGCAAAATGGATGGACTCAAATTCCACCACTTGGTTCCAAACACCCAAATTAGAATTAATCTTAACCGAGGAAGGAAAGTCTATAGTTTCTCAACACTAACACAAAAGCAAACATACACCAAGCACTTCCTGAAATAAGTAGTTTAATCAATGGAGAGAAAGTTCCCAAAGTATTCGCAATCCCTTTAAAAATTTCCTCATCCCAGAACTCCAATGGAAGACCAGGAAGTCTAACATAGACCAGGGTTGAAGAAAAAGAACAGACATTAGGAATAACCTTGGTTCCTATTTTTCAACATGAGAGTTGACTTGCCAATAATCCAAGGGCCTCCAATAAGAGCACACAACAAATCATCTTCACAAGTGAAAGAAAGAAAAAAATCCTTTCACCATCACAACCACATCAACCTGACCCTTAGACTGCCATCTCTAAATGATGAAAGATCGAACCATCTCAATGTTTGATGAGGCCCAAAAACTTACCAACTAACGAAATATCCATATTGGACATACTTTTCTCAACAATTTAGTCCAGAACAGAAATAGAAAAATCACTAGTAGAAGGATTTGAAAGAAAGCCCACCAAAGGCAAGGAGATTTTTCCTTTTGGTTTAGCACCAAAAATATCTGACCATTTTGAACCAACAATAGACCCTCCAGAGCAAATATGATCGTAGAAATTAGCAACGAGGACCTCAAGAACAAACCTTACTGACAATTCCCAAGACCAAAGTGTTGGTAGTTGTTGTCATTGATCTCAACACTGATGTTTTTGTTGTTGTCATTGATGTCAAGACTGATAATTGTCATTGATGTTAACACTAAGGAGATTGTTGGAAACTATTGACTACACTGATTTTTAGTTATTGATGTTTACACTCGAGTTACATGTTAGTCCTTGACATTGGTTGTATTTGTTATATTAAGTCTGGGCTAACATTGGTGATGTCATGCCTTATCAAAGAAGAGAATAATTGAAGAATTTCATGGTTGTATGTCATGCCTTATCAAAGGTTTTTTGATGTTTATATATTGCATTATTACTATCATCAGAGGTGATTTAATTTAGATGAGGATTAGAAGCATTAAGATGAGGATAATAAGCATGAATATATTAGAGAGATGTTACTGAAGGTTTACAATATGTTTCTTTCTCTCTCCTAATTTTCCTGATAATATATGTGTTGCTAAAAGGAATTCTTGGTCTCCACATGTTCAAGTGTTTTTGGTTTAGGAAGCTACATTGAAGTCTATCTGGGAGAATGCTTCGTATTCCTCCGCTGTTGTAGTTCTAGTATTACGATCTGGTACTCAATGTTAGTTCTCTATGTACGTTCAACTCCTATCTTTTCAGGTCACCTGTGTTGCCGAGGAGAGTTCTATGAATTGTAAAAGGTTGGAAGTGTTTCTAATTGTCTAGATTGGTCTAGGAAATTCTCTGCATTTTGTGACATCGATGTCTCTACTCCTGTAGCTTGGTGAATAAGCTCACAATTCCTGTGCAATGTCTCAATTCTAATCTCATGTGTTGAAGTGGTCTACAAGTTAGTCTATAAATGTTACATCATTTAGTTATGTATTATGTGTTTCTTGAACAAAGCTTTTTGTGCCTATTTGATCTGCGATGACTATTGATGGCATGAAAGTATGAGAGAAGTGTATGAAAGTGGTGTTGGATGTTCAAGGAACATCCCTATGTGATCTACATGTTGCTAATTGGTTGCTTTGGTGCCACTTTGTGTCTTGAGTTGGCTTTCTAGGTTATTAGTGGATATCTAGCTGATAGGGTTAGTTCCTTTGCTTGCATCGCATGCTTGGGGGTCTACGCTAGCAATGGAATATGTGTCATGATAGATTTGGGTCTTTACCTATCTTGTTTGGGACCGTATCAAGTAAATTCAATTGAAAGAGTGTTTATGGTCTGACTGAGTGTATGCTTCAATGCTTTATCCACACGTTTCCTTGATGCCAACGTAGGTTGATGTGCGTCTGCATGTAAATATTTTTGGATCACATTGAAAGAAGTGCTAAGATTGTTTTGTTTCTCTCTATCTTTGGGATAAGACTAGATTATGCTTTGATGGATGACTAGTTATATTCATTGTTTATTCTCTTCCTATATGACTTAATTGAAGAATTGAAGTGTTGTGGTAGATTTTAAATGCAAGATCATTTTCAGATGCAATAATATGGAAATGTGTACAATTCTGAAGAAGTGTGTATCCAAGCTATATTGAATATCTAGCAGAGATAGTACTAAAGTTTCTAAAAAGAAAGATCAATTGTGCTTGAATGCCTCAGTCAATAGAGTGTTGTGTTGAAAATCATTGTTATTCTCTTTAAATCATTTTATATCTTTCCCTAAGATAGTGAATCTCATCAGGTCCTTGTATCTTTCTCCTAGAGTTGGTTGGTACTTTAGTGCTGCAATTCCTTTTGTATCTTGCTCTAAGGTAGTGAGCCTTATATTGTGAGTTAACTCTCAACATGGTTTTTCCCTCATTGGGTTTTCCACGTAAATTTGGTGTCTCCTTGTGTATGTGTGTGTTCTTTATTTCCATCTCTATGTTGCTGATTTGATTACTGCTATATCTTTGGTTTTTTTGTTGAAGGTGTTAAAGAGTTTAATTGCTATAATCTTCTGTGTTACCACTTTGCTTAAATTTCTATCTTTATCTGCTAAAGGAGTTTGAGTTGTGCTAAAATTTTCAAGTTCTAGAAGAGGTTAAGTTTTTGTGTAGACTGATTCACCCCCTCTTAGTCTCCAAAAGTGTTCAACACAAAGGATTCCTTGGGGGCCCCCTCCAAGATAGGTCAAGCCCCAAAATTTGACACCTTTGAAGGAACCAAAATAGGGGACTTGGTATCCAAAAAAGATGGCCCACTTGGTAAACAAGTAATAAGACAACCGTTAGAAACCCCCTTGCAATCAACAGACCGATCGCTATTAATGCTAGTCTCAAGACAAAGTTTTCCCTCTCCCTGCAAGTTTGAAACAAATGCTCCCCTCGAAGAAACTTCCATTCCAACAATGATATTAATCAGAAGAAATGTTGAACTGGATAAATTAAATAAATAAATAAAGGTAATTTATTCAACTACTTTTGGAAGAAGGGTTGGCTTGGCTATTTAAATAATCGGGACTTATATAATTAACATTATAAAATGGTCAAAGTTAATTAGTGTTAGAAAAAGACATGCATGGTAGATTTGGTGTGATGATGGAAGAAATAAAAGGAAACATTTTAGGTGTCTAGACCCAACTATTAACTTCCAACATAATTTCTTTTGTTAATACCAAAGGAGTGCCATGACACCCAAGGCTTTCACAAACTAGTGCATACATGTAGTTGTTGCAAGTATGAAGGTGTTGTCATTGGTTTCAACAGGCTTTTCTACTAACTAGTGTTGTCATTGATGTCAACTATGTGTTGATGAAGTTTGTTGATTGATGAAGATGTTGAGGATATTGAGAAAATTGTGAAAAGGAGGAAAATGGGTTGTTGCGGGTTGTGCATGTATAGTTGAGATATTGAGGAAGTGTTGTGAGTACATGGAGCTATCTTTATGTTGTAGTGTCTGAAGATGTGTTGGAATGAAGTAATGAGTTGAGATGATGTCTTTGGTAGTTGGTTTCCAAGTTATTTTGAGAAAATTTGATAGATAGATAAAATAGTGTTGTGCAAGTGTTTAGAACGTGCTCTGGTATTGTGCTATGCATTTCTTTTGTGTTGATGCTATGCCTATGTGGATCTGGTATGTTGTTCAAGGTTGTTAGAAGTTGCTATATTCATAATTTGGGTTTCTTGATTGGTGTACAGTGCAAGATATTTTCATCAGTGCGTGAATCAGTTTTTCAGTGATGTTTTTTGTGGCCTGGGAGAAATGTATTTGCTCCGCATTTCTTCGCAGTTTGGCTTCAGGTTATACAGATTTGGGAAGTTGTTTATATAGTTTGTATCTTTCAGATTTCAAGGTTTCACTTGATTTGGTATAGTACAGTGTGTGCTTCATGCATCAGTGTGTGAATAAGGTTTACCAGTTGTTCTAAGCTCAAGTATTTATATGATGCAAGTTTGGATAAAGTGTTTGATGAATCTCAAGTGGTTTGAAGATTATTCTAGATTGTGTTCAAGTGATTTTTTTTTTCTAAAAGTTTCAAATTGATTTAAGGAACTTTGTACTTAATGTTTATGGTGTTTTGCATGGGTATTGGCTGACCTTGTGTTAACACTACTTGTGAGACTGATGAAAGCATGTTGAGATGTGTTAGGATCTATTTGGGTCCTAATTAAGGATTTATATTGGGTCACCTTCATTCCTATCCACTGCGAGAATGTTTAGGAACCGACCTAATTTGAATTTGTAAGTGTAATGGATAGTTGCCGATATTCGAGAAGGTTTTCAAGGTTGAGGTTGATATAAATAAGAGTGGCGATGTTGTGAGATGTAACAGAGAGAAGCAATATAGATGCGAGATCGATGTGAGTGTTGTGTGTGATGTGAATTTGAGCAGAGCAGTGCGAGTTTCAAGTATTGGATTCTTGAAGGCAGTGAGTTGAAGCTGTCCAAAATCTTTCATGCAAGGCTACGAGATTGTTGGAGCAATTATGGTGGACTCCTTGTTGCATTGAGAAGTTGTTCTCTATGTAACATTTCTCTTCTATGTTCTTGTGTTCTTTCTATGTCAGTGAGCCCTCGTTGTGAGCATTTCTGGACTATGTGTCCTATTTTGGTAGTGAGCCCTTGTACTGGTTTTGCAATTACTTATATTGTGAGCTAATCCTCATTGTGGTTTTTCCCTTATTGGGTTTTCCACGTAATTCTAGTGTTCTCTTGTGTGTGGTGTTGTTATTTCAATTTATGTTATCTGCATTTCATGTTTAATCACTTTAACACAATAAGGGTTTAATGAATGTATGTGGATCTGATTACTATTAAGGGTTTTGATGTTTTAATTTTCTACAACTGATTCACCCCCCTCTTAGTTGTCTTGTTTATTCAATAGTATAGTATATAGAAAAGGGACAACAATTACACTACAAATGTATTTACATGTATTGCAATATGCTATTCTACAATAATTTCTCTAGTATATCATAGAGTTCTTTGTGTTCTAGGGGTTTAGAATCAATAGATAGATGAAACACAAAACTTTGACAAATTGGTGGCTTTAGATTAGTTCACCACCCACTACTAGGTTTGAATGTGTTATAGACTGAATGTGATGGTACTAAGATAGTTAATCCCCTTGGGATACCTTCACTCCATAGAGTCATGCAATATTCTACAAGATTATGGTCCCATTAAAGAATAGTATGGTTGAAATGCAATAAAATAAATACATACACATGATTTTTAGACTAGTAATGGAAATTGTATAGTGCATCATTGGTAACTAAACTCTTTTGATGTATCAAGCAAGTGCTTTTATAACTTGTGCAACTCTGACAAGTGCACACCTAATAGGGCATTGATCCACGATATAATTCTTTGCTACAAGCTCATGTTCTACTAGCAACCATCTCTCCAAAGAAGTGTCAAAGTCAAATTTTGATGCACTACCCCACTAGAGAATGCCTTGAAAATATGGCTCTATGTCATCTAATTTTCCCTTGTTAACTCCAAAAAAATATTCAAAGTGTGTCATCTCTATAAATGTTATGTTATTGGAGTGTTCTAATGGAATGACCACTCACTTTTTTCATTCTTAAAACTCAAGATGTGCTATCAAACGTGCATATCATCTTTAGCATGGAAATAAAACGGTCATCCCAAGAGTGCACGATTTATTTCTTCATCCACCATTTTAATTACTTCAAATTCAACTTTAAAATTGATGCCTTCAATGTTGCTCTCTACATCATGTAGTAAGCTAATAGGTCAATTAGGTTTATTTTTTGTATTATATAGTACATGTGGGAATTACATAGTGTATACCAACCCATGGCTTATTGTGTTATTTTCTTATGGTATTTACTTTAGCTCTAATATTTACAAGAACATCTTGAAGTAAGAACCCATTAATTTATAAAGGTAAAACAACTTCCATGCCATACCTTTGCTCTAACATGAAAATGCTTTTCATCTAGTTCGCTAGAATTTAATGGAGTCTTAGTGTGATCCTATAGATTAGTAGGCTTCCAAAAGATTCTTTTTGAACTTTTCAAAATTCCTTCATTGTGAAGGAGATTGAGGATTGCATAGTTAACCTTCAACTCATCACACAATTTAGGCCACTTCTTAGTTTTTTTGGGTTGTGTGCAACATTTGCACAACTATTTGATCTACATGGGTTGATTTTGTAGGATATTTCAACTTAAGGCCTCATCCATTTTATTCATTTTCTCCTTACCTTTTAAGCTTCTAGTTATATGTATGATCACATAGTCCTTTATGGTAGCCTTTTTGCTTGACTCACCTACATCACTCCATGTTAAGGTTTCAACAAGTTTCTTTTTTGGTATCACATTATGATACATGTCATTTGTGTGACTTTGTTATTAGATTTAAATTGTGCAAAACTATACATTCATGTTTTGTAATTTTCATTTCAATATCCATAAAACAAAAAGTCTAACCTAACTCACCACAACCACAACTATAAAAAGATATAAGGGAGAGGGGTCGATCGTGGGTTGGGGTTGTGTTACAACACTTGTTACAGGGAGAAGCAAAGAGAAACAACACAACAAAAAATGCTCAAAGATATGGAACTCAATATTGCCAATGTGTAAAAGAATTAATTTACAAAAGAAAATTTTACATCATATAGGTAAAAAAAAACCTAAAAAGGAAAACCCTAGGCTTGCACATTAATAATTAATAAAATAATTAATTATTATGCACCTAAAGTTAGCTTAAGTGTAAAAGAGATAAAAGGGAACTTAATTAATTAACCAAATATTGTTTAATTAATCAAGTAAATAACCAATTACTCTAACACCCCCCCTTAAGCTAGACTTAGGGAGAAGCTAAAACCTAGAAGAAGCTACCGAAAGCAAAAAACAATGGGTCCCAAAAACAAGGCCAGATCATGTACCCAAGTACAAGGAAATCTCTATGAAACGGAGCAAAAGGAGAAAACCCAGTGGGAGAGAACTCCTCTCCAAAAAGATATAGAAGAACATGCTGAAAGAAACATGAAGGAAGGAAGGCCTCATAAAGACCCCCCAAGGACAACTTCCTTCACCCCAAGCATAGAGCACAACTGAAGATAGCGCGGTGAGGCAAAAGGATTCATCAAGATGTCTGCAATCTGCTCGATAGTGGGAATATACTCCAAGATGAGAGAACCATCCTGAATCAACTATCTGATGAAATGCATATGAAGCTCAATGTGCTTCGTCCACTGATGCTCCATTGGGTTGCGAGAAATGTGTATAACACTCTAATTGTCACACCAAAGAATAGTGGGACTATCAGGAGGAAAACCAAACTCAGTCATCAACTGTCAAAGCCATAAAATCTCCTGTATAGCGAGCACAACAGCGCGGTACTCAGCCTCTATAGATGATAATGCATGAGCAGTCTACTTCTTGCAGGACCATGTGATAGGTCCAGAGCCAAGACAGAAAACAAAGCCAGAAGTAGACTTCCGATCATTGACATCACCAGCCCAATCTAAGTTAGTGTAGCCAACAATGTGAGGATCCCCTTGTGTGTAGTGAATGCCATAAGAAATGGTGCCCTGAATGTACCTCAAAATACATTTGGCAGCTTGCTAGTGACTCTCATGATGATCATGGGAGAATCGAGAGACAAGGCCAACTGCAAAGGAAAGATCAGGACGAGTGTGAGTCAGGTACAACAAACTACCAACCAACTGCCTGTAAAGTGTAGAATCTATTGAAGGAGTGGGGCAAGTAGTAGTCAAAACAACCCCTGACTGAAAAGGTGTGGGGGCAGGCTTGCAGTCAAGCATGCCAAAGCGCTGAAGCATATCAAGAGCATACTTCTGCTGGTAAATGGAGATCCCATCAGAAGACTGAATCACTTGAAGACCAAGAAAATAGTGCAAAAGACCGAGATCTGTCATCTCAAACTGCTCCATCAAAGCTCGTTGAGTATGCTGAATCATAGAGGATGAGCTACCTGTGATGAAGAGATCATCAACATATAGCACAAGAATCAGGATCTCACCCTCAAGATTCTAAATATAGACCATGGGATCAAAATGACAGCGTGTGAAACCAGTGGAGAGCAAAAAAGAGTCCATCTTCTCATACCAAGCCCGAGGGGCCTATTTGAGACCATATAATGAACGCCGAAGTCTACAAACCAAAGAAGCATCCTGCACAAATCCCTGAGGCTGCTCCATATAGATCTCCTCCTGTAAGTCACCATGCAAGAACGCACTCTTCACATACATCTGATAAATGGACCAGACCCTAGAAGTTGCAAGGGATAGTACAAAGCGAATATAATTCATCTTGGCGACAAGGGAAAATGTCTCAGAGTAATCAATACCATCAACCTGCGAGAAACCCTTCACAACAAGACGTGCTTTGTACTTATCAATAGAACCATCAGCAACATACTTGGTGCGATACAACCATCTGCACCAAACCATCTTTCTGCCCTTAGGAAGAGGACAGAGATCCCAAGTACTATTCCTCATCAAAGAAGAATACTCCTCCATAGCACTATCCCACTCATGATGACCTGTCACCTCTGAAAACTTCTGAGGATCCTTTGAAAGAGCATGACTCAAAAGACTAGAACCCGCAGTATAAGAACGGGTGCGACGGGTGTCTGAAGGATCACCTGCCATAGATCCTGCTGCCTCAACAGTAAAGCGAGCCCATTTGGGCATCTGAGGTGGAGCAAGTGAAGGTGGAGATGGGGGATCATCAACATCAGAATCAGAATCATCCTCAACATAATCCTGAAGAGCTGCAGTGTGAGGAGTAGGTAGTGAAGTAGACATTGGAGACAGGGTATCCACTATGGGAAGGCGCTCATCAAACTGGACATCCCGTCAAAACAGGACCTCTCTAGAATCAGGATCAAACAACCTGTACGCCTTAACATCCTCACAATAGCTGACAAAAATGAGGGGTCGAATCTTCTGCTCCATGGCTTTCCTCTGAGCATCAGGAATAAATGCCCATGCTTCACTACTAAATACTCGAAATGATGAAACATCAGGCTTGTCATGAGACCAAGCCTCCTCAGGAGTCATATGTCAAATCACCTTGTGAGGCATCCGATTCTGAATATAGTTGGCACAATTAACTGCCTCAGCCCAAAAAGATAGATCCATGGACCTGTACTGAATCATACAATTTTCCATCTCCCGTAAAGTCCTATTCTTTCTCTCAACGACACCATTCTGCTGAGGGGTGTAGGGAACAATAAACTGATGCTGCAAACCATGCTTAATGCAAAAATATCTGAAAGCCTGATTCACATACTCCTCCCCATTATCTGTACGTATCCGCCGAATAGAAAGGCCAGACTGCTTCTCTACAAATGTCTTGAAGATTCGAAAGGAATCAAAGACATCAGACTTGTACTTAAGAAAGTACACCCATGTGCATCTGGAGAAGTCATCAATGAATGTGAGTACATACTTGGCCCCATAAAAAGGAGTGGGAAATGACATGAGGTCACTATGAATCAACTCCAAGGGTGCCAAAGCACGAGTGGCGCTTCCCTTCGAAAAGGGATCCCTGTGATTCTTTCCAAGCACACACCCATGACAAACACCATCAGTGCAGGAAATTTGTGGAAGACCAAGAACAAGTGCCTGTGTACTCATCTGCTGAAGATATCTGTAATTGACATGGCCCAAACGCTCATGCCAAAGCTTACTCACTGAATCTGCATGTGCTATGAGAGATGAACCTGTACCCTCATAAGGCTCAAATCCATCAAATCTATAAAGATGAGATGTAGTATCAACATACCCAGTAGCCACAACCAAATCAGAGTTATGGAGGTCCCAAATAACCACATCATGTGGTGAGAACTCAACTATCTTACCAGAGCTAGAATGGAAAATCTGATAAATGGATAGGAGGTTCGTCGAGATGTCAGGGACAACCAGAACATCCTGTAGAGTACCCCCATCCAAAGAGACAGAACCTGAACCCAAGACTGAAAGTTGTGTAGAGTCACCCACTGCAGTATGTGAAGTACCACAAGAGGCAAGAGAAGTGACCAACTGCTGAGTGTGAGTCATATGGTGAGAAGCACCAGAATCTAAAATCCAAGTGGACCCATAGGTCGATGCTCGAGCAGTGAGAGCATGGCCTTTCCCTGTGGAAGGAGAAGATGACTGAGGTGAGGAGATATGATGTTGTTGCATGGCTTCCTCTAAAGCCTCTAATTGTTTCCAACACCTGGAAACTGGATGTCCTTCCTTGCCATAGAAGCTGCAAGTGTCTCCTGATTTCTTCTTAGTCTTGGAGGAAGACTCACCAGACTTCGAAGATTTCCCCTGTTTCGGATTAAGTGGTGGTTTGGAATCAGACTTAGGAGGTGGTTTGGAGGAATGCTCACTGCCTACAGAATCTTTCTTGGGATTCAGTTTCTGCTTCTATTTCTCCTTAGATGACTGAGCAACCAATGCTTTGTTCTTTGATCCTAAGAGCATATCTATCTGAGAAAGGTGTGACTGCTCATGAGACAAACACTCACAAAACACATCAAAGGTAGGCATGGTAAAATGAGCACCCAGGCCATCCATGGTGGAATAGAATGAAGAAGCAAATATTTGAAATGGACCACGAAGCTTCGAAAGGATCAAGTAAATGCACTCTGTGTCTGACTTATTCTTGCCACAACCCTGTAAAATAGTGTGGATAGTTTTGAACTTGGTCAAAAAATCCTCAATAGTGGGAAATGATTCAGGTAACAGTGAAGTTAGCTCTGCCTCAATTTGTAATGCTCGAAACTCATTAATGGTCCCAAAAAGTGTCTCAAACTTCAACCAAATGGCTCGAGGAGTGAGCAAAGCATCAAGGTGAAATAGAAGACTGTCTGAAACGTGCAGGGATAGCAAACCCATAGCTTCATCCATCTTGTTCTTGTGCTGAAGAATCTCAAAAAGATGCTAAAACTGAGGTTGAACCTCATCTAGACAAGACCACAACCCTCGTGACCTGAGAAGCCTCGTCATGCGAGACTTCCAGGTGTGATAGTTGTGTGATGTGAGTAACTCAATTGAGCAGTCTGCCATGAAACCCTGCACCTGTACCTGCTTGTGTTTTTTATTATTATGTGATCTTTTAGAATAGACAGAAGATGCATAAGGGTTTGATTGTTTTGAGAGTTTTGGTGTTCTGGTTTTCTGATATAAATGACAGAAAGCGAGAAAAAACACCCCCCCACAAAAGATAAACCCAAACCCTAGTACAAACTGAGAAAGAGGAAGCAATGCATAAGTAAAAAAGCTTCAAAACAAAGTTTCGTGTACTTGAAGAAAATTCTGAGAAAAAAAATCACATATCTGAATAGAGCATGCTGAGAGCTTTCCAGCGCCTATTCATTTTTGAAAAAACGGAGTTCGTTTGCACCTTTTATGGCTCCGGAAGTGCAGAAAGAAGACCCCACTTTGACTGGAAAAAAATACAGTCAAACAGAAAATATGGAAAAAATTATCAGTACCATGACATCTGGCACGAAATTAGCTTTCCAATGGTATCTCGTTTGAAAAAAACAGAGACTGTATGTCGATTGTAGACCCGATTTCGTGAAGTCTCCTGAAAAAGCACAATTCTGCCTCCTTTAAGCACTGGGGGCTAAAAAAAATAAGCCCTTGGTTCGCTGAGCGACCAGGGGGTTGGCGGCAGGTGGAGGGTTGAAGCCATTGGTCACCAATGTGACCGGCGCGCTGGGAGCGCGGGCTCGCAGGGAGCTCGACAAGCTGGGAGCTTGGCGGGCCGGGAGCTCGGCGAGCTGGGAGTTGGTAGGTTGAGAGTCAGCGGCGACGGGCGGCCGGAGAAACCTAGCGGCGGCGACGGGCGGCCGGAGAAACGCGGCGGCGATGGGCTACCGGAGAAACGTGGCGGCAACGGGCGGTGGCTGGTAAAGGCTGCATCAACAAACAGGGGCCCGAGAAGAATGTTGACGGCGGCAGAAGAAGCCAACAGAGGTGGCGAAAACTTCGGCGGCGGCGGACGAGACCAACCCGAGAGTTGTAGATAGTGGTGAGGGCGGCGGTAGAGTTGAAGACGCCACCAAAAGTGGTGGCGAAAAAATAAAGCGGCGACCGACCACGAAAGAAACGTAGCAGAGGCTTCGGCCCAGAAAAGTCAGAAGCAAGCTCGGTGGCGGCAGTCAAGAGGTCAACAAACCAGTAGGTGGCGGTGGCCGGACCGGTAGCAGAGGGCGCCAAAAAAACCCACGACGGCGACGAATGGAGCCCGGCGGGGGCTGTGGATGACGCTGGTAGTACTGCCACCTGCAGTACCTACAGTACTTGCAGGGCCGGCGGTACCCTGTGTACTGTGGGTGCAAACCCACAAAATAAAATAAAAAATTCAAATTTTATTTTTAAAGAACCCTTTTAATTCGCCTGTTTTTTTTTAAGAACCCCAGCTTCTAATGCAAAAATCTCAAAACAAGAACAGGGAGCTGCAGACCTCTTGCTCTGATACCATGAAGGAGCTCAAAGATCTCTGCAAGCTAAAACACCTATTACAGGGAGAAGCAAAGAGAAACAACACAACAAAAAATGCTCAAAGATATGGAGCTTAATATTGCCAATGTGTAAAAGAATTATTTTACAAAAGAAAAGTTTACAACCTCATATAGGTCAAAAAAAACCTAAAAAGGAAAACCCTAGGCTTGCACATTAATAATTAATAAAATAATTAATTATTATGCACCTAAAGTTAGCTTAAGTGTAAAAGAGATAAAAGGGAACTTAATTAATTAACCAAATATTGTTTAATTAATCAAGAAAATAACCAATTACTCTAACACAATTTAGGCCACTTCTTAGCTTTTTTGGGTTGTGTGCAACATTTACACAACTATTTGATCTACATGGGTTGATTTTGTAGGATATTTCAACTTAAGGCCTCATCCATTTTATTCATTTTCTCCTTACCTTTTAAGCTTCTAGTTATATGTATGATCACATAGTCCTTTATGGTAGCCTTTTTCCTTGACTCACCTACATCACTCCATGCTAAGGTTTCATCAAGTTTCTTTTTTGGTATCGCATTATGATACATGTCATTTGTGTGACTTTGTTATTAGATTTAAATTGTGCAAAACTATACATTCATGTTTTGTAATTTTCATTTCAATATCCATAAAACAAAAAGTGTAACCTAACTCACCACAACCACAACTATAAAAAGATATAAGTGAGAGGGGTCGATTGTGGGTTGGGGTTGTGTTGTGGGTATAGTATGTGGTAACCTGGGCCCCACTTAATAGTAATAAAAGAACCATTTTTTTTTCAAATATTTCTATTAATATGATAGGACAGGTTCATGTTAAATCAAAATTATGTCCTATCATGTTAAAAAAAATTTGGCTGACGTGGACCCCTCGTACAACATAGCCCTCACCACCATCGGTCCCTCTCCCTTAATTAAGTGTGATTATCCTACATTTTGACCACCTCCTCCTACATTATACCTTGCACATCCATATAACACAAAATCTCCTACTTGGTATCCTTGTTGCTCCTATTGCACAAATTATTGTTGGAAGATGATACTCACGATTGCGTTAGTACTTTGTTCTCTCAAAGCTTAAATAACTCTACATAAATGTGTGTCATGAATATTGCTTTGGAAAACTTTTGCCCCAATAGCTCACAATGATTCCCCCCTAAAGCGGCCCACTCGCAGCGGCCCCCACCTAAGGCCTATAGGGTGGTGGGGTAGGCAAGCCCGATTCTATATCGTTGACCCTCCCTCAATAATTGGAGCTTCCCTAGGCCCTAAGGGCCCTATCTCTATCTTTGAGGAAGCTAAGGATATTGTCTTGACTTTATATTGGAGTTGATAAATATTTTTAAAAGTGAAAAGATAAATTTTTATCTCTATCATGGTACACGGTGCACCCTAACACTCAATATTTTCTAGGTACTCAACCCTAAAACTCACTAGCTGAGTTAACTATAGACCCCCTTTGGACATTTCAATTATCACTTAGAAAAGGTTTTCAAGTAAAGTAGTTAGGCCCCATAGGTGTGTTTGGGCGTGGGGTCATTGTAAGCACCCTTATCATGCTATTGTACAAACACGACCTTTGTGTGCACAAGAAGCAAAAGACCTTGTAAAAGTGAAAAGGATGGATTCAACACATTTTGATCTTTCTAAAAGTTAGTGGGCGAAGCATAAAGTTCAAGGGGAAGGAGGCTTATTCAAATTTGGACTTGCATATGACGTCAAAGCTTTTCTCTCACTAAAACAAAACAAAACTATGGCCTTGAATTTTGTCTTGCCTAGAGAAAGGACTCATACACTTGTTGGGCACGTTAAACTAGTCTTATTTTAATAAAAAGCTCAAACTTTTATTAACTTAAAAAAAGGGGATTGTGAATGATCGTATCATGCTAGTTGTTGGGCACGTTAAGCTTCTTTTGTTTTAATAAAAAAACTAAAAAATAAATAATTTAATCGACCATGGTAATGGTTTTGGGAGGTTTTAATATACTTCCATATTATGAGTTGATTAGTGTTGAAATTGTATTTTATGTAAAAGTTGATAATTAATTTTATTTAGGATTTGGATCTAATTTCACATCTAATCATTCACTATCTTAATAAAATTTGGAATTTATTTGGATCATTTTTGTATATGTAGATATGAACCTTGAGCTTTTAAATGTAAATTTTTCAATTTAGGTCTATGTTTCTCTATCTTATTAGTCATTATGATCTAACCAAAACATAAGTTATTTTAAATTACATGATAGGGCGATGTATTTAAGGACTAACTCTAATTCATTTAGAAAATCTAGGATTATCCTGAGAGCATCTATATGACAACATTATAACAATATCTTTAAACACTACAATTGCATCTTCTATTGTATCGTAATTATAGACAAATTATTGGTTGTCTTCAATCATAATTTATCAATATTAAATTAATCTACCTAATCTAATATTGTTTTTTGTCAAAGTCTAATTTCTTAATTCCATAATAAATTAATTTCTAACATATTTCATAACACTTTTCTACATTGAGGAAGAGGATGGCGCACGACTGTTCTCTGTGCGCCCGTGGCTTGTGAAGGCCGGCTTGCATGCCCAGATCCGTTGGTGCATGCCGTTTTTTCCTGGTGGATCGGAGTTGGCTGGTCTTCTGCTTGGGTGGGGGGGCGTTTGTTGTGTTCAGGGGGAGTTTTTCTGCTCGGTTTTCTGTCCGTTTTTTCATCATTTTGGTTGCTGACGCCTTTGTTCCCTGTTGGGGTTTGGTGTGGGGTTTCTCCCTTGCGTTTATTTGCGTGGGATCCCTTTGGGACGGGTTTTCTCCTTCATTTCTGGACGACGGTGGTTTTTGGAGGACCTGGTTTTTGCTGCATTTTGTCCTGTTGTGAGGTGGAGGCTTGTTGCGGGAGGTTGGGTGCGGTTTTCATTAACATGATGGATGGTGTGGAGGAGGAGAAGGGAGACGATATTTTGTCGGAGGCCGGTGTTGGGGTTTCTTCTCATGGGGGCTTATCTAGGATTAATGGCTTTAAAGTGCATAAGGTGAATGGTTGTCTGGAGAGGGCCCAAACACGCCCAGTGGTTGTTATTCAGAAGGAGGCGGTGGTAGAAGATCTTGACTACTTCAGTAAGCATGTTTTAATTTGTAAGTTTCTGGGAATGAGGGTTTCCTTACCTTTCCTCGAACCTTGGATTCGGAAGACTTGGAATCCAGAGGGGGATTTTGAGATTCTGCTTGCTGCAAATAATTTCTTCTTGGTGGATTTCTCATGCATCTCTGATAGGAACAAGGCTTTTAAGGGCGGCCCTTATTTCTATAATCAAGTCGGCTTGTTCATTAAACCTTGGCATGCTGGTTTCATTTCTGCAGAGGAGATGCCGATAAAGGTCCCGGTGTGGGTTCGCCTGCCTCGTCTTTCGTTGGAATGCTGGAGGAGTGATATTCTTCAATCTATTGCAATGGCGCTGGGTAAGCCGATTGGCCCCTCTCAGCAAACTTTGGACAAGCGGATCTTTTCCTATACCCGCGTTTGTGTGGAGATCAACTTGAGCCAGCCCTTGCCGGACTCTATTGATTTGATAGTGGGTTCTAGTTCGTGGACACAACCCCTGGATTATGAAACCTTGCCGTTCAGATGTCGTTTATGTCGGGAGTATGGTCATCTCCTCAGGAGGTGTCCACATGCTTCAGGTGTGGGAAACTCAGGGAATGGGAAGACTGCTCCAAACACAGGACCTGAGAAGGAAAAAGGTCCCATGCAGGGAGGGACTCTAGATAAAGATGGGTTTGTTCCGGTTAAGACACGAAATAAAGGTCGGGGGATGAAGAGGACTTTCCAGGACCGCCAGGAGGAAGGGGTTTTTAACATGTTTGATGCACTGAATGACTTAATTCATGAGGAGGGGGTCTCTCCTGACATGCATGTGGAAGCTAACCCAACTACCTCTCAAAATCCGGAGCCTATGGCTCTTATGTCTTTAACCTCTGACCCATTGTTGTCTCGAGGGGATGCAAAAGATTCTTCTTTTCTCTCCCCTGAGGTGGGGCTTGGGGATCCGTGTGCTGGAACTGGTACCTCTTTGGTCTCTGATGAGGTAGGAGTGGGCTCAGCTGGAGGGTCAGGTTCTGGAAGTTCTGCAAAGAGTAAAGTGTCTGCTTCACTTCTTTTGGGTGTGCATCAAAAGTCCCTGAAAAAGAGTACTCCTGATAAGACCCAAAGGGTGGGTAGGAAGAAAGATCAAGAGAAAGTTAAGTTGGCTGGTGAGACGTTGGTTGAATCTGGGTCAGTGAAGACTTTATGTTGGTGTGAATAAGTCTTGTACCTAGTTTATTCCTTTACTAGGGACTTGGGGGACTTAATTCACATGTTAAGTTTACTTAGGATATTAGTTGTCATATCTAGATAAGTATTAGTTGTATCTAGAATTTCCACTTTCTGAGTAGTTATGAGTTAGTTGTCTCATGTGATAGGATTAAGACACTTGTCATGATCTTGTCTTATCCTATCTCATCTTGCCTTTATAAGCAAGGCATCTCTAGCATATTTGTTAAGATGGCATATAACATTGTATAGTATTGCATTGATCATACTGTATCATATTGCAATCCTTGTTTGGTGGAATAGCATCTTCCATTGTTGCTTCTCTCTATCTCTTGTGGAGGTTCTTTGGCGTTGCAGATTGAAGATCTTGGGTTGTTAACTCCAACATGGTATCAGAGCTTTGAATCTGGCAAGCCCCTTCCATTTCTTTATTAGAGAGTTTCCATCAATTTCTGTTGTCATTTTTTTTGAGTTCTTGTATCCTATATTGCATGCTTGCATTTTTGGTGAGATCTGGTGATTGCAGCGCTTTTGGCTATAGAGGCAGCATTTTAGGCTGTCCCATTGCGTCCAGGAGGCTCGAAAAAGTCAGATCTGGCTTTTGTTTCACTTAATTTCGTCACCATTTGCAGCTGTGGCAAAGAAGGGTTTCGAGCTCAGATCTGGTGAACAACTTTTTACAGGTGCACTTTGAGCCAAAACTAAGTCTTCCATTGCGTCCGGGTGGCCGTTTCCAATTTTTTTGATATATAATTTGCCTATATTCGGCAAAAGTTGTCTTGAGCCAAAAGCTTTTAGCGAGGAAGCCGTCAGGCCCCTGTAGTCTGGCGTCGTCGGAAAAATTTTCAAAAAATTATTATATTTGCAATTTATTTTCTGAAGTGCGGC
>VDFB02271358.1:975207973-975328610 GCA_007258455.2 Sequoia sempervirens
CATGCTACATACCATACATTAAATCAAATCGAAGGCATTAGCCTCTCCGTCCGTATTTTTTATTTTCGAACAGTCTCGTACAACCGGTGAATAAATTTAGTGTTTAATAATTATTTAAATGTTTAATCATTTAATAATAATTTTTAAAATTATTTAATAATTTTTAATAAATATTTACAAATATTACCACCTGGTGAATAAATTTAGTGTTTTCAATAATATTATTTAGAAATCATTTGATTTGTATAATATTTTTTTTTCATTGTTTTATTTTATATAAAATAAAAAATATTTTTATGTTTAATAATTTTTGAAAATGATTTAAATGATTTCATAGTTTAAATTATTTGAGTTTATTTTAATCAAGGGGTAAACGCTTTTGAACCGGTGCTATGAACCGGAATACAACCATTCAACAATACCACCCCAACGGGGTTTGAACCTTGGTGGCAAGAACAACGATACCACCATTAAACCATCAAACCATGCTGATAGGCAAAATTATTTGAGTTATATTTAGATTTAATTTTTTTAATTATTTTTATATTTAATATTATTTTTTTATAATTTTGATATGAATGTGTATTTGTATTTACAGTCAATAATATTATTTTTAAAATGAATTATTTATATGTCTTTTATAAATTTATATTTTTCTTCAAATATTTTTGTTATATTTAACAATCTTTTAAAAGAGACTTATTATTTGAATTGTGTTTATATTTAATTTTTTAATTATTTTTTATATTTAATATATTTTTTATAATTTTGATTTAAATTGTGTTTATACTTATAGTTAATAATATTGTTTTAAAAAATATCAATATTGTGTTTAAATTATTTGTATTTGTATGTTTACTACAAATTTATATTCTTATTTAAATAATGTTTATGTTTGACAAATCTTTTAAAAGAGTCTTAAAAATATTTTTTATAATTTTCAATTTAAATTGTATTTAATGTCTATCTTTTTTATATAATTTATTTATATGGTGACTGAAATATTACATTCCTAACTAATTATTTAAATTTTTAATAATTTTGGAAAATAATTTAAATTTAATCACATATTACATTCCTAACTAAATTATTTAAATGCTTACTATAAAATGATTTCTACTCTTAATAATAATTTTTAAAATTATATGTTTAATAATTTTTTAATTGATGTAAACTTAGTCTTTACAACCCTTGTTTAAATTTTGAAAATGTTTTCCAATCTCTATTACTCTAGCTTAAAGTAGCAATCCTTGAGAGTGATAACCTTAACCTCATACTTTCTCAATAGAACATTTTATACAAATTGAATGCTCTTTTAAATCTAACTTATTTTATAGACTCCATGCTTCACATTAAAATGAAAATTCATCCTTTGATGATTTACAACTTCTTTTAGTTTTTTGAAGAAGAAATGTGGGCCTAGAGTTTTGATACTTAAAAATTTTGTTTTTATAATTTTCAATTTAAATTGTATTTATTGTCTATATTTTTATATAATTTATTTATATGTTGACTAAAATATTACATTCCTAACTCACTATTTAAATGTTTAATAATTTTGGAAAAATAATTTAAATTTAATAAGAATGTAATATGTGATTAAATTTAAATTATTTTTCCAAAATTATTAAACATTTAATTAATCGGTTAGGAATGTAATATTTTAGTCAACATATAAATAAATTATATAAAAAATAAATTCGTATTTTTCTAAAGGTATTAAACATTTAATAATGAGTTAAAGATTATGCTATTTTTAGTCAACATATAAATAAATTATATAAAAAGATAGACATTAAATACAATTTAAATTGAAAATTATAAAAATTATTTTAAGACTCTTTTAAAGATTTGTCAAACATAAAAATTATTTAAAGAAGAATATAACTTTGTAGTAAACACACAAATACAAATAATTTAAAGACATTAGTAATATTTTTTTAAAAATTAGTAACTATGACACAAGCACAATTCAAATCAAAATTATAAAATAATTTAAAATTATATATAAACACAATTCAAATAATAAGTCTTTTTAAAGAATTGTTAAATATAAAAAAATATTTAAAGAAAAATATAAATTTGTAATAAACATACAAATAATTCATTTTAAAAATAATATTATTAATTGTAAATATAAATACACATTCATATCAAAATTATAAAAATAATATTAAATATAAAAATAATTAAAAAAATAAATCTAAATATAACTCAAATAATTTAAACTATTAAATCATTTAAGTCATTTTCAAAAATTATTAAAGATAATTTTTTATTTTTTTTATATAAAATAAAACAATGTAAAAAAATATTTAATCTGAGACTCCAAAACATATTATTCCTAAGTCCAAAAAAACCCTTCCTAAATATTTTGAAACACTAATATAGGTAATATTTGTAAATATTTATTCACCCGTTGTACAAGACTGTTCGAAAATAAACAATACGAATGGGGAGGCTGTCAGTTGATTTGATTTTATGTATGGTATACAACATGCGGCACATCCATGCCTCGGTGCATTCCTGGGGCTGGATAGCCAGTGTCGTCAAGGTGTGCAAGTTCAATTTTAAAAAAAGGTCTAATTTTGAGTACATATGTGCAATAATGGTGTCATTGGAGAAGTGATATGCATCCATTTACAAGGATCCAAACATAATTGAAACAAAATTATTAAATCAAGAAAATAATAAAGCTCCTTTCCCATAAATATCTACATGCATAGGTCTATTGTGGAGAAGTGATATGTAGTTTAAATGTTTGGCAACTTTGATTAATATAACTGTTAAATGTTATATCCCAGCAATGCCATCCAATAGGAGTTCAAATAAAGAACTGAAAAATTTTCAAAACACTGTACAAACCATCAAATGACAAAAATCTCTCATATAATGACTTCCTAAAATGAGACTATTTGAGTTGATGCATACCCCGACAAAAAATAAGAAACAAAAGCTCTCATTTTTTGCACACCAGATAGATAGAATGCCGACAAAATTTATGAGATTTGGCTTTACACCTTCAAATTGCATTTTCTTGGAAGTTTGTTGAAATTTTTTAACAAATTCATATTGTGCAATTATGGCAAGTCATGAGGCAATATTTTTTTGAGGCATTTCTCAAACATTTTAACTCCCTAATTCCTTTCAAAATTCCATTTTTGTAGTCCTGCTTGTTGGTGAGGCATTTTGTGAGAACTGTGGTAAATTATTATTTACCAGTTGAAATCAATAATTAACAATTTGAAATTTGACCATATTAACAAATTGTTCTTGGCTAAGGATTTGATTGGAAGGGTAAATTGCCTTTGTTACAGAAGGTGCTTGGTATATTCATCTCATCCATTCGTTGGCAAGGCAGGTCGAGGCCTTTACGCATTGTACGTTATGTTATTTATTATTATATATTATATATCGAACTCTTTTCAATATGTGTGTCTTTTTATCTCTCTTTGTATATCTCTTTCTTTCTCGAGTCTCCTATCTCTTGCTCTTCCCCTCTCTATCTCTCCCTCTTTATATCCCCCTCTCCCTCTCTCTCTATTGCAAACACATGAGCCTGTTGATAATGGAGCCTAATTATCTTTCTCATTCAAAGAATTTGTTCCAATCATGTAGGATTCTTATAAGAGGATGCATAGTTAATTTGAAACTATCACTTCTCCATTGAGATTTTTGTTGCACAAACATCATTTGCTAAATAGTCTATTAATCGACCTTGTGTATTGCACAAATGTATGAAAAATAAACTATGTTTTTTCCTAATTGACCTTCCACACCTCTTCGACATACCCATTGCACACCAAGATGTGATTGCTAGTGGTATGTTATCATGGATAGTGTGACATTTAAGCAATATTTGTGAGTTCTCTTGAATCATTTAAATTTATCAATAGATCTTCATTAAATTTAAAGATCATAAATATTTACACGTCATTAATAACAATCCATTTACACGTCATTGATAACAACCCATTTTGAATAAAATATTTCTTACCATTTAAGTATAACAATCAATTTTGAATAGAGTACCTCTTTATCATTTAAGTATACCAACCCCTTTTAAATAGAGTACCTCTTAATGTTGTGCACTCAACACACATTGTACCCTGTTATTGTCCCTTACTAATAACTCTTGCTTGTCACAACTTAAATTTGGTAAAACTATAATTTCCTCATAAAATTGCCACAACAATTTAGGTAGCTTCATTAAAGAGTCTCCTCTTACAAATATGATCAGTGATCATGCTGCAATTCACTTCTTGCTTTTATTGTTTATTCTGCACTAGATTTGTATAAAGATAATCAAGCTATGGAGATAGTTGGCTTGAGTATGGTGGCCACCGTGGTAGTGATTATACTGAGCATTATGGGAATACGTTTCAGGAAAGGGCCTCTAAATTGGCCAGTAGTAGGTATGATACCGTGGCTAGTGTGGCATTTAAGCAATATTTATGAGCAGGGGGCCAAATTGGTAGTTGAGAAGGGTGGAACATTCATAGTTAGAGGCCCCTGGTTGTGTGGAAGCAATCTGTTCGAAGTAGTCACATCTAGTCCCCCTAATTTAGAGCATATTCTCAAGGCTGATCTAAGCAACTTCCCTAAAGGCCCCTACTTCAAAGAAGTATTTTTTGACATATTTGGCCACGGTTTATTTAACTCAGATGATGAACTGTGGAAGCGCCAGCGAAAGCCCGCGGCAATGGCAGTAAGCAGCAGCAAATTCAGAGAAAGGTATTTAAGTCTGGTGCAGAAATCTCTGCAGCAGAAGCTTTTGCCACTTCTTGAAGAAGTAAAAGAGAAGGAAGCTTCGGTTGATCTGCAACGTGTACTCCTTGAGTTGACTATGGATAATATTTGTATGGCTGTTTTTGGGAGGGAACTAGGAAGTGAAACTTTTGCTTCGGCCTTTGATGAAGTTACTGAATGCTGCATTTATCGTTTTCTCTGCCCTTCATTTATATGGAAGGTTATGAGATTTCTCAACGTGGGTTTTGAGAAGAGGTTGAACACAGCTCAAGCAATAGTACGAGACTCTGTAGCAGAGATGGTGAAGAATAAAGTGAAGGAGCTGGAGGAAGGTAATGAATTGCAGGGTGACATATTATCCACCTTCATTAGATTGGAAAGAGAACAAGGATGCTCTCCTCCTCAACATTTGTTGCAGGTATGTACAGTTAATTATGGAAATCGTTTATGTATTGAGATTGATTAGTGTTTATGAAATGTTGTTTATACATTCGTTTTAAGTATTTTTTAACTTCTATAAGTTAATAACGTTTTTGAAATCGTAGGGATTAACCACGACCATATTCTTTGCGGGTAAAGATACTACTGCACTGGCAATGTCATGGTTCTTTTGGCTTTTAAGCATGCATCCACGCGTGGAGGAAAACATAGTCTCTGAGCTTTCCCAGATTTTCAATTCAAAATATTTGAGCAGTGACAACCATGAATATGATAAGGTGGGGATTTTTGGTTGGGAAGACTTGAGAGGTATGAATTATTTGCAGGCTGCTTTGTCTGAATCTATGAGGCTTTACCCTCCAGCTCCTTTTCTTTTCAAAGAAGCAGCAATTGACAACGTTCTACCGGATGGAACTCATGTAAAGAAAGGCTCAAAGCTTCTGCTATTCCTTTATGCCACTAATAGAATGGAAAATATATGGGGAAAGGATGCCCTTGAATTCAAGCCTGAGAGATGGATTACTGAAAAGGGTGTCTGTATGAAGGAGAGCGATTACAAGTATCCTGTGTTTAGTGCAGGTCCTAGGATATGCATTGGGAAAGATGTTGCCTACGTGAGTATGAAATGCATAGTTGCCAATATCCTTGTACGGTATCGAGTAAAGGTTGAATCTGGTCATCAAGTGAAGCCTAAGCTTGGGCTAACTCTATTCATGAAGCATGGTCTCAAAGTCACCTTGCACACCAGAAATGATATTCTACAATAAAATAGTGCTAATATCTATATCTGTATAGATCAGAGATATATTTCAATACTCTAGCCTTTGTAAGCGTCTATTTTTAGTCACAATGTAACAATCTATAAAGTCTGTAAACTCTATTGTTGAGTTATGCAGCACATTAGATCTCTTTAGCGGGGTTAAAATGTACATTATGTCACAACTAATTGCTCTTAATTATCCTTTATCCTTTCTTTTAATAAAAGAAACATTACAAATGTAAGTTAGTTTTAAATATGAAAGCAAATTGATTTATTTTACAAAACAGGTTGTCAAGCAAGCTTAGAACCATCCGTTTGACATATTCTAAAAAAGATTCTTCTTTTTTCTTTCTCTAAAAAATATCTTAAACAAAAAAATCTATAATGATAGTCTCTAAAAATCTATAATGATAATCTTATGTTTAATATTTAGGCTTGGTATTCTTAGATTCAAATCTATAAAAGTATTATGTTTGAATTTTAATTAGATATTTTTATGTTAAGAAAGTTTGATATCTATTGAATTGTATTATTAGGTTTTGTAATACCAATATAATAATGATGATGATGAATTTTCTATTTATTTGTACATGTTTCTTTACCATAATCATGATGTATTCCAAAGATACACAAGTTGCTAGCTTAGTTAAGACAATTGGGACACATTAACCACTTAACCATAGGGCTAATGCATTGAAGAAAAAGCTTGGAAAGAAGTATTTTTTTGTGTTGATCTCAAGGATGCTAATCACATGGATGACCCACCACCAAGTTGTACACCCCATTGCCAAATTTTGCACTTCACAACTTTCCTCATCCCCTAGCCCCTTAGTTTGTGTCGATCACTTGTAGGTAACACTATGTGCCCACAATTTCCTTATTTAAGAACCCTAATCTAATTTATCAACAAACCTTTTTTGTATTATATTTGTACCACTCTCCTTTGGTAGTTGAAACATATCTTGCATCTTGTACATCTATTAATCCTTTAAAACTCTCCATCAAGAATAGTGGTGGATAAACCATGAAGATCTAGCTCACAAAATATATGGGGATAACCTAGTAATGGTCAAAGTTCTAGATGACATAGTCGAAGTCATTTTAGATTGCAAGGCTAGATCAATCATTATTTTCTTCGTAAAAGGAGTAACTTTAAGATAATAATTCTTTAAACTCACATAAACTTGGAACAAAGGGTTGGGTGATAGAATCCTTTAGAGGACTCGGTAGTTATATTTCTTGCACATTTATTGGTCTTTATCATGCATGTATGACCCTTCAATATGGCTTCTAGATTATCTACAAGAAAATATTCTATGTTCATGCCTTTAACATTGATTGCCACACAAATGTGATCTCTAGGTCAAAATACACCACATGGATTAAACACACATCACTAAATCTATCTTTCCATCTCTTTCTTCATTGTATTGCATCTCAATTGGGTAGGATTATATTATTGTAAACATAGCTCAAACAAGTGGACTAGCTTGTGGGTGCAACCAAGGTCTACAAAGAGTTAAACCTCACACAAAACCTCCCTAACTTTATTAAAACTTTTATCTTAGGATTGTAACTAAACTAGATAATTAACTATCTCAATAGACCTAATGCATGCTTTTGTTGCTATCATGAAGGTTTCCTCATTTAAAATTATCATGCTTGCAATAAGCATCCTACCCTCTCCTCTTATGACTCCCATCCTATTTACTCTACTTTTATTGAGGATTTGTTCAAACATTTTATTATTAACCAAACTTTGTAACCTAATAGTCCTAGTTAAATCACCATTCACCCTTAACATATGTCTATACCTTTCTAATCCCTCTACTTCCCCACCAAGCATATTCTTCCCTCTATCTTTTTATCTCAAAAATGTTTTATCCTAGAGGAATGAAAAAGAGTTACAAAATTGAGAAAGGAAACCCCTCCCTCCTCAGTATTTCAGGCCTTAACATTATCTCATCCTCTTAACCTACAAGCCCCCTAACAAAACATTTCTTATTTGCTTCTTAGGAATGGCCTCTCAAAAGAAATCTTCACAAAGATCCAAAATGGCACCTCAAAAATTTAATTCAATGTGCTTTAGGCCATTGAGGATAGCCCCCTTAACTCATCTCAATGGTGTGTCAAACTTAATCTTGGAATGTATGGGGTTTGACTATCCTTGTCTATATGTATCAAGTCGTGTAATTTATTATGACCAATTGCATTAATATTATTATGCTCCAATAAGTAAAATATAATGTTCATGTTGGATATTCCCTCAAATTTATATCATGTTCCAATAATTGATAATAGATTTGAGATGTTCAACAAAATGGGCCCCATTTAATTTTTTAATCATGCTCATACGTCTACCTCCTTACCCCTATTATAGTTCTTTGTTAGATCCATAGGTGACCTTGTGCTTAGCATGCACCCATGTTGTAGTCATGGTGGCCTATGTATTAGCACATGATCTTATTGAGTTCTATATAGGTGATAACATTATGATCTTAAATGTTATAGGCTACACTTGGTTCCTTAATATAATTTTTCTTTTGGTAGGGATGCATAACTTTGGCTATGTGTTGCAACAATTAGATTGATAGTTGAGATCATTAAATTCACATAGCAAAGAATATTTCTTATGCAGTAGATCTTATTGCATTATGTAGGGCACTTAATCCATTGACTTCCTTTTGCTTGGATGGTTCATGCAGTTCTTATAGTTTTTTAGAGCTCTTATTCTCTTGATATTGTATCATTGGTTGGTCCTCAATCATGTCATCATGTATAGGCCCCTTGCTTGTTTGTCTTTTTGGTGGAGCATGACATCATCTAGTTGTTATATGGTAAAATGTCTATAAAGTGAACTATTTAAAGTATAAATCAACTTAATTTATACAATGTGTGTGTGTGTTTTGGTGTAGGTTTTTATTTTCCTAGTAGGTTAATTTATTTTCCCTTAGTCTTAGGTTTTTCCTACACTTTTATTAAGCTTGCTTAGGATAATAAAGTGAGTTTATTACTAAGAGAAGTGATGTGTTGTATCCTTCCTTAAAGGGTGGAACACTTTCCACTTTTGGTGGCATCCTCCACTTTTTGTGGTTGATTCCTATTGGTTGGATTTTCCACCTAAATCATTTCCTTAGTTCTATTTAAACTCACTACCTAACATGTATTCATTCATCTCTTTTCAGCTTGGAAGTTTTTAATGCAATTCTATTACATCGATATTGCACAATCTCTTGGAGTCTTGGTTTGCATTCTTTATGTTTTTCTAGCTTATGTAACTTTGATTTTCTCTTTAAAAGTTCCTTGGGTTATTCAATCTATTTCAAATTTCTAACATGGTATCAAGCTTTTGTTTTGAAAAATCTAAGTTCATAGATTCCTAATTGAGAGATTGACTTTTTATGTAAGGATCTTGTAAATTTTTGTATGCTCTTCTCTTGTGTTTTGAACAATATGGAGAATCAAAAAGGGTTTGCAAAGATCTAATAACTCCTTCATATTGCATATCTGTTTTGTGATATCCAAGTGATTTTGCTGCATTTTTGGTTATATTGATAGCATTTTTTACTATTCCAACATGTCTAGAAGGGTTGAGAAAGTCAAGATTGGCTTTCGTTTCATCTAAATTGGAGATCATTTGACATAGTTGCAAACAAAGGTTTGAAGCTTAGATCTAGCGAACAATTTTTTATTGTAGTATTTTTGGCCCAAATGGACCTTGCCATTACATTGAGGAGGTCAAGGAGATGAATTTTAATATAAAATTCACTTATATTTGGAAAAAATTATTTTCAAGGCAAAAAAAATTACTTGGAAGGTCGTACGGCCCCGTAGGCTATGCAAGTACAATAGTACAATTGTTAGAAATTTTTAAAAAATATATTTAATCGAGTTGTCTTTGTTTTAAAATATATATATATATATATACAATGCTTTTTAGCACTCAGCACTTATATTAAGCACTAGTCTATATAGCAGCCTTAAGTGTTGCCAAGGCTACAACAGCCTACGGCCTTAAGAGCCGCCAGTGGCTTCACAAGCCACTAAGCGGCAAGGGGACAATCGCCAATTGCAGAGCGGTTAAAGTATAAACCACTAACATTTATCATTGCCTGCAATTGCCAATGGTTAGAAATAAACTGCCAAACTTAGTCGCCAATGGTTAAGGTGAAACCATTGCCTAGTTGCAACCAAAGCTCCACCCTTGCACCACCAGGATGAGCGGCCCCAACCCAAGTGCCACCAGGGGGCCACCAAGGCTCCCCTTATAGGCCAATTTGGGCCTTTTTTCAATTTTGCATAACTTTTTGCCATGGTATCAATTTTTTGAAAACAAGATATCACCAAAATGTTGGAGATGAGAAATTTCCATCCATAGAGGTATTGAAGAGTTTTTTTGCTATTTTGTACTAGATATTTCAAGTTAAAATTGTATGTGCCAATTTCTTCAACAGACCACAACTTTCGCCTCGATGCTCTGATTTTTGAAAGTGAATAGGCATTTGAAAGGTATTGAAGAGAACTACACAACTCTACTACTAGTTTTTCTAGATTTTTTCTCAAGTTCATTTTGTATCAAAATTTGTAATTTTGGCTATTTTGAGCCTATTGAGCATTATATCTTGGAAAAGACTTTGTAATCGCACTAAACTATAAAGTGCCAACCCTATAATATTTGGGGGTGATTTTTTGATTCTATTGTAAAAGGGTGGCAATGTAAATTGGTATTCTTACTTGGTGTCATTTGCACTCATTCTTGGTGGGATTAAACAAGTAATTTGTAATCACAAACTGAGATAAAGTTCCATTTAAGGGGGGGTTAATCATGTTTCTTAAATTTCATCCTTCTATTGTTAGGATAAATTCAAAGAACTATTTGTCTTGGAAACAAGGGATAAAGAATTACTACCTTGAGTGGGATCTACTACCCTATCTCCTTGGACTCTTTCTTGAGCCTCATGGTATTGATCAAAAGAATGCATGGTTTAACAATAATGAGATCATGTTTTATGGAATAATATGTTTTACTATTCCTAAGGATACTCAACATCACATAGAGCACACTAAGTACCCTATCACTACTTGGACCATCATCCAATAGTATATGGAGACATTGAATCTTCATGTAAAAGTGATGTTTCCTTAGATAACTAGGCTATTGTGCATGATACTAAGACTCATGTTGCCTCATCTTGTGTGGATACATCTTGTGTGAATAATCAATTCATTGATACCCCATCAACATCACCTATTGCAAATTTAGATTCCAAATATGCTTCTTCAAGAGCCTTCAATGATTCATCATAGTAGGATCAATTATATCTTCTCAATTCAATCCATTAGGACCAATTTCTACCAGACATCTCTTGTTTGTTTGTAGATTCCCTCATTTCAGATCTAGATGACACTATTGAGGACATATGTCTCCTCTTTAAGGACCACTCTTTTGTCCTTGCATTTGTTGCTACTTCAAAGTTCAGTATTGCTTCTTCATAATCTTCCATTAACTTCTTGCAGCAGGGCATCCATAGTCTTCTTGATTCAATTATGTGAGATGATCTCTTAACAAGTATTTTAGACTTGTTTATGGAGACACATATTTTAGATTTGGAGGACACATTTGATGGGTTATCTCTCCTCTTTGATGACAGTCATTGCACAACTATATCCAAACCATCATTATCTTTTGATTGTTATCTACATCAGTCTCTAGGAGATTCTGATTTGTCATCTTCAACAACGTGTCCTAGAATGTTTGATTTGATTGTGAATTATTTCAACATCGACATGAAGACACTTGAGCCAAGTTAAAATACTTCATAGATCTTGCACTTTATTCCTACATATTCCTTTCAGGACTTGGGAGATAGCTTGCATACACCATTGGTTTTGTTTCTTCCTAAGGGAAGGAATGTTGTTCAATGATCGTGGACCTTCTTCTCTGTCCAATTTTGAGCATCTACCATTGGATCTCTTTGGGAGGCTACTTAGTCCTTCTCTTCTTCTCTCTCTATTCTGGGGGGTGTTCTCTCTCTATTTGCGGGGGGCTTCTTCTTTGGGGGGAATTTGATATGTATATGGGTACCTAACATGGCCTCATTTGTCGAGACCCATCATATTTTACATCCTCCTAAGTTGTTCTTAAGGGGGATGTTGGTGTAGTTTTTTATTTTCCTAGTGGGTTAATTTATTTTCCCTTAGTCCTAGGTTTTTCCTACACTTTTATTAATCTTGCTTAGGATAATAAAGTGATTTGATTACTAGGAGATAAGTGATGCATTGTCTCCTTCCTTAAAGGGTGGAACACTTTCCACTTTTGGTGGCATCCTCCACTTTTTGTGGTTCATTCCTATTGGTTGGATTTACCACCTACATCTTCTCCTTAGTTCTATATAAACTCACTACATGTAGCTTATATTCATTCATCTTTCTTCAACTTGGAAGCTCTTAATAGAATTATGTCACATCGACATTGCATAATCTCTCAGAGTTTTGGTTTGCATTTTTTATGTTTTTCTAGTTTATGTAACTTTTATTTTCTCTTAAAAAGTTCCTTAGGTTATTCAATCTATTTCAAATTTCTAATAGTGTGTGAGTTCTAACTACACTAACAATTTGACCTAATTAGAATAAATAGACTTGAAATTGTTGTTGGTTTTTGTATTTAAGAAAATGAAATAATATTAACTAAGGAATATGTGAAATATAGAATCAGAATTTGAAATATAACTTGAGAAATGGAAACTAGAATAAATTGGAATCTAGGGATTGAATAAAAACCTATTACCAAATGGACAATAGTTCCCTTCATAGATCATAGCACACTTGCAATAGTGTTCAATTACACTATAGTCCTCCAGACATAGAAACACATAGTTTGTATCTAGTTGATGAACCCCAAAATAGAATAAACTACACAATGCTAGTAGTATAAATAATAATAAAAATAAAGGAAATAATAACAATAAATAAAGATTAAAGTGATATGTATATTATATGTGTATACCTTGATATCTATCCCACTCTAAATGTGTGAAATGACTAAGAAATGTGAATGAAAAAATACCAAGGACACCTCAAGATTAGCCAAAAGAGTGATACAACGAAAAGGAACGTGAATAAAATGAAACACAAACAATTTTACCTCCTTTGCTGTTGATATCTCTTTGATTGGCCCTTGCTTGGAATTGATTGTGTGCTCCTTAGATGATTGCTTGAGTAACTAAGATGCAAGATTCAATGTGCAATATGATCAAGAGAGATGGCTAAATGATGGCAAAGGATTGAGGATGTAATTTGGCAGCATGTAGTTATCAAATGGCTAAGTGTTGAAAATAAAAATTGGCAACATAAGGTTGCTCAAATAAAAAGTGTTGAAAATGCCCTTGAGGAGGGGGTATTTATAGAAGAATTTGAATTCTCTAGAGAATTCAACGGTCAAGATTGCTCCAACAAGGCCAAGATGAAGGGCTATGGTGGGTTGAGAACTCACAAGCCCTCACATCTTGACATGTGGAGGGTGAAGTGGACAAGGGGATATGAGATGTAAATGAGGTGTCAAGAAGGTACATGAGGTGGAAAAATGACATGCACCTTGGAGAGTGAGAAGATTTTCACAAAAAGGGATTTCTTGTCCCCAAGTGGGAGTGAAAAGGACACTTGAGGAATTTTGGAATTCCTCAAAAATTTACATGGGAAAAGGAAAGGTGGTTGGGGATATAAATGTGAATTAAAGGAGGATCTAGAGGATAAAAGGTAGGCTCCAAAAAGGTGGGACTTGGTCACATGTGGAGATTGTGACAAGTCCAAGGTTCTAGAAGTCTTGGAAGAATGGAATGTGAATTAAAAATTCACATATAAAGGAGAGGAATCTATGACCAATAAATATGAATTAAAAATTCACATGGGAAAGGGGGTCAATGTCCAAAAAGGAAAAATGGAAGAATTGACCAAAAAGTGGTGTTAAATTTAGCTAATGACTTTGGTTAAGGTTGTGCAAACATTGGATTAGGCTAATTAATGGAAGATTAGAAGCAAGTGGCAAATGTAGGAGGATGTGACATTAATCTCTGATTAAGAGGATGCACATCATAATCATGAATTAATTTAATTAATTCAGATTAGGGTGAGGTTATGGAGGATGTGACAAGGAGAGAGAAAGTGAGGAATTTTAAATTGATTTAAAATGAAAAGGAGAAAATGACTAAATTAAATAAATTAGCGTATTTATTTAATTTAGAGAGGAATAAAGTGAAAGATAAAGTATTAATTATTAAATTAAATATTTTACTGATATGAGACAAAAGGTGTAATATTAATTTAATAAATTAGTATTAACATGATAGATAGAAAGGCAGTAAATTTAATCATATGGAAGTGACTAAATTTAGATGTCTAAATTTTTCCCCTCTTCGAAATATTGTTAGGATAACAGTGTTTCGAAGAAAAATAAAATGGTAATGAGGCAAGAGGTGAAAGATGGTGATGCCCCTGGCGTGAATGGAGGAATGGTAAGAGGGTATGCCCCCTCGAGAGGGCGGTCGAGGAAGGAAAAAGGGGTCCCCGGATGATTTCTTGATAGGAAGGAAAGAATGATACCATTGGATAGAGCTCAGAAAAATAAGCAATTTTGGTTTTTGAACGGAGGTGATCCGACACACGGTTTGCAAATGGCAGCCTCAGAAAGTTTGGGATTAGTTGGAGGAATAAAAAGTTAAATAAAAGGTAAAAAATACCTTTTTGGAGGAAGGGGGGTTAAAAAGGTAATTTGAAAAATTACCTTGGTCATTTTCACTGTAGCAGTTGAGAGAAAGAGAGAAGAGGAGGGAAAACCAACAAGGAGACACGATGCTGACAGACAATGACACTGCGATCGTACACCGGGTGGACGGAATACGGGCAATGTACAGTGGGGGCGCAGGCGGACAGCATGTGAGTAGCAATAACAACCCTCATATGTGATTTACGCATTTTTTACGTAAAAAAATTAAATTTAAAAATGTGGGTTTTGTCGGGGATGAAAATTAGCAAAATGGGTTCAAACTAATTTTTGTTAAAGGAGTGAGGGATTGAGCGGGGCAGCTTGGGGGGTGCCACCCTGGTGCCAGGCCGTGAGCCTCGTGGCGGTCCCACCAGCCATGCTGAGGCCTCTACTAACTGAGCCGCGCCTGGCGGAGGCCCGCCGCAGCGCCGTCCGCTCGTCGGCGGTTCCACAGCGGCAAAGTCTCCCCACTGTGGGGGCGGTCCCGCTGCTCCCCTACGGGGGCGGAGCCACCCCCTACGCGGAGTCGCCCTTCTGCGGCGAGGCAGATCCGCCCCACTGCAGCCAAGCATAGCCGCAGAGCGGGGGGGAAGACTAACCCAGCGGGGAGATGGGGGAGCGCGGACAAAGGGAGGCAAAGAAAACATAAAAATAAAAGAAACGAAAAAAAAAAAAGGACTAATGGTAAAATGTGCATGCATGCAGAGTTTTGAGCGATTACGAGTGCACGAGTGGCGGTCGGAGGTGATGGCAGTAACGAGAGCCGCAATGAACGGGGAGGACCAGGCGGCATTGGATCATGCAGGGTTGGGGCATTGTGTGCAGTTTCCAGTGGTTAGAGCCCATCCGACGATGCTGACAGTATTGATAGAGAGATGGAGCTTAGAAACATCGACGTTCCATCTTCCTACAGGAGAGATGACCTTGACATTGGAGGACGTGTGGCATATTTTGAGACTACCAATTGCCGGCCAATTAGTGAGTGAGGTGGTGTCTACAAAGGCAGCATTAGACGAGACTTTGAGAGTTTTGTTCGATCATGTAAGGCTACCCTTGGTGAAGGGGCAGTTGGATTTGGACGAGTGTTTGACTATAGGGGTGTCAGCTTTACCATTATTCTTGTGTGGATTGATTAGTGGGATACTGCTACCAAATTAGAGTGGACGGACATGTAGCCTGCGGTATATGGAGGTGATCCGCCACATTATTGAGTGGCGGGGGGGACCGTTTTTATGGGGTTCCTATGTATTGGCGCAGCTATACAGAGATATACATGGAATCTGCTATCGGGAGATCTCGAGTGTGACACATGTGACATTACTATAGATTTGGGCGTGGGAGCATATTGCCGTGACCAGACCGGTAGTGGTGAGGGAGGGGACAGCGGATGACCGTGAGCCCGTGGCTTGGGAGTATGGGGAGGAGAGAGGGTGAATTTTCTGCTATGAGATGCAGGGGGATATGGAGGGGTGGAGGAGAGAATTTGATGATCTGCGTTCGGGGGAGATAGAGTGGCGGCCATATAGAGCACAGCAGTTCAGGGGATGGTCGGATATGGGGAGGCATGAGGGGTATTTTCTGAGCTGATGTTTTATTATTGGTACTCTACCAAGCATAGTAGAGTCGCATCGACCGAACAGAGTGCTAAGACAGTTTGGGAGGATACAAGATATCCCGACGGCACCGATCCTGTATCGGCGGTATAGCAGAGAGCTACCATGGAGAGGCCGCATATCACCACCGATGGCCAGGGAATCATGGATGGTAGCAGGATAGGAGGCTTATTTAGGGAGGACAGGAGGAGAGCAAGTACCAGTAGTGACTGAGCGATATCGGAGGTGGTTCCAGAACAGGTTGTGGGAGAGGATTACGCCTGTTCATCCTATGTTGAGGGTAGCGGGTGTCAGACCAGCGGAGGAGCCCGAGAGGGATGAGAGAGAGATGGCAGGTAGAGCCGGGAGGAGGAGGAGGAGACATCAGAGATGAGACCGGAGAGAGGGTCAGCAGCAGGAGAGGGGGCAGCCACAGAGAGCCTAGGAGCAGAGGGTGGATAGAGAGGGTCAGTAGCATGAGAGGGGGCAGCCACAGAGAGCCCAGGAGCAGAGGGTGGACAGAGAGGGTCAGCAGCAGGAGAGGGGGCAGCCACAGAGAGCCCAGGGGCAGAGGGTGGGCAGAGAGGGTCGACAGCGGGAGAGGAGGCAGCCACAGAGAGCTCAGGGGGAGTAGAGGGTGGAGGTGTTGGAGGTGGATGATATGGAGGAGGTGGAGGTTGTAGGTGCGAGGGGTACTACAGAGGAGGGGAGGAGACAGTTTGTGGTAGGATGACATGGTCAGCCACGGCAGTTACGGGTTCGGCCGACTGCAGAGAGTCATGAGGCTCATCAGGAGCCGGAGGGCGGAGGGTAGGAGGAGGTGAGGTACCACAACGTCGATTTGTGGTTGAGAGACAGGGAGAGGCGAGACGATTTCGGGTTCGCTGGATTGTGGAGGATAAGGAGGAGCGACAGGAGGAGAGGGAGGAGCCAGCAGGTGGGGAGGATGAGGTAGGGCTGGCGGATGGGGAGGATGAGGTAGAGCTAGCGGATGGGGAGGATGAGGTAGAGTTGGTGGTGGGGGAGGAGGATGTGATGGATGTGGACAGAGATGTGGTGGAGGAGGATGTTGCAGCAGCAGATGCACTAGCATTGGTTCCTTATGTATCAGAGGATCCTATTGTGGAGGCGAGAGGAGCAGAGGCGAGAGTACGAATGGCAGAGCGGAGAGTGAGGGCTTTGGAGGCCGAGCTAGCGAGAGCAGAGTGGCAATCATTGAGAGATTATGAGGCCGTGGTTGTCGAGTTAGGGAGGGCACAGTCAGATGTGCAGAGGGTACAGGATGAGTTGACTAGGATGACATGGGGCCGCGATAGATTGAGGCAGAGGTTGTGATTTTACAGGCCAGGGGGAGCCAGAGGAGAGGACAGGGCAGGTAGCTGATCAGGGAGTAGGGTGCACTAGTCAGTAGTCAGGAGATCTCAAGCGAGACTGGGATGAGCTTCAGGACAGGGTACATTGTCTTAAGCAGGCACTTGGAGATATGGGGATGATGCAGGAGAGGGAGGCAGTGGCAGTAGAGCAGGCACAGATTATGCGAGCTGAGAGAGATGCAGCACAGGCTCATGTACAGGTTATGGAGGCAGAGAGGGATGCAACACAGGTACGCATTCAGAGTGAGGGCGGCAGCAGAGGCGAAGATACAAGCATTGCAGAGAGGGAGGGATGAGATGGTAGCAGAGGTAGCGACTCTCCAGAGAGAGAGGGATTTAGCATAGTTATAGGCACAGGCTCTCCAATGGGATAGAGATGCAGCAGAGGCTCGGGCACAAGGGGCTGAGAGAGATAGAGATGCAACAGAGATGCGGATACAGACCCTTCAGGCAGAGAGGGATGCTGTGATGGCTCGTGTTCTGATAGGTTAGGGTGAGGGTGAGATGCCCAGAGCAGATGTGCAGATTATGGAGAGAGAGAGGGATTGACTACAGGCAGAGCTAGCACAGAGTCGGTTAGCTCAGGAGGCATGGGAGTAGGAGAGGCAGGCTATCACCAGGGACCGAGACAGGTATCGTCTTGAGCGAAATTTCGCTCGGGTCCAGGCTGCGAAGAGAGAGGATAGTATGAGAGAGGCAAGATTTTGGATGGCCGCATACTATCATTCAGTTCCAGACCCGTCTTAGCGGATATTTCGTTATACTAGGCAGACACCTCATATGCCAGCGCCATCACAGTCATTAGGGACATGGACATGTGGTTACAATGATTCACCAGGTGTTTCACCAGGTAGAGGGGCAGGACTAGAGTCTCCACAGAGATCAGATGTGGAGAGTTCATTTGGGAGGTGACAGGCTACTGATTTTTTTGACAGATGCAGGATGTAGTGTGTAGGATTTATCGACAAAGATCAGAGATGTTCTATATCTCTAGATTTTGTAGTTTTTCATGTGATGGATATATGTATGATGGACATGTGACACATGTTATATTATTTTGATATGAGATAGTTCTTATTGGCACCATGTAGTATGTTTCTATTTATGATGGATGATTATATGCATATGTATATGCCATTATATGTTTATATGGATGGATGCATTGGTTTATTTATATGGATGATTGGAATATGAATAATTTTATATGGATAATCATGCTTCTGCTTATGTATGCTTATGCGTTGGTTTTTTGAAATGTTTATGTGGATGATTGGATATATGCACTTATGGAATATGAATAATGTTATTGATGCGTATGGTGATGTGTTATGTGTACCGATGGGATCTATGATGATTTATATATATGAATGCTTAGTTGACTTATTTATCATGTATGTGTGTATGGTAGATTTTATATGAATAGTTTATATATGTAGGATGTGATGTATTATGCGTCTAACATTTTGTGATGCAGGTGGTGATGTGTGTATGGACCTAACATGTGGTGATGTAGGTGGCGATGAATGTATGGATAATACCTTTGTAATTTTAAAGGGAATAACACACGGTCATAAGTACCAATAAGAACTGACATGATAACGGGATGTAGGTATGTAGTAATGGTGAAGATGGATGTCATTTGGCATATGTCAAAAAGTATCAGTACCCTGAGAAGAATTAGGGGAAAGTATTTGCACAACCAAAACCATAGGGTGAGTATTAATGCAATGATTATGAAAATGCAATCCTAACTCAATTTTCCATCTTTGGAGCACTAGTTTTTGCTATAGCATAAGACATGATTCACCAAGGTATGGAGGACTGAGGTAGATTAGTGTCTAATGCATGAGACAAACACACCAGACAAGAAGGCTATCCCGATACCCTAAAGTCACGAAGACCTTGTTCGGGTCCGGTACTGGGATAACCACAAACACACAAGGATGTCCCAACATAACACAAGACCTCGAGGATCTTGGTGGGTACTATGTGGGACAACCAAGAAGACACAATCAAAGAAAAGATCAAAATATGCCCTTATGTGGACCAATCAAAACACGTCATAATATGATGGATTATGGCGGCCTTGATAAGTGATGATAGGGAGCTCAAATGATAAACAAAAATCAAAAGCATCAAAAAGATCACAATCAATTTCAAATGTCCATTGCCATAGGATCCAAGGGATAGATGGAGTCGATGAGGTCTGTTAGGAAGGATGTATTCTGTTAAGACCTATGATGGATGCTAAGTGAAAAGATTGGTATGATATAGGATATTTGAAATTGTTTAGATTCGTTGGTACAAATGGGTCTTGTTTGTTAAGAACCAGCGAGATAAAGGCATAGCTTGATGTTACAATACAAGGGAGACAAGACACAACCTAAAGACCTAGGGGCTCGGGGGCCGATCAGAGATTAGTCTTGCCTACGTGAAAGCGCAGAGCCCTCGTAGTTCATGGAAAAAGACCATGGATAAAGCGGAAAGAAGACAATGGTGACTGATGATGAAGGACACAAGACACGACAGACAAATGCCCCCGGGGAGGATCAAATGACCAACCTTGCCTACGTGAAAGTGCAGGGGCAACGTAGTTCGACAAAGGAGGAAAATGACGCAGAAGGATGAAACCTAGATGGAGACCGACGCAATGGATGATTCTACTTGATGACACGGACCGACTGAAAGACATAAGCTTATAGTGGGATATAAGGAAGCTCAGGATGAGGGATAGGTAAGGTGGGTCGTCCAGCGCTCAATCAACAAATACCAAGCGGCCTAGGCTGATGTGGGTGGGGATGAAAGTGTAGATGAAAGCACAAAATAACTAGGATGCGAAGTAGATAATGATTAAGTCCTCTATGGATGACGCCTGCTAACAGGTTTTCACCATCCATACTTATCCAAGGCACCACCAAGAGGTGGTTTTCACCATAGGACGAACTTATTTCTTTTTACTATTTTTGGATTTTTTTGTCACTTTTTTTTTTTTTTGATTTTTCAATTTTTTTTGGTTTTTTTTTATAGGGTAGGTCAAGCGGACCTAAGCGTAGAATCTTTTCAAATGGAGAATATTGACAAGTTCGTCAAGGGGATCTCCATCCAGAGTAGTCAGCCTGTAGGCTCCAGATCCATATTTGGCAGTGATGATATACGGCCCTAGCCAGTTTGCCTCAAATTTGCTTTTCTTGTCGCAGTCTTGTTGAGTATGTTGATTTTCCTTGAGCACAAGTTCACCAACCTGGAATTGCCTGGGGCGGACCTTTTTACTGTAATGACGTTTGAGACGATTTTGGTATACTTGTAGGTGATCATAGGCCTATATTCTGCGTTCATCCAGTAACTCTAGCTGTGCAAGCTGTGCAATGCGAGCATCTTCTTCGTTGATGAGGTTCTTCAAAGAAATTCTCAATGAGGGGAGCTCAACTTCGATTGGCAAGACGGCTTCTGCACCGTATACTAAAGAGTAAGGGGTGGCGCTTGTTGGGGTACGGATGGATGTGCGGTATGCCCAGAGGGCGGGAGGAATGTGAAGGTGCCAATCTCGTCCAGTGTTATTGAACCACCTTTTTGAGAATGCAGATGAGGGTTTTGTTGGTCGCTTCTGCCTGACCATTACCCTGGGGGTAATAAGGCATAGACCAACGATGCTGAATATGGAAGGTATCACAAAGGTGTTTCATGGCTTGATTTTTAAATGGCTTTCCATTATCAGAAATGATGGTGGATGGGATACCATATCTGCAGAGAATATGGTAGAGGATAAATTTAAAAACCTAAGTACCGGTGATTTGTGAGAGTGGAATTGCTTCCACCCATTTGGTGAAATACTCAATTGTGGTGATGATGAACGTATGGCCGTTAGATGATGGTGGGTGAATCTTTCCAATCAAGTCAAAACCCCATTGAGAAAATGACCAGGGTGCTAGGAGAGGCTGAAGATCTTGTGCTGGAGCGTGAATCAAATCTGCATACTATTGGCACGGAAGGCATTTCTTGACAAAGTCACAAGCATCGTGTTCCAAGGTAGGCCAATAGTATCCAGCCCGTAAGATTCTTTTGGCCAGAGCCATACCATTTGAGTGAGCCCCACAAATACCACCATGTACTTCTGTTAGTACTGTTTGGGCTTCAGTCTCATTCAGACATCTCAGGAGGATTCCATCATACCCACGACGATAAAGCGTATCACCAACAATTATGTATCGGGATGAACGATGGATAAAGAATTTACATTGGTTGTGTGTAAGTTCTGGGGGTATGGTATTATCACGGAGGTAAGTATATATGTCTTGGTACCACGGGGAGGCGGGACCTACAATATCACACACCATGTCAGTGTCAGGAACATCATATGCAGGGATTAACAGTTGTTCGACAAGAAACTCACACTCTGTTCGATCCTTGGGCATGTCAATCAAAGAACCAATAGTGGCCATGGCATTTGCTGCTTTATTCTGCACCCGAGGGATTTGATCAAACTGTATGGAGGTGAAATATTTCTTGAAATTGTCCACCATGCATTTATAGGGTAACAGTTTGTCATCTTTTGTGAGGAATTCATCATTAACTTATCTGATAACCAGCAAGGAATCCCCAAAAACTTTCAAATGTGTAATGTGCCACTGTTTTGCAATTCTAAGACTGGTAAGGAGAGCTTCATATTCTGCCATATTGTTGGTACAGGGAAACGCTATCCTGAATGATTTTGGGATGTAGTCACCTTGAGGGGTGACCAATAGAATTCCTGCCCCAGATCCATTATGGGTGTATGAGCCATGGAAGTATAACGTCCAAGTCAGTGCTTCTGTCACTGTGTAGATTTCTTCATCCGGGAATTCAGTGTCTAAGGGGTAAGCATCTGCCAATGGTGCTTCGGCCAATTGATCAGCAATAACTTATCCTTTTATGGCTTTGCGCTCTACATACTCTATGTCAAATTCACTGAGGAGCATGACTCATTTAGACATGCGGCTAGTCAAAGTGGTTCTAGATAACAGATACTTCAAGGGATCAATTTTAGTGATTAACTTGACTGGGTGACTGAGCATATAATGGTGGAGTTTCTGTGTACTGAAGACTAGTGCGAGGCACGCTTTTTCCATAGGGGAATAATTCAACTCATAACCAACTAATGTTTGGCTGATGTAGTAGATTGCCCTTTCCTTGAGTGACTCATCGTGTTGCGCCAATAATGCCCCTAGTGTGACCGAGGTAGTAGAGATATAAAGCAGGAGGGGTTTTCCCGGAATAGGCGGCATCAAAATAGGTGGATGAGCTAAATATTCCTTGATTTTATCAAAACCTATTTGACATTGTGGAGTCCATCGGAAGGTGGAATCTTTCTTCAAAAGATGGGTAAATGGCTGACATTTATCTGCGAGCTAGGCTATGAACCGACGAATGGACTGCATCTTTCCCTGTAGGCTCCTTAACTGCTTTAGATTGCGTGGAGGTGGCATGTCCAAAATAGCCTTTACCTTAGCAGGATCAACTTCAATACCTCTACGAGAGACTATGAAACCCAACAATTTCCCTAACGTGACCCCAAAGACACACTTTTTTGGATTCAGCCGCAACTTATAATGTTCTAACCGCTCAAATATCTTCTTTAGGATGGTCGGATGTTCTACTCGTGTTTTGGACTTCCCTAATAAGTCATCAACATAGTCTTCCATGATGATATGGATGAGGTCATGGAAGATAACCATCATGGCTCTCTGATATGTTGCCCCCGCGTTTTTGAGACCGAAGGGCATAACATTGTAACAGAAGGTGCCCCAAGGAGTTGTGAAGGCGGTTTTGTGTTGATCTTCAGGTGCAATTCAGATCTGGTTAAAACCGGAGAAGCCATCCATGAGGGACAACATCTCATGCTCTGCTGTTAATTCGACCAACATGTCAATATTAGGGAGAGGGAAATCATCTTTTGGGCAGGCTTTGTTGAGATCCCTAAAATCTATGCAGACCCGAATGTCTCCGTTGGGTTTGCAAACTAGAACTATATTGGAGATCCATTCAGAGTAGTCAATTGGTCTGATAAAACCTGCGTCCAGTAACTTCTTCAATTCCTTCTTAACTAACAATGCGACTTGCAGATGCATCTTACGGAGTTTTTGTTTGACAGGTTTGGCGTCTGGGCGGATGTCTAAGTGATGGACCACTAAAGCAGGGTCTAAGCCTGGCATGTCTGAGTATGACCAGGCAAAGTTGATGATGCCTTCTCAGAGTAGCTGCACACAGATCGGATACTCTTGTTCGAAGAGTGACTTGGCTACATAGGTGATCTTCGAACTTTTAGCAGTTCCCAAATTAACTTCTTGTGTTTCTTCAATTAGGATAGATGATCTGGCCGATAGCTGAGTTCCCATAAGGGGAAGATGAACATCTCCATCTTCCAGCACCTCTTCGAGGTTTTCACCATTAGATGGGTCCTTTATTTTTACTTTTTCTAGGTCAACAAGTGCCTCAGGGAGGTTTTCACTGGATGACCTATTTTTACTTTTCTTATTTTTATTTTTGCGACTGGAGTGTTCATCCTCCCCCAATCCCATAAGGTTGACATATGTGTCCGCAGACATACTGACAGGTGTGGTGTTGTGTAGGTCCCAATCAATGAGTTCAAGGTGACAAAGGGATAGGCTGATGGTGGAAATGGATAGGCATTCAAACATGGAAGACAAGTCAGTGTGATCGACATCCTCGTACGCATGTATGATCGATTCCTCCTTGGGTATGTCTGCCAATGAGCCCTCGTCCATGGTGATACCATGAGAAGTATTAGATGATATTGCGGGGCTTTTTTGTTTACTGTCATACCCAATTCCTACCTTCTTTGGTAACTGTGGTGTATCAATGGGTTGCAATCGCCCTTGTTCCTCTTTACCTAGGCCTCTACCTTGGTAGTTATGTTTTTCCACGAACTTTGTTGGCCAAGGATACTTTTCCTGAAAATATTTCTTTAGAGGAGTTTCTGGTTCGGGCTCTTCTCAGTAGACCCATTGACTTATGTCTTCCTCTGGTGCATCGACCTTGACACTCGGAGATCTGAAGGTGGTAGTAGGAATTTTTTTACCACTGAAGGTGATGATCTTGTCTTCCTTTTGTGTAGCATGCGAAGGTTGACCGTACTCATGTGGTGACGGTGGCATGGTGGCCACATTGAGAGCCGTATGCATTTCATACTCACCGCACCCTTTGTCAATGATCTGGACTCTAGTGACTGAAGGATTAGTGGCGAAGGATGGAGTGGTGATCATGGTAGATGATGGATTGGAGGATGACGACTGGGATGCCCCCATTTCGACCCCAGGACAATAATGCAAATGGGGAAAAGATGCTTCTAAAGCTCGAAAATATTCGAACGGTTGGGGGTCGGCATAGATGGTGATCTCGTGTCCATTGACTGGGAATTTGAGGCATTGATGGTACGTGGATGGGACGGCTTGCATAGCATGGAGCCATGGGCGGCCAAGGAGGAGATTATACGGTAAGTCCAGATCAAGGACATGACAGGTAGTATATTGGAGCACAGGTCCCACTTGGATAGGAAGACTGATGATTCCTTCTGAATTTCTCTCTGCATTGTCATAAGCTTTGATTGTAATTATCTGGTTGCTTAGGTCCGCTTGAGTATACCCTACCTGTTTTATGAATTTCAAAGTACATAAATTGAGGGCAGAGCCATTATCTACCAAGACCCTTTTTATTTTATGGCGGGCAACTATGACTTTGATATGTAGGGGGCGGTTGTGATTGACATCGATGTTGGGCATATCATCTTGGCTGAAGTGGAGGTGATGAGACAAAGCCAAGTGTCCCACCAAAGCTTGGAATTGTGTGGGTTCAATGTCATTTGGGACATGGGTTTCCTGCAAGGATCTATTAAGGATCTCTTGATGTACCGAGGAAGACTTAAGCAAATCCAGAATAGATATATGAGCAGGGGTTTTCCTTAGGTGATCAAGGATGTTATATTGAGAGTTTACAGGAGTGGGTTGGATGGGTGCAGAGGCTGCAGGGACAGTGATGCGAGCTCGTCGTGTAGTCACAGCACATGAGGATCTTTGGCTTTAACGTGTATCATGGATACTCGGGGTTCCATCTGCTCAATGTAATGAATAACACCTTCATAATTGAAGGGCACATTCTTGTAATTCACATTATTAGTGCTGTTGTTCTGGGGATTACTATTGGAGGTGCTAGGACCTTGACTATGGTTTGGGAAGGCGTTTTGATAGATTTGCAGTTGAGCATTGAACGACGAAGGTTGGTTGGGGTCAACCTTGATATCTCCTCGATCAATGAGATCTCGGACATAATTTTTCAAACCCTGACACTTATTCAAGGAGTGTCCCTTGATTTTATGAAAGTCACAATATTCATTTTCTTTAAACCATGCCGGCTTGGGTTTGGACTCATCAAATGGTTTGGTGACAGGGTATGTGATGGGGTAATTGATTTGCAACAATTTATTAAAAATGAAACTCAAGGGTTCACCCAATTGGGCGTATTGATGTTTGGTGTTCCCCTAATTTCTTTGGTTTGACTGTTGAGGGGGACGAGGTGCCCCCTGGGGTACTGATATGGCATTGGGTATAGACTATTGTTGCCCTTGGGATGCATTAGCCACTTGGACATGTTTGGTGTCAGTCACTTCATCGTTGACCGCATTCTTGTTTTTGTTCCAGAATCGTGGTTTATCTCCAAATGACCTTTCTTTATCATGACTGTGTATTTTGATGTGTCCTTTAGAAATAAGGGCACGTTCAAGGATAGGTCCCTTTTCTACTATCTCGGCGAAAGTGGTCACACAGTGTAGTCTGAAATTGTGGGCCATGTCAAGATGAGAATTTTCCACGAAAAGGGTGACCATGTCTTTTTCTTTCAAAGGATTTTTCATTCGACTGGCTAATGCACGCCACCATTGGAGGTAGCTGGTAAAGGTTTCTCCATCCCGTTGTTTCTCTTTTAGGAGATCTAAGGTGTCTGTATCCTTTTGCAAATTGAAAGAGAAATAGGATACAAACTTTTCTGATAAGTCTGCAAAATTTTTTATGGACCCCTTTTCGAGAGTCATGAACCAATCTAGGGCATGGCTTGCTAGGCTTCGTGGGAACAAGCGCAGGAGATAGTTATCATTGTACATGACTTCTTGACACTGTGAATAAAACTCTTGCAAGTGAGCCTTAGGGTCTTTGTCGCCCTTGTATTTGTCAAACTTTGGAATCTTGAAATGTTTAGGAAATGGGATCAATGAGATGGAGGGATCAAACGGATATGGGCATATATCTTCAAATTTAAATGATTGTTTTGTGGCCCTGGCTTGAAGATCCTTAAGTGCGGCCTTGATTTCCAACAAGTCCGAGGTAGCTGGTGGTGGGTTGGGGGGATATTGATGATAGAATGATGAAGGATCTTGCTGAAAGGTTGACGGATTGTTGAAATGCAGGTTTGAATGATTGGATGATGGCATGGCTTGCTAGTAAGATGGGGGATTTTGTTGATACGGGGGTTGTTGTTGTGGGGCAGGATATGAATTCGTTTGGTAAAGGTGTGGGGTAGGTTGTTGAGGAACTTGGATGGGGCGTTGCATGTTGGTTTGTTGATATTGAGGATATTGTTGTGATTGTTGGGAGGTTGTGTAAAACGGTTGTTGGGGAAATTGCTGTTGATGATGATGATAGTAGTGTTGGGGAGGCTGTTGTTGTGATGTCAAGTTTTATATGGACTGAGGTGGGATATTGTGTTGTGGTTGAGCCTTTGGACGCAAAAGAGATGCGAGAAAGGGAGATATGGTCTGGGCAGTAGGCTGAGATGGATTGCCTTGTGATTGGTAGGATGGTTGTTGTGAAGAGGTCAAAGTATTATGTATAGATTATTGTGGATGAGATGGCGGAGGTAGCGTGGGCGCGTTTTGTAGAGGGGGTTGTTGGATACCGCTCGGAATGTTTAGCTGGGGTGTGCCTTGTGGAGGTATTTGAGGTGGAATGGTAGATTGGGGAACCTGTTGAGGTGGTAGATTTGTAGTCCCAAGAGGTGGAAGTGATGTGGCAAAGGAGGTGCCCCCAACGTTGACCATAGGTTGGTTCGAAGGAGGGGGTGCGGTTAATGTTAATGGCGGAGGTTGTGGGACGTTTTGTGGCATGCCATAAGTAAAAGGATTATTGGAATCAGGCACTTGAGGTCCTCCTATAGCTGAGGTCGAAGCGTGTGGGGGATAGTTAACCTGGTAAAGAATGGCGTTGCCAAATTCAGGTTGATGCCAACCCTCTACTGGAGGAACATTGGAGAAGTATGAACCTTCTGGTGCATTTTGGGACCCTTGGAGTACGTTAGATGGGGCACCCCCATATTTGGTCCAGTCAACATTTGAGGGGGGTTTAACACCCTTCTCAATTAAGTGGGCCAATATTTCTTCCCCATGTTTCTCAAGCAGACGGTCAGTCATTTGTACATTGGCAGGATTACTAAAATGTTCCTCAAGTGTGAGTTCAGGTTGATTAACCATACTCTCTTCACCATGTGGCGAGTTATTCTAATTCTTAGTGTTAGAGTGTGATGAAGTACCGTTATGAGGATCATGAGGGACGTTGGTACCCTTGTTAGGATCTGATGAGACATTGATTGTGTTTTGGGGATCTTGGAGGTTGTTTGGTTGGGCATTTTGAGCTTGACGGTCGGCCATTTTCTTTGCTTGTAAACGGGCCTGAACGGGCATGCAAATGCTAGATGAGTAGGTTAATGTCTTTGTCGAATGATTTGATTGTGATGGGGTTTAGATTGGATCAAATTAGATTTTGATTAATCAGATTGGATTTAGATTGGATTGGATTGGATTGGATTGGATTTGATTGGATTGGATTGGATTTTGATCGGATTGGATTTCGATTTGAGTTGGATTGGACTTGAGTTTGATTTGGATTGGATTGGATTAGATTTGGATTTCGATTGGATTTGATTGGATTGGATTGGATTGGATTTTGATCGGATTGGATTTCGATTTGAGTTGGATTGGACTTGAGTTTGATTTGGATTGGATTGGATTAGATTTGGATTTCGATTGGATTTGATTGGATTTGGATTTGATTTTGATTGGATTGGATTTGAATTGGATTGGATTTAGACTATTGGATGGTAAGAGATGAGAGGGAGACCTTGAGTTTGATCAAAGAAAGTTACCCTTAACAACCAAGAGCTTTGATTGATTAAGAGGGTGATTACGACGCCAAATCCACCTTAAGGTAGGAATGGATTGATTGGGTCAAAGATGATAACTTACGCCACCGAATTCACCTCAAGATGGAGGCAAATTGATTGGGGTCGAAGTTAAAGACCAATAATCAACTTCAAGTGCTATGGTCAATTTGGATATCCACTTTGTAACACAAGGTTAGGATGGTTTGGCTATGGGTGGTGTTTGGCAATGTGAATGGTGAAGTTGGGATGTATGGACTTTTGAATGAAAAATTAAAATGAAAAAGGTGGATTGAAGATGATTGTGGAAAATGAATGGGGATCTATAATGGTTAACGAAGATTTGGAGTGATAGAATAGAGGTTTAAATGGATCAAATGGAGGTTTTGAGAGGCTTAGAATGACAAATTGGAGGCTTAGAATGGCGAGATAATGGTTGAAAATGATTAAATGATGGTTTAGAAACCGAATCAATCCAAATGGGGCATTTTCGAGTGTTCAGGAGGGAAAATTCGCCCCTCTATAGTAAAGATTAGGGCATTGACAGCAAAATCAGGGGTGTGGACAGCTTTCTGCAGTAAATCAGGGGCGTGGCCAACAAAATCAGGGGCGTAGACAGCTTTCTGCAGTAAATCAGGGGCGTTGCCGCCTTTCTGCAGTAAATCAGGGGCGCTGCCACCTTTCTACAGTAAATCAAGGGCGCTACCGCCTTTCTGCAGTAAGGCAGAGTTGGGTTTTGATGGCAATGGCTATGGAAAGGACGCAATATGATAAAGTAAGGCCAAAGTGTCAAAAACTTGATAGATTTTTCACATGAAAACACTTCAAGCAAGCACAATCCTATAATTAATATTACGGTTATGGCAAGGTAAAGTCTTAATCTAGGATGCACAAAGTTTCTAGGGAGTCCTCGATATACTCTCGGTACATGAGGCACAACCGTGAACACCAGTCCGTCACAAGCGTGAGTCGGGAACCCCAGCGAGATACTGAAAGGCTCAGACCAACTCTTCACGTCTATCTAGGTATCACCCTAGCTTCGACACTCTGCCAATTACGACGCGACTGGATTAGGGTACAACTTTTATTTTCACCCTTTATATACCCCGCCGGTACGCGTGGTTGGAATCGTCCCTTGAGGTGATGAAATCTCCAAGTAGGTCCCACTAAAAAGAAGACACTAACCGTTTCCAACTACTCCCCAGGCTCACATGAAGTGCAAGGGGAAAGTGAAAACAAATCAATGCCCCCTTGGGTAACACAATAGCAAACAACCACAGCAAGCAGTGAAGCTTAATCCTCCTAATTAGACTATGTTCGAAAACAGCAAAAAATAAATTTTATTTTACTTTTTATTTTTTTTAAATCTGATTATGTAGATGACCCTGCAAACAAATGTTAGCTATCTTTTTCTTCGCTCTTTGATCAATAACGCCCTAATACGCTACAAAACATTAGTGAAAAACAACAATATTCTTGCCAGAACAACGTTAGAGAGTTATCACGTGAAAATAACAAAAAACTAGAGCAAAAACGAAGCCAAAATGCCTATTGTACCTTCCCAACTGTGTTGTTTTGGGGCGCTGCCACCTTTCTGCGGGGGCACTGCCGCCTTTCTATAGGGGCGCTGCCGCCTTTCTGCGGGGGCGCTACCGCCTTTCTATGAGGGCGCTCTGCCTTTCTGTAGGGGCACTGCCGCCTTTCTGCAACAAACTTTGTTAGCTTTAAAGACGGAAAGTTGCGCCCCTCCCACTGCAAGAAAAGTGTTAGTAAAACCTTCTAAATGTATCCCTAATTGCAGCAATCATGTTAGAGAGAATAAAACTTTCAGGTGGCCAAGAGGGTGCTGTCGCCTTTCTGCGAGCTTTTCCTGCAAAATTCTTAACCAAAAGAGATGTTAAATGCAAGACCCGTATGTGGGTCCCACCAGGCGTGCCAAAAATATATACCTTGATATCTATCCCACTCTAAATGTGCGAAATGACTAAGAAATGTGAATAAAAAAATACCAAGGACACCTCAAGATTAGCCAAAAGAGTGATACAACGAAAAGGAACGTGAATAAAATGAAACACAAACAATTTTACCTCCCTTGCTATTGATATCTCTTTGATTGGCCCTTGCTTGGAATTGATTGTGTGCTCCTTAGATGATTGCTTGAGTAACTAAGATGCAAGATTCAATGTGCAATATGATCAAGAGAGATGGCTAAATGATGGCAAAGGATTGAGGATGTAATTTGGCAGCATGTAGTTATCAAATGGCTAAGTGTTGAAAATGAAAATTGGCACCATAAGGTTGCTCAAATAAAAAGTGTTGAAAATGCCCTTGAGGAGGGGGTATTTATAGAAGAATTTGAATTCTCTAGAGAATTCAACGGTCAAGATTGCTCCAACAAGGCCAAGATGAAGGGCTATGGTGGGTTGAGAACCCACAAGCCCTCACATCTTGACATGTAGAGGGTGAAGTGGACAAGGGGATATGAGATGTAAATGAGGTGTCAAGAAGGTACATGAGGTGGAAAAAGGACATGCACCTTGGAAAGTGAGAAGATTTCCACAAAAAGGGATTTCTTGTCCCCAAGTGGGAATGAAAGGGACACTTGAGGAATTTTGGAATTCTTCAAAAATCTACATGGGAAAAGGAAAGGTGGTTGGGGATATAAATGTGAATTAAAATTCACATTCCTAGGAGGATCTAGAGGATAAAAGGTGGGCTCCAAAAAGGTGGGACTTGGTCACATGTGGAGATTGTGACAAGTCCAAGGTTCTAGAAGTCTTGGAAGAATGGAATGTGAATTAAAAATTCACATATAAAGGAAAGGAATCTAGGACCAATAAATGTGAATTAAAAATTCACATGGGAAAGGGGGTCAATGTCCAAAAAGGAAAAATGGAATAATTGACCAAAAAGTGGTGTTAAATTTAGCTAATGACTTTGGTTAAGGTTGTGCAAACATTGGATTAGGCTAATTAATGGAAGATTAGAAGCAAGTGGCAAATGTAGGAGGATGTGACATTAATCTCTGATTAAGAGGATGCACATCATAATTATGAATTAATTTAATTAATTCAGATTAGGGTGAGGTTATGGAGGATGTGACAAGGAGAGAGAAAGTGGGGAATTTTAAATTGATTTAAAATCAAAAGGGGAAAATGACTAAATTAAATAAATTAGCGTATTTATTTAATTTAGAGAGGAATAAGGTGAAAGATAAAGTATTAATTATTAAATTAAATACTTTACTGATATGAGACAAAAGGTGTAATATTAATTTAATAAATTAGTATTAACATGATAGACAGAAAGGCAGTAAATTTAATCATATGGAAGTGACTAAATTTAGATGTCTACAATATGTACCAACTTGAATAATATTTATTTATGTCACTTTAGGTATATTTATATTTGTTAGGAAATGTGTCTCAACTTTGCTTCTATTGATAAGATTACAAAAATGTGATTTTTTGTTATAAAAAGAAAAACACAAGTTCTAGGCTATAGAGTTGATTTTTAGATAAAATAAAAATATTGGGTTGTATGGAACTAGTACCCTATTGCATAAGTCTCTTTGATCTCTATAATTAAAAAAAATCAAGTGTTGTCGGCCCCACAAATAAAAAGGTATGACCTTTGGAAGTTTGCATAGGAAATGTAAAAATGTGTTGGACAAATAAAAGAGTTGTAAGCGAGAGTTACGCTTATTGACCAACTAACACAAATCATAAGGCATATTTAATTGAATATAATGGAACCAAAACTGAATTCCCAATTTGGTGAGTGGATAATAATGATGTTATGACAGATGGAAGGAACATGTTATTTTTAGCCTATGAACTCATCTTGAGATTTCAAAATTGGGTGCCACTTTTTTGGGTGGCTTTTAGCTCATGTTTTTCTAGTTACCATTTGATGGTTTCATTTATTTTATCTATGATATATTAGGTTCTTGAGATGGAGGTTGTGTGTAGAGTTTTGTAGATATTAAGCAACAAGAATTCCTCTAGATCTTTGGTTGGTGATACTTTTATGAAGGATTGCTCTAAAAGTGTATTGTAACTATTTTTCTTACTAAATAATAGAATGGGATACTTTGTATTGTTGGATTTTTCCTCCCAAGATGGTTTTCTCCATGTACACCTGTATTATGGTATAGTGTTTATTTTATCTTTATATGTGTTTCTCCTTTCTATAATTGTGAAAAGATTGAAATTCACACAAGACTCTCAGAATTTTAGAGTAGGAAAATTTTCTACAGATCTTGATTCCTTTAATTTAGCATCGAAGCTTGATAACCTCAAATTCTAGTCATTGGGAAGAATTTTTTCTATTAATCTTTATTTGAGTGGGATCTTGTGCATATATTCTTTTGATCTTATTACAGAAAGAGATGGAGAAGTTTTAGGCACAAAATTTGAGTTGTGGAAGCTCAATATTGAGGATGTGATTGTAGATTGAAAACTGTGGGTTGTAGTATCTAGATCAAAATCTATAGCTACACCACAAGAAGACTAGGACAAATGGATAGAAAAGAAAAGGGTCTTATTAGACTCAAATTGGTTAATTCAGTGTTACTGAATGTGCATGAAGATATTACTACATCAAACCTTTAGAAGAAGATTGGGTAAATATATCAAGATAAATCCTTGGTGAATATTGTTTTTTAAAAGCAAGAAGTTGTATACCCTTAGGATGCAGTATGGTGGGTCCATGGATGAACTTCTAAATTCCTTCAATATGTACCTAATAAGTTACACTTTGTGGGAGTGAAAATGGAGGAGGAGGATCAATGTATAAATTTGATGTGTTGTGTACTAGATTCATAGGACAACCTAGTTATGGCCATTAGGAGCACTATCAATAAGTTCAAGATGGAAAAATGGTTACATATTTACTTTTTGAAGAAATGAGAAGATTTTTGAGTCAACTAAAGAGTCCCTGGAAGTTCATGGAAGATCATAAGGATAGGAAGAAAAATAAGTCTAGATCCAAATCCCATGGGAGATCCAAATCTCATAGTAAGTTAAAGGTGAAATTTTAGAACCATAGAAAAGTCAAACACCTAAGAAGATATTGTAAGGAGGAAAAAAAAAAGAAGACTAAAAAGGTCAATTTTCATAATGAGTATTAGAGATCATAGGTGATAATTTTGTTGTTTCCTTGGCTACTCATGCATTGAAAAGTGTGTGATTGATAGACTTTGGTGTTTCTTTCCACATGACCTCACTTTGATAGTGGTTTTAAAATATGAAGAATATGATGGTGGGAAGGTGTACCTTGGAAATGAAAGTCATTTGAATATTACCGGCCAAGGTAGATTTGATTCAATTCTATGATGGATAAGTGAAGGGGATCAATGGTGTATTGAATATCCCTAATTTGGTGTAAAACCTACATTCAATTATTAAACTAAAAAATGTAGGTGTATATTGTTTTACCAAGTGGAGAGGGAAATATTATTGGATTTATGTTTGTTGCTACTTGGGTGTTCAAATATGCATTAGGATTTATCTAGATGTATGCATACTTCAATTTAATAATTCTTGAATTCTTATAGTGAAGAGATTTAATAAAATATTTACCTTCACCATTGGAACTAGAAATAAATAAACATATTGGGTATACTTCTAATGGTCATGCTTTTAGGTACCTAAGGGTGTTTGTTATTTGGAGACTAAGCTACCAACATAGAAAAAATAATGTTATGGCACCAAAGGATGGGTCACATGGGTCAAAATGGTTTAAAGACCCTAAAGAATAAAAATCTTGTCAAGGGGTTAGATGATTGTAATTTTGATTTTGTTTATTTTGTGAAAACTATGTATATGGACAAGAAATTTACATTTAGTGTTGCTCTAATTCTCATAAACCTTCTAGGGTGTTCAATTTAATCTATTATAATGCATTTGTTCTTGTTAATGTTCTTTTATTGATGTTAATAGTATAAGTACTTGGGTATATTTTTGTAGAAGTAAAGATAAAGTCTTCAAATCTATTTGGGTAAATGCAGAAAGATGGGGAACCAAAAAGTGGCCTCGCCACTTTTCGGTCCCATACAATACATAATGCAAGTGCTTTATAATGCATTCACATTATTGCTTGGTAGTGATCGAGCCTTTCTAATGCATATGTTCTTGTTAATGTTCTTTTTATTTCCAAATCTGTATATTATATTTCTTTTATTGATGATAATATTATAAGTACTTGGGTATATTTTTGTAGAAGTAAATATAAAGTCTTCATATCTATTTGGGTAAATGTAGAAAAATGGGGAACCAAAAAGTGGCCTCACCACTTTTCAATCCTAGCATACAATACATAATGCAAGTGCTTTATAATGCATTCACATTACGGCTTGGTAGGCTTGAGCACTACCAAGCCATAGCATGCTCATTTTATAACATGAGCATATTTTTTCTGGATTCAACTATGTGAATTTATTTGCATCAACATTTCATATCACACTTCGTGATCCATCTTTCAGCGCTTTGTTCATCCTGATGATGGATCATGAAGTATGATCTAAAATGTTGATGAAATTAAATTCACATAGTTGAATCCAAAAATAATAACTTACATCAATATGGACAATGGAAATCTAATATCTTTAATGAGCATATTTTATCTGACATGAAAAGAAAAGAAAAACAAAGAGGATGAGTGAATTTGAACTCAGCCTCAACCTCTCATCTTTGAAATAACAGATAGCGCTCGAGAAACTAGAAGTGTGCACTCATTGTGAAGTCCACCAAACCATCTTCAAAATATTGCCATGATGTTTGCAAGGTCGAGGAGGTGAGTTTTGTTGGTTTTAAAATGTAATAAATCAAATAGAAAGATACAATTTTTTTGGATTGAATTTTGTTTAATTCTTAGGAATTGAAAATCCCCGACCATTTCATGAAAACCCTAATTCACCAGTTCACAAAAACCCTAGTGAAGAAAAACCACAACAAACCCCTCTAACAATGCCTTGACATCCTCTTGCAATGCAAGAAAAAATCCTAGGGAAAAATTTAAAACAACAAGAAATAAATTGAATCATTAATTAAAAAGTTGAGAGATCCAAGTGGAATAACCTCTCATTGGTTTACTCTTTCCACTTCACTAGAATATATCCTCTCCCACATAAATTATATGAGTGGCCAAATCAATACCTGGTCAAACAAGAGGGAAGACTTGAAAGATAATTTTATTCCAATAAGGTATCCTACAAACAAGAAAAAACAAAAAAGTATTGAAATCTAACTTATGTACATTATTTATTGACCCACAAACTAATGCACCCCTATGTACAATAGTTTCAGGAGGTTCCCTATCCATTGGTGCCAACACCAAGGGATAAAGAATTATTTTTGGGATAGGTGGTCGATGGTTTTTGAGTATTCTATTGTAATGTACGAAAACCGATCATAAATCTAACTAGGGTTAGCTAATTTCCACTTACAAAACATTAGAATTTAGATTGGCAAGGGTATGAGATTGACTTGCAACTTGAAAGGTGAGTCAATGAACCCTAGATCTGAATCATTTTTGGGATTGGAAATTTATTCTCAATGAAATACAATGATGCATTTAGTTAACTATGAAAATGTAGTGTTCTGTCATGAATTATGGCATACTAGAAATTGATAGACAAATTTCAATTCCAAAAAAAAGAAAAAGGTAGACACAAAGGTACTAGACCTAAGAATTTAAGGAGAATTTTACAAGGAAAGGGCACCTAGGGAACCCTAGATTGGAGATTTGAAACTGAAATCTACTTTGACAATCCTTAGGTCCCTAGTTAGCGGCTTCTTCCTTTTGAATCGTGTGGTCAGATCTTTGTCTGTTACTGAGATAACTGAGTTTCAATATCTTGTCAAGTTGTAAGTCTTGAATGCATCAATGAGCAACTAGTTTTCAATCTTCTTCTAATCTTCTTTCGATCTATACTTGAACATTCAAAGAGAGAGGAAGGGTTGTGCCATATAGGGGCTTGCCTCAGTCAAACCCCGTGTTGGTATTTCTACCTCCACAATGGTAAAATTGATGATAAAGAGAGCTTATCCTTTTGAGTGATAGAGGATAAATGATAAATGGAGTAGTGAATCAACAACTTGATGTCACTCACCACTCAAATTTGAAATCCTTAAAGGATTTAAGTCATGCACATCACCTCAAGGATTGATTAAAATTTATCTTGAATTGATTTGAAGACATACAAGTGTTATTGCTCACAAAACATGAATAGACTTGCATACAAACATGATGGATGCTTGATATGACACTTAACTAAAAATTATGATGCACTAATACTCGTAAATCTACTCTTGATTGCCTTTGATTGATTTTAGAATCTCCAATTTGCTCAATAATTCCTCTTAAGATTAAAATGGTAAAAATACTATGTATTTGTAGTGTCGAAAAATGTATACCTTTACATTTTCAGACTATGTTTGGGTCCCTTAATTAAATTGGACTTAATTAAGCCTCTAATTGGCCCAATTATGCATTTAAAAGCCTAATTAATCTCATTTTCTGGAAGGGAAAGTTGTATTAAACAACTGTAAACATTAATTAAATTGCCTTGAAATTGGTGTGTCCTAGGTTTGGGGCCTAGGACCCATTTTCCAAAGTGCGAATGGGCCCCCCTTAAGTATAGGACCCTAATTTTTAATATGTTTTTGGTAGAATTTTTATGATTCAAGTTCAATTTGCAATTGTTGGCTTTTGAATTTTAATTGTCGAAAAATTAAAAAAATACTTATAAATACCTAGTATTTTTATCAACTCAAAACATCTAGCAAGAAGGAAACTTCCATATGAGAAAATATTATCGTCAAGAGCATTGAAGAGCATATTTTTCAGTCGTCTACAATAGCAATCGATACCAAGATCATGATGTCAAAATTTATGTGTGTTCATGCATGTTTTTGGAGCTAACATTATGATGTAGGCTTCAAGTTTTCAAGTCAAAATTTCAAGCATCAAGATTAACATACAATCAAGCCATTCATGCAAGATAAAGACCTTGGAGAGATTTGTTAGATTTTAGTCCTTCAAAGATCTCAATTCAATGGTTTGGTGAGTTGCAACATAGAAATTGTTCATTCATCATTCCTTTCATTCATGCTTCATTTAATTTCAAGGTTTAATTACCAAAATGAGGTTTGACCAAGGCAAACCCCCATTCACCAAAAACAAACATTTTTTCCATCTTTTGTGTTTGAAAATATTAGGTTGAAGAAGGATTCAAGATTCATCAAAAGTGCAATTTTGTAAAGTTTCCAAAGTTGTCAACATTGTCATCAAGATATGAAAACTCAGATCTCAAATTTATTTCTGACTTTCTAGCAATGAAACCTGGGGAAAACAAAAGCTTAGATCCATCTCCAGAGGACCCTAAAAGTTGATCAGAAAATCCCTACAAAGACTCATTCGCCCTAGGGCGAATCTACCCTAGGAGGACACTCAACAACTATTTTTCATGACAAGTGCATAAATTTATAACCTTCTTAGATCTACCAAAAATTTGTGGATTTTGTTAGATTAAGGTTTTAAATTGGTGATTCATGTTTCACATTTCATAATTACATTCATTTAGTATTTTTCATTCATCTCCCAAAAGTGCATTTCAGGTTGATTTACCCCATCCTCATTGATGAGAGTTAATTATGTCCTATTTTATAATATATTTTAATCCATTTCATACCCATTTCCATATTTCATTTCTATTCTAGATCACCCCATTTTACCACTTAATGTTGCATATGGTAAAATATATATAAGTAATATTTGATATAGTTTTGAGGTTAAAATATGAAAAAGAATTGATTGTTTTCACTGATGTGCATTGATGCTTTACATTATGGAAATATGTTTATTAGCATACTAATTTTTGGATGCTGAACTTCCTATTGCTTTCTGGCTAGTAACTTATATATCTGACTATTTGGCCAACAAGTTATTTATACCATCTTTTCAAGATGATGTCAAAACTCCAAGTGATGTTGAGTGTGTTGTTATCTTTTATCGACCATTACCGGAATGCTAGCAACTGCACTATTCAACCACGTGGGCTTATGATTTTGTTCCTATTTGTGTTGTTGTTTATGGCAACTCTACTCTCACTATCTTGGGTGATTTTACCTGTACAATACTCTCCTTGCCACATAGTTTAGCCACCTCATCATTTATGTCAAATCTGAAGGGAGATGAATTTGCTTGCGTGGAAGGAAAACCTGCCAAATTATTGTTTCCTTATTTTTGCTTGTTGTTTGTAACTAACGAGTAATGTTTCATGTGAATGTTTCCATCATGAATATTAAAACAAATCATGAAGGGAACCTTTATCGGGTGGAGGAGAAACTACCAGTATAGTTGTTTCTTATTTTTGTTCACTATTGTAACAAGATAGTTTGTATTTGTAGCCACTATTGAAGATGTCTTTAAAATCTCAATCTATTATTGTATGTAGTAGTTTAGACTGTGTATATATAAACAGTGCAATGTAAGCTAGGGATATATAGTGAACGCAGACTTTTCTGTAAGTAAATTTTTGTAGCAAAATAGTGCACAGATTTTGTAATATTTGTGGATGAATAGAATAATGCTATTATGATCGAAGCAACGTAGAAAGGCATTTGTTTTCTCTCACTAGATGAACTAAGGAGGCAGGAACCACTTCTTGGGATATTTGGTGATTTCTTTTAGACTAGATGTGTGTTATTTACTGTGTGTTATGATTTCAATTAATTACATGCTTAGCATTGTTCATATTGGCTTAGATATATTAATTTATGTAATTGTACATAATTCTAATTGATTCTCATGTGTTTCAGATTTAATTATGAATTCAATAACCGGTGTTAAGTTTTTGTTTCAGAGTTTGTTGTGTGTGTAGATCCTATCGCCAGGAAGTGACAGTTCTTGTCGCCAGTTCTATTTTGGTTTGTTGTAGGTTTATTTCCATGTGTTCTAGTTGCATTCATCCCCACTTGGCTTGTTATCTTCATCCCTTGAGCAGATAGCCACTATACCTTTCATCAATCTATGACCCTGGATTGACATTAGGTGCAAGTTGAATTGGATATTAAATCTTATCAATTATTCTTAATATTGGAACCGCAGTTTGTCTCTACATTTTTGGTGTCATTTCCAGGGAAAGGTATTAAAGGCATGAAATCGTAGAGAGCTAAATTAGGACCATTGTGCCTCGGTGAAAATCTATGCAATTGTCGACCTTGTTAGAAACCTGTTGATGCCAAAAATTGACGAGATAACAGTGCCTTATGGGAAACTCAATTCAAGGGGGACCCTTTGCGCCAAACTGAGTGACCTCCGGATTTTAAAGAAGTCGGCTTCTTCTATAATGGTTTTTGGAAAGGGAAAAGGAAATAGATATAATGAAGCAAAATCTAATCTAAGGCGATGCACCAAAATTTGATGATGGGCACGATCAATCATAGATTTAGGGGCCTAAATGGTGTTGTCACGTTCCAAAATGTCAGAGACTTAAAGCTAGAGCGTAAACAATTCATTTATTGACATAAAATAGTATTGTATACATCCTTACTACTAAGAAGAGTCATTTAGACATGATTTAGATAAGCAAGCTTGTATTCAATATATAGAAGTTATTTCAAATGAAATGCTTAAGACAATATAAAGCACAGTTTATAGTTTAATCAAAACATGAAAAACAGAAAGGCCGAACAGTTGGCACAGTCTGAAAGTTTCTTGCAAATAAACATGTAAAAGAGGCCTGGTGTCTCTTGCTAAAACCAATATCCTTTCTTCTAAAATTTCTTCCCCCTTGCTCGTTGATAAGAAGAGTATATATAGCTGGAGAGAAAACTCCCACCGCTTTGGAGAGCTGTAACAGAAAAGATTCTCCAATCCCCTGCAATGATGCCAGAATCAGAAGATTCCCAATGCCGTTACAACGGTAGCGAGTTAGAACACAGCATCTAGACATCTAGGTGCAGGCACGCCCTTTGTAATGATGGCAGTGGTCCCAACCAGGCTCGAGGTGACAAGTGTCATCCACCGCTTTGGATAACTATGATGAGTGGCACCCAATAGCATAATCTCTCTCAGCCAGCCTATCGCTCGCTTCAAAGATAAGTTGTAAGGCACGTGGCAGCCTATCACTGCCCGAATGAAAACTTCTCTTATTGTTGCCGAGAGATTGCGAAGATGCAACACGCGTCTCATGGGTTGAGATCCTTATCATAGCAAAGAGAAAACTGCATCAACTAGGTGTGAAAGACGCGTGGCAGCGTTTCGCAGCCCACAGTTGTTCACTTCCTTGCTATGTTGAAAGAGCTGCGAATGATTGCCACCTAGCAGAAGGTAGGGCCCGCCAACACCTTTTAGAAAGTAAAAAGAAAACCCTGCACAAGCATTACGTAGCCCGTATTTGCTTATTTCATTCTTGCATGAAAAACTTGTGATACGTCGCCACGTAGCAAGATGTAGGTCCTTTTGACAATCTTTAGAAATGATAGCCCCCGTAGAAGGCTCTCGCAACCTGCACGAAGCCTTTAAGGAAACAAGAGATAAAACCTTCCATTTGTGTGACACATGGACGCCCAGCGCAGCCTCTCAGGACTCAAAAGGGAAGCTATTGCCCAAAGTTGGAAAAAGAGATGGGCAAAGTGGTAGATCAAAACTCGATAGAAAGTTGACTAAACTCGGTGACGCACAGGTCAGCAAACACACAATTATAAAAGAAACCCGAAGGGAGCTATTTGAATATTTATTTTAACAGCTTTTGGCAACTATTAGGGGTGTTTCGGACATGGAATGGAGAACCCAAAAACTCTATGGTTCTGCAGACCAGAGTTTTATCCATAGGGTGAATGGAGTCAGAGTTTGGAAAGAGCAGCTTATAAGGGCGACCATTCACTTTTGGACGACTTTGCCATGCTGCGCAAATTTTCTTGTGCCCCATGGAGATCAATAGTTTCCTTGTGAGGCAGCACCTCAGGTAGGCCGGCACCTGCTTGGATATGGGAAAGCAGCTGCAAGAGTGGGTGAATGATCGCCTCAATGTCGACTGCCATTGGGGAGCTGTCGAACTCCCTGAATGCCTCTGGGTCATTCTCCTTCTACTCAATAACCTCAGCAATATGTGTAGTTGTGGCAATGAAGTCATCTTCGAGGAACGGGGAAGGCAACCCCAGCTTGCCTAGCTCAAAGAAACTTCCCCGAATGCCATCCAATGCCTTACCTAGAAAATTTGTCGCTACCTTAATGTGCTAGAAAGCAGAGTGACAATGAATGAATTTATTTGTTGTTTGAGCAGCAGTGTCCCGATCTTCGATACCTGCCCCAGCCAGGATTTTATCTGATACCGAGTATAGCTTGTTGAGAAAGTCCCTTGCCTCAGGAACCTTCTCCAAGATGAAATGTGGGAACTGCTCAATTATGTCGTGGGCCTCTTGATTGAGCCTTGATACTTTATCGATAAATCGGAGGGTAGGCTGTAGTGTTAGGCAAAAGGTCTTGACTTTCTCCCAGTGAGAAATGTACAATTGCCTAACCAGCAGAATGACATCGGGTTGGGTAGGGGCAGGTAACAAAGAGGCTTTAAGCGAAGAAATCTCCGCGTCTCTTGAAATAAGGGCCTCGGCTAATTCTGCCTTCTTTTTCTCGAATGCCAACTGCTCCACATAGCTGCTCATTTATTTATTCTAATTCTATTCGACTTGGGAGTGGTTCGCTGATTGCTCCTCTAGAGAAGCCTTTGTCTCTCAGAGTTCCTCCTCTAGTTTATCCTTTAGACCTTTAAATTCAGCCTCTTTCTCTTGTACTCTTTGCTCACACTGCTCTTGTAGGCACTCCAACTCCTCACCCTTTTGTGCCATCCCCTGACTATACTCAAGGCGGATGCGTTCAAGCTCTTCCTCTTTTAACTATAGGCTCTGTCGTGCTGCCTGGTTCTGGCTTCGCAATTCTTTTACTAAGCCTGGGTTAGCAATTTGGGTTTTTGCAATTTCGCCCTGAAATTTGTTCCTCTCATTCTCTACTATCAGTGCCCTTTCAGTCATTTGGGCGATATCTGCCTTTAAGGATTTCTCTTTTATTTTCAGAAAACTCACCATTTCCCTGGCTGCCTTGAGCTGCTCATCCTTCTTCTTTAATTGGCGACCAGTTTTGAGGAAGTCGAAAGTGACCACCCGTTGCATCTCCTCCATGATTTCAACCTTATCTTGTGGTCGGGCTACCTTCATGTCTAGTCCGACAGCATAGATCTCATAGTCTTCAGGTTGCATTTCTCCCTGAGGTTTGCTTATCCTTGGGTACATAGTCGCGAATTTTAATTTATGTCGGACCTCGTCATACGAAGTCTGTACTCTAGGTTCGGCGGGAGCATTGTCATAATCTGCCTTGCATTGCCTCATTCTATTTGCGTGCACCTCTTTTCCACAATTTATTTGTGCTATGAATTTGGCTGGGGATGAAACTAGCCCACCTGCGAAAGGAATACCAGAAGGCAGGGCATAAGTATAGGTAATTTTCATAGGCACATGCATTTGCTTCTTCTGGAGAGTGACTGTTTGTGGAGAAAAGTGTGGCACGTTCCATAGCTTGGTCTGAGAACTATCGGCAGGGCTAGGAATTTGTAGCGACTAAATCGGGGATTCAGTCATAAGGCTTATTGGTCGAGGAAGGGGAGTTGTTGACTGGGTATTAGCTTATTGCAATGGAAGAGGATCAGTAAGCATAGCGGAAAAAGAATGGGGGCCAACAGGGGGAACATTTTTTGAAAGTGAGGTGAGAAATGTCTGAGCGGCAGTGGTAGGCGTGAGCATACTCAGAGGAGTAATTATAAACGGGTGGGCTTGTGAAAACTAGGAAAATCCAACCGAATGAGCTAGACCAGAAGCAGAAGGTGGAGGGTTTGGACCCATGGTAGGAGTTGTCAGTGAAGCAGGGGCAGTTATGAAGGAATGAGATGCAAGAGAAGGAGCGAAATATACATGTTGATTGGTCGGCGGTGGTTCTAGGATCCTTCGTGACTCCCCCAAAAATTCTGGTATCTAGCTAGCAGTGGGCGCTTCTCCTCCGGTGGGTTCTTGCAAAACCCCTCTAATAATACTTTCTGTGCGCTACCTTTTTGCAGGCAGACACTCACTAACTTTGGCAGTCAGATCCTTCTATTGAGGCGTTAGCCTGGCCGGTTTAGCAGTCCAAGTGTGTGTATGCGAGCCTCTTGATATATTAAAGTGTACGTTCGTGGCCACATAGGCGGCCTACTTAGAAGCTTTTCCCTTTTGCGTTGAGGAGGACGATGTCGCTGCTTCTTCATGCTCCTTGGATTCTTCTCCCTCTTCGCTCCTATCAACACTAGAGCTCGGGCTAAGGTGGCCCTTCTTCCACTATCTATCAAATTCCTGGTCATCCTTCAACTGATTATAAGGAGTATCCAATTGTGTTATTTCTTGGCAATATTTCTAGAAATGTCTTATTTTTTCATCACTCCATTCCTCACCATTTTTCAACTTTTTGTACATGTTGCGTTCCATCAGAACATTATCCTTAGCCACAGCCACTGGAAAATAGAATTTGTGCCATGGGCCTCTAGTGTTCGGCATAGGGATTTGCGCTAATTCAATAAGATCCTCATCTCTATCCGTCCGCGGATTAAGCCATTTTTTCCAGTATGGTCGAGAAATATGGGTAACTTTCATATGTGGCTCTGGTAAGTCGTTGAAAGGGTTGTACTCCCACTTATTGTTTACTAGTACCAACCCTAAATGTGCCAGCTTCTCTTTTAACAACTTGTGTGATTATTTTTTAATCAGAGTTACCAACTTGAAACTCTTCTGACAAGTGAAGAATCCCTTCTTCTTGACCCTTCTGCTGCTACAGAAAGTGAAATCAATGACACACACTTGCCAAAAAATTTCCAGCGCAAGCACTCTATCTGTGACGCAAGCTGGGAGCAGGAAAGGTTTGCCAGTAAAACCCCGCATTCAGAGGATTGTAAAATCCCTGTCTAAGAACCAGTCACAAGTAGGGGTGTAACTCTACATAAATCTAGTCTGCTCCTTGGTGAGCCGGATGATATCACCTTCACCGATTAAATCATTCAAAACTGGGGCTATGAAATAGTTCGCCAACGCATAATAGTCATATAATGCGGAAAGGAAAGGCGTCCATGTAGACACCAACTTTCTTTTATTTTGCTCATCAAAAATTGATAGCGGAAAAAATCAGGTGAATAAATCTAGATTCTAATGCAGGAACATGTGGACCAGATAGGAAAGAAATCTAAACTTCTTTTCCGCCTGATAATTCTCAATTTGCTGTCTCATTTCTTCAACCATGAACTCAGCAAAATCATACCAGAAGAGTTCATGCTGCTTGCGAAACTATATTGCAGGTCCCAGCTGAAAAGCCTCTATCTTCTCATCAGAGTCTCGGTCGCAAACAAATGTCAGCATGGACATGGCATCTGAAAGATCATCGCGGAATGAACCACATGATTATGGGATACTTGGTGCTTTAGTAGACGCGATACTCTTCTTACTAGTCTCTTCTATCAAGAACTCATAGCTGGTTTTCATCTTCCTCCATATTTTCTCCCCTTTGCTTGGGCGAAAAGGCTCGATAGTCTCCTTCCTTCTACTTAGATCCGAGATACATAACATGTGTCAAATAGCTTCTGGGCTAATATGAACCCTTAAATTGCGACCTTCAATGTAGTGGGTATCTGGATTATAGCATTAAATAGCTGCATCGACCACTTCTGGGCAATAGTGCACCAATGGGACCATGTATTATGGGAGACCACTATACTAGACTCTACTTGCCATGGATTGGTCCACCTTTGTTGCTGATAACCTTGCGCAAGCTGCCTCTCTGAGGGATTTAGGGTTCTTCGCAAGCTTTGGGTCATAGATATTGTTCCATTTTTCTTCAACCTTTTTCTGGTTATTCCATTCCTTGGGTCTATCCAGTTCCTCCGTGTGGGCTCTTCTCGTCTTGATGGGTATACCAGGCGTGGCATACGCTACATCCTCGTAGACATATACCTCAACTAAGGAACGAATAGCTGTGAACAGTTCTTGGCTAATCTCCTCTTGCATCGGTTGAGCTGAAGATTCTGACATTTTTCTTTCTCTAAAGATTTCGTAAACTCCTAGCCTACGAATATGCTTGCTCTAGATAGACAGACAGAAAATAATTCTACACTTCCTTTGCATTTGTAAAATCCTTTGAAATATTAAGCCTTTTCGTGTAATAATAGCAACCTTTCCCAAGGTGGTAGGCAAGAGCAAGCCTTTTGCATTTAATTCGGCATGTACCGTTAATCTTGCAACTCGTACAAGATGAACTAATTGTTATTCTGAAGCGGCTGGATTTCATCATTACATTTGGGTGATCGTTTGATACGCCCTAATCTCCTTGGAAATTAAGCTTGCAACTAGCCTTCTAACCTTGCGTTAGCATGCACTAGCAATTAATATCCTGGCCGGAATGATTACGCCAAGCAAACAATCACCGCCTGAAAAGATATGAGTATCGCCTTGGGCTCTGGGACGTGCTTTGAGAGATGACACAATAGCCTACAGCCATACATCCCTTCACCAACAAGTGCCACATTTTTTAAAACTAATTAATCAACTTCATTTAATTAAACACGCCTTGAGCCGTGCTATCATGGATGTATTGGCCCAAAAGTGTGAACAAATGCAGACTCGACTTTCGAGATAGCAGCTAGCATAACATCACATTTTTTAAAGTCTGATTAGCATGTGCCTTGTCAATTTTTCTATAAATAGGTGAGTAGATAGTGAGCAAAACATACTTAGCATTTAAGAAGTGATAGGTCAATAGCAGAGTGCTAAGCAAGTCCTTTCATAGGTTAGGTGGTGAGCAAATTTGGCATTATCTTAGAAGACTAGGGACAGTGTCAGAACAATGCATACCCCAATTCGTCTAACCTCGTATAAGTCACAGACGGCGTTCCTAAGTGAGATTTCCACTAGGAGGCTGAAAAGGATGACGAAGAACAAACACTCTCTGGTTTTGGTAGTCACTAAGTGGGTCCTAGGCAAGGATTGCATAGAATACGAGGATAAGTATAGGGTGAATATCGATATATGTTCTCACTTTGTAGCATCTATGCTGGACATTTGCATTCCTCGACCACTTATCTTGAAGTTGGTTAAAGAAATCTTCCCGAAGAAATACCTGAATGGGCTTGGTGAGGTCGTTGCACATGTTGCATATGGGATAGGCCTGCCAATAGCCAGCGACCTGTGTCGCTTTATTGAGGAAGAAGTTGTCATCATTTGGCTGCCATTTCTCAGCGGATTCCACCTGCAGACCCATGACCAACACCAGTAGAGGGTTACTCAGGCTCTACACTTCCTGTTTCGGAGCTACAACGTGATACATTTCTACGATGTAGACTAGTACACTGACTTTAGGAACCTGGTGTTTCTACCGCCATTGGAAGTTGTGCCAAATGATGCTCTCAGTGCCGCTGAGGAGCCCGTGGACGAGGAAAAAGTGGACGTTGCAGTGAATGTGTCGATTGCCGCCAGTCATGCCTTTGGATAGATAACCCCTTTGCCTGCTTGCTCAAAATGTAACTTTCCTGCTTTAGATAAGCCTGATAAAAGGCTATCGTATATAATATACCCTGATACTTGTACATTTTGAAAATTAGCCTCCCAACCATTTTGTAACCAAAGAACATATATATAAATATATACTTCTCATTTTAAGGAAAATTCATGCTCTTTTTGTTTCTGGGTTTGCAAGTTTTGTATGCTATTTCTCCGTGCATGAGTGTATTTTGTGTAAAGCAACTCTGGTGTTTTACCCACCAATGATAATGAGCAAATGCATAGAAAGACAACTGATCCTGAAAAAGAACAGGTCAAACACAGGAAAGAAAATAAAAGCACTATTTACATCTGTATAAGATAGAGCTTAATGCCTAATGGAACAACTTAAGATGAATCCCATTGATCGGGATTCCTAACGGCTCTTGTTCCATATTTTCCAGCTCAAAAGCCTTGTGTTGCCTGCACTGAATAATTTTGAAGGGTCCCTCCCATAGGCTATCAAACTTACCGTGCTGACCTGGCTTTGCAGCCCTGCTATCATATTTTAGCACTAAGTCTCCACTTTTCAGACCTTGGTTGGAAGCCTTCTTGTCAAACCATCGTTTGACCACCTATTGACGGCTTGTCATTGCTATTAGGGAATTCTCCCTTTTTTCTTGTACTTCCAACAGTTTGGCGAGCTAGACCTCCATGGCTTCATTTTGTTCTATCTCAAGGAACTTCAATAACTTTATTGTTGGGATCTCCATAGAGATAGGTAACAGTCTCTCCTTCCCATATACCAGCTCATAAGGTGAAGTCTTAAGGACTTGCTTAGGAGTTATGCGGTTTGCCCAGAGGGCTTTTCAGAGATTTTTATGCCATTCCCTCTGGTGCTCTGAGCTAACCTTTTTTAGGAGTCAGACTAAGCTTTTGTTTGTCGACTCGACTAGACCATTTCCTTGTGGATAATAGTTTGATAATATTTTAACGAATATTTCATTTTTTAATGCAAAGTAACATACCTTTGTACCTATAAATGTTCTGGCATTGTCTGAAATGATCATTTTTGGAGGGTCAAACCTTGTCACTAGTGTTTCAAGGAAATCTACAATCTCTGTTTCTGTTGCACCTTTAAGGGGAACAACTTTCGTCCACCTTGTGAAGTAGTCCATAGCGGTTAGAATCCACTTATGTCCGATGCTAGAAACCGAGTTGATCATTCCAATGAAGTCCAGGCCCCATTGTGCAAACGGTTCATCCGTTACTATAGGTTTGAGGGGCATCGCTGAATTCTTCCTTCTGTCAGAGAAAAACTGACATTTTTTACAAGCCCTCACCAGAGAGTGGAAGTCACTAAAAAGTGTAGGCCAACAATATCCAGCTCACAGGACCTTGATAGCGGTAGTTTTGGCAGAGAAATGTCCACCTTCATCGCTATTGTGAAATGCGTCGAGGATCCTCTGTGCCTCCCCTGAAGTAACGCATCACAGGAGCACACCATTGAAAATTTTTTTGAAAAGGACTCCTTCTATCAGCGTATATCCATAATTCTAAAGCCGGTAATACCTTCTTTTTTGGGATGAGAGGCCTAACAGATACCTTCTAGTTTGCATGAAGTTCATTCTATCTGTTAGTCAATCATCTTTCGATCCTGATCCATTTATCAAGATGAGCTCTGGTTGTTCCTCCTTGGCAGGTACCTCCTCGTTCTGTGCCATATACTCACATAGTCCTCTACCTTTAACAGTCTCAGTAGGCTTGACCTCGATGTCATACTCCAGGATTTTGGTAATCCAATTAGCCCTTTTTTCTGTGATCTCTCCTTCCATGATGTATTCACGCACACTAGAATGTGCGACATATACCAGAACTTTGTTGCAAGAAATTAGATGGTGGAACTTTTTAAGTCCCTTTACTAGAGCAAAGGCATGTCTTTCGACGAAGTTATAATTTGCCTCATATTCTTTTAGGGTTCAGGAATAGAATGCCACTGGATGCTCTTCCTTTCCTTCACTATCCTTTTGAGTCAGAATAGTAGCAATACTGGACTTGCTACTGAAGGCATACATTATAAAATCTTTGCATTGGTCTGGATTAATCAGCACCAGGGCTGTGGAGATCGCTTCCTTGACCTTTTCAAAAGCCTCCCGAGCTTTCGTTGTCCATTTGAAAGCTTGATCCTTTTTTAGCATTTGGGTGATTAGCCTAATCATCCCTACGAAATCAAAAATAAATTTGCCGACGAAATTTACTTTGCCCAGAAAAAACTGGACACCTTTCTTATTTACTAGAAGGGGAAGCTCCTTGATAGCCTTTACTCATTCAGGGTCAATTGAAACACCTTGTTTAGACACAACATGCCCCAATAGCTTACCCTACGGTACTCCGAATACACACTTCTTTGGATTCAGGGAAACCCTGAACTCCTGGCACTTTTGAAAAACTAATTCTAAATGATCAAAATGATCATCCTTACATTCAGAGAACACAGTAAGGTCATCCAAATAGATTAGAATAAACTTATTGATCAGTTCGCTGAATGCGACATCCATTGCTCGCTGGAAAGTTTCCCCTACATTGGATAAACCAAAAGGCATTTTAGCATATGCAAATGTTCCCCACTTGGTAGTGAACGTAGTCTTGTGCTGATCTTCTTCTTTAACTCGAATCTGGTTATAGCCAGAGAAGCCATCCAGCAAAGAGAATATTTTTGATTCTGCAACAGTTTAGAGGATTGACTCCATAGAAAGCAATGGATAGTGATCCTTCAGAGATGCTCTGTTTAGGTCTCAGAAGTCCACGCATAAGCAGATATCACCATTTTTCTTTCTGACTAGTACCAGGTTTGATACCCAAGTACTATGTTTGATTGGGAAGACAATACATGAATCAATGAGCTTGGTTAGCTCTTGTGCCATTAGGGCCTCAAATTTAGGGTTGACTGGCCTCTGTTTCTGTCAAACTGGCTTTGCATCTTCTGTTAGTTCAGTAGTGTGCTGAATGATGCCAGGATTGTAACCCTCTAGATCGTCGTAGGACCAGGCCACTACATATGTTTTGCAGAAACTGATAACCCTTTGTTTATCTCGCTGTGGGACATCTTTTTCGACCCGATGATTCCTACCATTGGAGACCTGAAGGTCCTCATAATCACTTTTGTCTGCTACGAAATTTTGCTTATCATTTCAGGTGTCATTACAATTAAAAAAGTTTTCGAGAGTAACCAATCCTTTCGGAAGTTTATTTGACTTAAGTTGCATAATTTGTCCTTCATAGGCCTCGGTGATCTTTGGTAGAAGTTGATCAGAAAATCCTCCTGAGTGCTGGATAAATGAAGCGATGTGTTCATCGCTTTCAAAGACTTGCCAACTCTAGTCATTGTCGGGGATCGCTGGTCGGACAAGCACTCGCACTGAATATTCATTCTGAAGCAAGTCAGAGACAGGATCAAACTGAGCACCGGTCACCACCATGCGATCTGCATCACTATTCCGCATTCGGGGAATGGTCAGGATGTTGAAAGCTTCAAAACCCTCAATCAAGTCTCAGATTCGATGTTGGTAGGATCTCATGCGGACATTCTTTGCTGTAGAAATTCCTTGGACCTGATTAACTACTAGTTCAGAATCTCCGAAGATAATCAATTGCTCAATACCCTTTCGTTCTGCAAGGCTTAAGCCCTGGACTAACCCTTCATATTCAGCCTCATTGTTTGAACAAGCGAATTGAAAATAGAAAGACCTCAACAACTTTTCATTTTGTGGGGATATTAGACATACCCCGGCTCCAGCACCTACTTTGCTTCTTGCTCCGTCGAAATACAATGTCCATAGCTCATTTGCTTGGTTACTGTCAGATTCTTTGGTGACCTTTGGAAGCACCTGGTCTTCGTCATAAATCACATATGTGCCCAATCCCATAGCATGATAATTCCTAAAAGGGTCATTATTTATGTGTTCGCTCAACAGAGCATCTTCCTTATCATTATGGTCTCCAATCACCTTTTCTTCCTCTAGTATTTCAATGCTATACATTTCCTCCTTGGTGATAGAAGTATGCGCGGCTTCAAAATTGATTAGGGCCTCATCCGCCACATGTTCAAAATGTAGAGTCTCCGATTCTATCTTCATTTTTGTGCCATGCTTGGTCCTAAGTATTAGATGTGACCAATCTAAAGACAAATATTCACCCACCTTTGAAATAAATTCTTGGGATAGACAGAGACCAAACATAGGAGGAACATCTATGATCACCGTATCTTGAGGGACCGTGATATTGGGGCAGGAAAATAGAGTTAAAGGAAGCGCTTTGATGACACCTACAGTATCAACTTTATTTCCATCGAGCTGCATCACTCCCTTCTTCATAGGTTCGTAGTTGAGTCCCAGAGCTTCAGCTATCAGTTTTGGCATAACAGTTGTACTAGCGCCAGAATTAATCATAGCATTTTTAATAGTTTATTTCCTATAATGAGAGTTAAGAAAAAGGGTTGAGGTTTCGGCCTACTTCCATCTTCTGCATGGGGTTCCTTCGCTTTGTCTGTAAGAACCTTAGCTAGTGGCATTTGATAAACCACCTCTGTACTAGCAGACAGATTTGTTGGTGTTGAATTGATTTTTTGCTGAAGCGCCTTCTGTAATATAGTCTTCTGTTCTGGGATAGCTAGAATATCCCATAAAGACACATTTGCAGATGATTTCTTCAATTGCTCCACCACATTGAAAGGTGGCAGACTTGGAGATTTCTGCTCCTTGCTTCTTGCTATAATAATTTCCTTTCGCGGTTGAGGAGGTGAAGGGACGGTTGATGCACCAGGAATTTGATCGGACACGCCCTTGCATTGTGGGTTGTCTGGAAGTGAAACAACGGGCTCACCAGTGAATCTCCTCTTTGAGCATGTGTTGTAGTCAGGCTGTACCTATGGTGTTTCGGCTATGGATGTGTCATTGGCAAACATTATTTCCTCGTCTTCCATCCAGGAGAAGAGTGCATGATTAGGAGCAATATCGGACTCTTGCTCTAAGGACATTCCTTGCATTTGCGCGGTAAGGACGGCATTCTCCATTGCTGAGGCACATATGTATTCTCCATTTTCTATTGTAGTACCTTGACTAGGTTGCTCTGCTACCTTCTGTTGTAAGTTGCCACCTTGTCCCGCGGTTAACTCTCTACTTGAGCTTGGCGACGCACCTGCCAGTAGCATAGGCACCAGAACAATTTGGTTTGTAGTCGACGCTGGTGGATTAGTTCGAGGCGCATTCTGATATTGATTTTGCTGGTAAGTAGACCAGCCGCCTTGATAGTTTTATATGCAGGCCACGGGGGCGTTGCTTGGTTCCGCTTGAGAGTTATGTCATTTTTCATAGTTCGTAACATCTCCTTGAGGTCGCTTATTTCATCTTTGGAAGAACCCGATGTGGAAGCCAAGCTTTCAGGAGCGGCCGCATATGAGTACACCGATTGGGCAGTTGTTGGCACACTAATCGATGTGGCCTCTTGTGCAGAGGTTGATATTTCAGGAAATATCAACATAATAGGTCGAGGAGGCAATTTTCTACAATCTATTAAATGATTCTCGGCTTTGATAGCGGTAGCATAAGCATCTGGTTGAGTGGCTCCTCCAAAAGACTTGATCATCACAGAAATGTCAAGATTAATGGACTTTAAAATATGAATGTCAATTTTAGGGTCGGGCGGATAGTCACAAGAATCCTCTACCAATTTGAGTGAAATCAGGCATTGAAGTCCGTCAGAGCCTCCTGGGGGGCTTGTCTTATGACGGATAGCTAATGATATAGTGAAGAACGATCTCTGTCGTTTGAGAACCTCTCATAAAATGGGTCTTCGAGTTCATCCTAGGTGCGAATTGAATTAGGAGTCAGCATTCGTTACCAATCCAGGGCCTTGCCTTTGAAGGACGCGGTGAGGAGCCTCACGGCTACATTCTGCGCTATAATACTATGTACCAGACAAACATCCGCTACATCTCGCAAATGTTCTGTTGGCATTTTTGTGTTGTCTCCAGCAAATTTGGGAATAGCTTTTAGGGCCAAAACTGGGATAGCGCCCCAAACAGCTGGCACTACCGGGGCTACCAAGGGACTTCCAGCATCCCATGATACGTAGTTCCTGTTCGCGGCTGGCAACATGGTGAGAGGAAAAGGTGGTGGGAATGGAACGGTTACCAGCTAATTTGCGGCCTAGACTGTCCCTAATGGAGGTACTAGTAAACCTGGGTTACTTGCGGTCTGGGATCTAGTTACAGGCCGATGGCTCATACACCCTTCTATAAGGCAATTTCATTAATTCAGGTCCCACCAGGCGTGCCAGAAAAAGGACAAACTGTTGACGCCAAAAATTGACGAGGTAACAGTGCCTTATGGGAAACTTAGTTCAAGGGGGACCCTTTGCGCCAAACTGAGTGACCTCCGGATTTTAAAGAAGTCGGCTTCTTCTATAATAGTTTTTGGAAAGGGAAAAGGAAACAGATATAATGAAGCAAAATCTAATCTAAGGCAATGCGCCAAAATTTGCTGATGGGCACGATAAATCATAGATTTAGGGGTCTGAATGGTGTTGTCACATTCCAAAACGTCGGAGACTTAAAGTTATAGCGTAAACAATTCATTTATTGACATAAAATAGTATTGCATACATCCTTACTACTAAGAAGAGTCATTTAGACATGATTTAGATAAGCAATCTTGTATTCAATATATAGAAGTTCTTTCAAATGAAATGCTTAAGACAGTATAAATCAAAACATGAAAAATAGAAAGGCCAAACAGTTGGCACAATTTGAAAGTTTCTTGCAAATAAACATGTAAAAGAGGCTTGGTGTCTCTTGCTAAAACCAGTATCCTTTCTTCTAAAATTTCTTCCCCCTTGCTCGTTGACAGGAAGAGTATATATAGCCGAAGAAAAAACTCCCACCGTTTTGGAGAGCTGTAACAGAAAAGATTCCCCAATCCCCTGTAATGATACCAGAATCAGAAGATTCCCAATGTCATTACAACAGCAGCGAGTTAGAACACAGCATCTGGACATCCAGGTGCAGGCACACCCTTCGTAATGATGGCAGTGGTCCCAACCAGGCTCGAGGCGACAAGTGTCATCCATCGCTTTGGATGACCATGATGAGAAACACCCAATAGCATAATCTCTCTTAGCCAGCCTATCGCCCGCTTCAAAGATAAGTTGTAAGGCATGTAGCAACTTGTCACTGTCCGAATGAAAACTTCTCTTATTGCTGCCGAGAGATTGCGAAGATGCAACACGCGTCTCATGGGTCGAGATCCTTATCATAGCGGAGAGAAAACTGCATCAACCGGGTGTGAAAGACACGTGGCAGCGTTTCGCAGCCCGCGATTGTTCACCTCCCTGCTGTGTTGAAAGAGCTGCAAACGGTTGCCACCTAGCAGAAGGTAGGGCTTGCCAACACCTTTTAGAAAGTAAAAAGAAAACCCTGCGCAAAAATTACGTAGCCCGTATTTGCTTATTTCATTCCTGCATGAAAAATTTGCGATACATCGCCACGTAGCAAGATGTAGGTCCTTCTGACAATCTTTAGAAATGATAGCCCTCGTAGAAGGCTCTCGCAACCCGCACGAAGCCTTTAAGGAAACAAGAGATAAAACCTTCCATTTGTGTGACACGTGGACGCCCAGTGCAGCCTCTCAAGACCCGAAAGGGAAGTTGTTGCCCGAAGTTGCGAAGAGATGGGCAAAGTGGTAGATCAAAATTCGATGGAAAGCCGACTAAACTCAGCAACGCACAGGCTGACAAACACACAATTACAAAAGAAACCCGAAGTGAGCTATTTGAATATTTATTTTAACAAAACCAAGATCTGATTGCAAACCAGAATAGACCTTCCACAGAAGAGAAAAAAAAAAGCAAGAGATTTGCAAGAAGATGTGCAAATATTATTATTCGAAAGTTCTTAATTACATGATAATGATTTTCTTTATAAAAGCAAAGATGCATAACCCTAATCTTATCTTGAGCAACAAGATAGCTCAACAAGATAAGGATAAAACCTATAACTTAGGAATTAAATAATTACCTAAGTAAACTTATGCAAAGTGTAATTAAATTTAATTACACCAACACCCCCCATAAGTGAAACTTAGGGAGAAGCAAATAAAGCATGCACCTAAAACTAAGATGAATGCAAGAAAGCATGAATGGGTCCTGGCAACAAGGCCTGATCAGGTACCCAAGTACAAATGCAATATGAGGTAGAGAAGGAAAAACCCAGTGGGACAAAAACCCCCTACAATGAGATGACTGTTGCAAGAAGCACTGGAAGAACACTGTAGAGTAACACTAGAACCGAAATATGGCAAGCAAGGAAAGAAACTTTTGTCTACTACTGAAACTGGATGAGAGTCACTGATTGACTCAAGGAATCATGAAAAAAGCAACAGTAGACCCGATGCCTCGGAACACTCAAAAACTCTAAATGGGAACAACCCTGGAATCTATGAAGTAGCAAGCGATTATTGAATGATGAATTACTGAAAAGGAAGTTCAAAGATGCAAGATGCACCCTCCCAACTGCCAAAACATCCAAGTAATCTCTGAACAACCCATCGGTCCAAATCTGGACTAAGCCATCAACCTGGGATAGATACAGAAAAAGTGCATGGACAGCAACATAGAGCTCCTTAATCCCTTTCCAATGCCGCAAGGATAGCAAAAATCGGAGATCATGGCAAAAATTTATGAGCTCGAAAGCATAAAATAAATATCTGACTTCAAATAGCAATAAATGTAGATAAATAGTAAAATAATGAAAAATAAATAGCACCACTGGAAAGTGCTCGAAACCAGCTTTCTAGCGATATCTCATTAGCCCGATTCAATACCGTATGCCCAAGTTATGACCAAAAGAAAAAAACTGCTCCTTTAGGAAAAATTAGGGCTAGGAAGGGCAAAGAGAGGTCATACGGTCGGGTGACGTCAGCACTTCAGTGTGTTAAATTTAACGGCCATCTGGCCGTCGAAGCAAAAATTTTCCCCCCTTGCAAAAAAATTGATGGCCTTCGGGAAAAAACCTGATGCTTGGAATATTCCATAAGAATCTGGGCAAGGAATATTCCCTCGGTACTGGTGCCGCCGAATAGGGTTAGGAGGCTGCCGTTGTTTTGTGAACTGTCAGAATGATGGAGTTGGCTGTTGGAATTCCTTTTGCCGCCAGTTGTCTGGAGAATACTGTCGGTGTGGAGATGGCCGGCTGGCGGTGACTTTGATTGCCGCAGCAGAGGAGTACGGGGCCTGCGGCGGTACAGCCTGCCTGCACAGGTGTACCACACTGCGCAGGCAGCAAGTACTGCCTTTAATTTTTTTAATATGCGTTTTTTTTTAAATAAAAACCCTTTGAATTTGTAATAATTTTTTTGATTTTTTATTTTGAAAAAAAACTAGCGTATTTTTTTTACATTGCAGGAAAAAAATACTTTAAAAAAAACCTTTTTTTTTCAAGAATCGTGAACAGGGGCCGTACACAAACCGTACGACCTTTGAAACAAAAAAAAATTCCTCAGAAGCTCCTGACGCCGAAATAGGGCGTGTTATATGTCATTTTTCATCTCTCGGATGCTCTGGATCTGATGGTGAGGTCTGATCTCCCTAAAAATGCACCATAAGCTTTGCAACTCCCAGATCTGGCAAATCTTCAAACCCTCATAACTCTGGCATAAAATGTCAGATTCAGGCGAAACAAAAGTTGATCTTGACTTCTTCGATAGCCCTAAACTCGAATATGAGCTCATATTTCCTCCAATGTGTGCCGAAAGTAACCATGCAAGAGCACCCAAATAGAGAGACAAACTCAAGGTATGAAACCCTTGAGCAATCCTGAAAGAACTATGCAATGAATCTCTCCAGAAATCTAAGAAGGGGCTACAAATCAAGGCTCTGATACCATGTTAGAAACCAAGATCAGATTTGCAAACCAAAGATACCTTCTACAGAAGAGAAAATCAAAAAAGGCAGAGATTTGCAAGAAGATGTGCAAATATTATTATTCAAGAGTTCTTAATTACATGATAATGATTTGCTTTATAAAAGCAAAGATGCATAACCCTAATCTTATCTTGAGCAACAAGATAGCTCAACAAGATAAGGATAAAACCTATAACTTAGGAATTAAATAATTACCTAAGTAAACTTATGCAAAGTGTAATTAAATATTAATTACACCAACAGACCTTGTTTATATGATTAACCTTGGTTTTCTTTGTTTTAAATCATATAGATGCATTGTTTGAGGTAGATCTTAGAAATTAAAGAAACATTTATATATTCATTTATTGTTGTGAGATTGATAATCAGAAGTAATATTGAAGAAACAACACAAAAATGTCAAAAATGTTGCATTTTCAAGATTGTGTAGACACATCAATTTTGGGAGAAAAATGTTTTGAAAATGAACAATCCAAAGGGAACATAAGAGGGAAAATGTGTTTGGCAACAAGGGCGCTGCCCCTCAACCCCGCCCTGTACTGCAACAGGGACCACGCCCTGGGCGCTTCCCTGGGACCCTGCAAAGGGCATTTCCCCTTGACCCCACTGGGGGATGCCACCCCCAGACCCCCACTTTCAATTTTAAAAACCAAAAAGGAAATTGGTGGGGAAATCACATCGAACCAAGGTGATTTTTTTCTAACTCCTCTATCTAATGAATGCAACATAAATCATTATGATCTTCCATTACCATTGTCACAATCATTTGTAGGTATTATTCCTTTAGATGAACAAGAACACATAATTGATGAATTTTAGGACAATGGATTTTTTTAAATGAATCATTTGATGAAGATTTGACCACTTTTTGTTCTCTTTGTTGCAAGGATGAAGCTAAGTGCACATGCCAAGTTCAATATCAAGAGGATGTGGTGACAGAGATACAAGCTATAAGTGAGTCTCCAAAGAACAATGGTGAATATCAACAAGTCCTCTTTGTAAAGCAAGAACAAATTCACACATCAAATTGGAAAGATCAAGGTATGCATGATGATTTTAACATGTCTTATAATTCTATTGGATATGTTTCTTCAAAAAATACTTCTTCACCTAGTATGTGTGGTGAATGGCAACAACCACCATACCACCAAGAATGGAATGATGAATGCTCACAACAACCATACCCATCCCATATAGTACCATCTCCACCATATATGTCTTATGTATTACCATCTTCACCATCCACCCTATATGCCACACAACTTTTACCATTGTCATTATCCCATTCATATCACCCACCATCCACCCCAACATATCCACCAAGGGAAATTGTAATTCCTAATAAATTATTATTATCTAATAATGTGGTTCAATCTACATATAATAATGAGCTTTTAATGATCCCTTTCCATTTCCTTAATGTGCATGAAATTGGTCAATCACAATTGCAATCTATTCATACAACTTAAGGATGTGATTTTGATTTAATTGGATTAGAAGAACAATATGATCAACTAAAAGATAATCAATTTAGTTCTTCTTATCTACTTAATGAATCACAACTTTTAGAATTAATTCACACATAAAGCAACAATTCAACATGATCCTAATTTTATGATAAATGTGTGTGTTGCAATTAATCATGCAATAAGCAATGGTGAACTATATGGCTTAATGATTCAAGAGTTGTGTGAGATACATAATGACATATTACAAGATCTATTTATAAATATTTTTCTACTCAAACATCTAGATCTTGGGAGACCTATGGTAAAATTGTGTATTCCTCACACACTTGTTGATCTAGGTCCAACAATTGATTTTATGATTAAGAAGAACTAGAAGGGTTTGAATGCATTATTGACCACAACAAACTTGCTACAAATGGATGATCATTCAAGGTATTATTAAATATGCCACTTTCTTCTTTGGATTATCCTACTGCCCTCATGATTTTATACTCTGCAATTAAGTTGGGGAGGGGGGGGAGATCCATTGAATTTTGGAAATCTTTGGTTGATTATTCATTGAACAAGGCTCGAGGTATTCTTAAATATGTCACTGTCATTATTTATTCTTTGGACTATCTTAATGCTCTCATGCCTTTGTAGTATGAAGTTAAGTTGGGGGGTGGGGGGTGAGGGAGAGGGGGGGAGGGATCCCTTGAATTTTGATGATTCTTGGTTGATAAAGCCTTCATTGATTGTTTCATTGGTGCTTCTAATAAAACCACCTGTGTGATACTTGGACCAAATAAAGGTATGTATCCTTGTGTTGATTAACATTGATATTATGTCTACACAAGTATTTATTATAATTATATTCATCCATTTTATTATTATCAAGTATTTATTCATATTAATAACTCTACCCTTCATCTACAAAAATGACTTAACTACTTAATGGGGGAGTTCATAAATGGATTATATTACATGACTATACTTGATATGCTTGGTCATGAGAATATGGTTGCAGGTTGTCGTGGTTACCCAACACCTTTGCACCAATACCAGTTGATGACGCTTCTCTACATGAGTGTTGTACAACACACATTGTTGGCTTTGCTATCTATATGGAACACCTCACGTTTCCTTTGTGCTTCACTATTAGAGATCAAAAGAGGATTTTTGGGTAGGGTGTTCAACATTCATGGAAACAAGTTCTCTTTGATGCCAGATCATGTGGAGGATAGTATGCAACTTGGTGTATGAGAAATAAGATACTATGTTCTTGGCTAATTCTTCACAAGCCACAGACACACAAAGCTTGAGCATATTGCAGATCATCACACTCTAAGATGAGTATCCATCTACCTAAAGTTGTGTGGACACGTTTGAAAAGTTGAGAGACTACAATTGGTCTTTCACTATGCAACCTTGTCTTTGGTATGGTAGTTGTACTATTTGCACTCTATCTTTTCATTCAACTTTGGGAACAATTATGAATATCTCATGATTAAAAGGAAAAGATAGCATAGCTTCATGATACGCCAATGTGATTTATTTCAAGTTGGTCATCATGGAACAATGTGTCTTTCAAAGATTGCAGTCATTGTACATAATTCCTTCAACCAAGTGAGTGCGCATGGATTCCAAAGTTCTACAATCTGATTTTCAATATGGTGGCATGAGCTAAATGGATCAAGATTGTTTGTAGCAATTATGCTATGAACTATGCATGGTCAATCTTGATGAAGGTGTATTTCTTGCTATTGGTCATCATTTCACGTTCTACAAACAACCCAGTTTTAGCAGTGACTTCTTATGGGATCATAGAAGGAACTTAGGTCTTTGATGGTGTCACTTCAAAATCCATATAAGGGGTCCTTCTTTATGGTCATTAAATGCAGGTTATTTGAAAAAAAAATGAAAAAAAAAAGAAAAAACAATAAAAGATCCAACAATGAAAACCTTTGGGCGTTGTTGGCCAATTAATATCTGAAAACTGGATTCTAATGGATACTAACTGCAAAATAAACTTAGGGGTGAGAACCGATTTTTTAGTGCCTCTAGGCGGTGGTAGGCTAAAAATCGGGATACCGGTGACCTATTGTCATTATCAAAAAAAAAGAGAAAATACAATAATTTGTTCTTTCTATGAGCTAATTCTTTTCAGGTACTCAGTCACTTCCATGGTTTCCCTTTATCTGAGTGTCTCTAGCACCTCCTACTGCTCACTTGTGCACTATGCTCTAGTTTGTTGTGATCTACACAATTTTGATCACATGTGGCACGACTTACACATTCAGTTGAGGTGCTCAACAAGTAAAGATAGAATTCGCTATCAGCAGTATGTTCTACAGTGCTTCAGTCAAATGGAGATCATCTTTTGTGATATTGCAGTTCTTGGTTCAATATGTAGTTCCTTCCTTGTTGCCAAGTCCTTCTGGTTACTAGACCCTGGCATACATGGACATGCACATTGGTACAACAATAAATTTTATTTTTCAGTATTTTATCTCTTAACTTTATTAATATTTCTTATTATATTAATTATATGGCAACATCCATACCTACCTTCTCCTTGTTTCTCGAGGATGGTCAACCCTTTAAGTTGGGGGAGGCTCACCATCCTTATTACCTATATTTTCACCCATTATTTCACTTTATCCTTAATCATCCCATCATAGAATCCATTATTTCACCCTTCATGTTCCTTATCATTTCATCCTTCATGTTGCCTATCATTTCACCCCTTTCACATAGCTAGAAGTGGAGATAATTTTTCATGATACCTCCTATATATAGCATTTGAAAAAATTGATGTTATAAAAAAAAATTGAAAGGTGAAAAACAAAAAAAAGAGAAATTGACAATGAAAAAGAAATAATGGAGAAAAAAACTCAAAATTTGGCAGAAGATTGAATAAATTGAAAAATAAAACAAAACCATGAAGCTTGCTATGAAGAGATGATGCAAAATAATTGAAATTAAATCCATTCTATGATGAAGAATTGATAACAAAAGGTATGAGGTATAATAGTCAAAGGTAGAAGGCCAAATCTATAAATCCAAAAGACTACTAGTTCAAATCAAAGACCTCTTGCTCATAATGATTGCACGAGGACGTGCAATATGCTAAGTTGGGGGGAATGATGAGAGTTAATTATGTCCTATTTTATACTATACTTTAATCCATTTCATACCCATTTCCATATTTCATTTCTATTCTATATCACCCCATTTTACCACTTAATGTTGCATATGGTAAAATATATATAAGTAATATTTGATATAGTTTTGAGGTTAAAATATGAAAAAGAATTGATTGTTTTCACTGATGTGCATTGTTGATTTATGTTATGGAAATATGTTTATTAGCATACTGATTTGTGGATGCAGAACTTCATGTCACTTTCTGGATAGTAACTTCTATATCTAACTATTTGGCCAGCAAGTTATTTATACCATCTTTTCAAGATGATGTCAAAACTCCAAGTAATGTTAAGTGTGTTGTTATCTTTTATCGACCATTACTGGCATGCTAGTAGTTGCACTATTTAACCACGCAGGCTTATGATTTTCTTCCTATTTACGTTGTTGTTTATGGAAACTCTACTCTCACTATCTTGGGCGATTTTACTTGTACAATACTCTCCTTGCCACATAGTTTAGCCACATCATCATTTATGTCATATCTAAAGGGAGATGAATTTGCTTGCATGGAAGGAAAATCTGCCAAACTATTGTTTCCTTATTTTTGCTTGTTGTTTGTAACTAACGAGTAAGGTTTCATGTGAACGTTTCCATCTCAGATATTAAAACAAATCATGAAGGAAACCTTTATCGGGTGGAGGAGAAACTGCCAGTATAGTTGTTTCTTATTTTTGTTCACTATTGTAACAAGATAGTTTGTATTTGTAGCCACGGGTGAAGATGTCTAAAGAAACTCAATCTATTATTGTATGTAGTAGTTCAGACTGTGTATATATAAACAATGCAATGTAAGCTAGGGATATATAGTGAACGCAGACTTTTCTATACGCAAATTTCTGTAGCAGAATGTGCACAGATTTTGTAATATTTGTGGATGAATAGAATAATGTTATTCTAATCGAAGCAATGTAAGGCATTTTTTTTCTCTCACCAGATGTACTGAGGAGGCAGGATCCACTTCTCAAGATATTTGGTGATTTCTTTTAGACTAGATGTGTGTTATTTACTGTGTGTTATGATTTCAATTAATTACATGCTTAGCATTGTTCATATTGGCTTAGATATATTAATTTATGTAATTGTACATAATTCTAATTGATTTTCATGTGTTTCAGATTTAATTATGAATTCAATAACTGGTGTTAATTTTATGTTTCAGATTTTGTTATGTGTGTAGATCCTATCGCCAGGAAGTGATAGTTCATGTCGCCAGTTCTATTTTGGTTTGTTGTAGGTTTATTTCTGTGTGTTCTAGTTGCATTCATCCCCACTTGGATTGCTATATTCATCCCTTGAGCAGAAAACCACTATACCCTTCATCATTCTATGACCCTGGATTGACATTAGGAGCAAGCTAAATTGGCTATTAAATCTTATCAATTATTCTTAATATTGGAACCGCAGTTTGTCTCTACACTCATTCATAAGGAAAATAGCAAGATCTCCATTAAGATTGACTCACCTAAGGGTTGAAAGTCAATCTTACCCTAAGGGATATCTTTTTCCTGATGAAGTAGGGAAATTAGGTGCATTACCCCCATTCAAAACCATCACCTACATTTTCTTGTGTTTCATTTTGGTGAACTCGACATTGTACATCTAAAATTCTGAAACTGGAGTCCATTCAAACCCTAGATCTAGGATTTGCAATAGTTTGTGTTGCATTGCATTAGTTTTCATTTCATTTAGGGTTGTTAAACTTTCATTATTTTTCATATCATTTAGGGCTTTAATTTTTCATTTTGCATCATTTAAAATCTAAAAAATTGAAAAAATTGCATGCATTTCACATTGATTTTGCATAGTACTTGTATATTAGTGTATTTTTAGTCAATTACATTCATAAAATTGGTCAAAATTGCATTTCAAAAAGTGTCACTTTTTTCATCATCTATCACTAATGTCATTTTCATTATGACATCTAAATCTAGAAAAATCTACTACATAAACCACAGCTTGCAGCCTACAACAAAGAACACAAATAATAATCCAGAAATTACATTTTGTCATTTTTAAAAACCCTATACAAGGACCCATTCACCCTTGGGCGAATAAGTCCTTGAGGTCCTATCAAACCATCTTTTCTAGGCATTTTTGTGGTCTCCTGCACTTCCCAAATCTGCTAGTAAATCACTATTTCAGTCTATCAATTTTTGAGAATTTTTGTTTTATGTATTAGGTCTAATCATCTGTTTAATTTAGCCATTTTAAATCATTCCAAATTTATTTCAATATTCAAAATCATTAGATTTGTAGGACAATTATATTCATTTTCTGAAACATTTAATATTTTGGATAGATTATTTATCATAAAAGCATGTTACCTTTTCAAACATTTGGTTTTCATAGAGTATCACATGGCATGTATGATTCTATTTTTCCTACTCATGAGCATAATTTAAGAAAAATAAATAAAACCTTTGACAATCATGTTAGCCACCCTCCTAATATCTATTGAATTTTTATGAATGTAACAAAACAAGAGGACACAAGCATACATAATCATGACAATCATAGTTGTTCTCCCGATACCTCTCCTACTTGTGACGAAGGTATCTTGGTGAAAGGAAATGCAATCATTGATTGTCATGAGAATATTGTTTGTCCCTCTCCCCTACCCAACCCACTTGGGAGGACATTATGGCACAAGAGGATGAGATCAATGACACATTTCTTAACATCACTTTACCTAGTCTCCATTCATCTCCCACTTGTGAGAATGTTTTAGTGAAAGAGGATGCAATTGTAGATAATCATCATGTTTGTTCTTCCCCTAATATCTCTCCTAGTTGTGAAGAAGATATTTTGGTGTTGGAAGATCCACTCATTGAGAGTCATGAGAATCTTGTTTCTCTCTCTTCCAATGCTTCTCCTACTTGGGAAGATATAATTGAAAAAAAGGATGCAATCATTAGTAAGCAAGAAATTCATAGTTTTTCTTCTCTAGATACCTCCCCTACTTGTGATGAAGATATCTTAGAAGACCAAACCATTGAATGTTGTGAAAATCTTGTTTTCTCCTCTCCTAAAACTACTAGGGAAGATATCATGGCACAGGAAGATGATAACATTAGTACATTTCTTTCAAACAATAGTGATGTGGCTTCCTTAAATGAAGATAAGGTGAAATTAGACTTCCCCTCACTAAAAGATAATCAAAATAAGGATAATTCTTTTAAGGTTATGAATATTAGATCTCCCTTGAGTCCTCTAATCATTAGAACTCCTACAAGTCCTTTAATTATTGGGCCTCCTAAGCCTCAACTTATCCCCTATCCACCCTCACAACAACCACAAGTCCAAAATAAACATGTGCTTATCATAAGACCACCTCAACAGAATGTTTTGCAGCTACCAAGTTATAATACCATTGCTCATATGTATAACACAAGGAATAATAGGCAACCACAAACCATACCTACTTCATTACCATTACCTCAACCTATTTTTCTTAGTGCTCCTCATTTTCCTTTGCATAGTGCAAAAGTATAGTAGGATTGTCCCCTACTCTACAACGGGCGTCTGGAAGGGTGCTTCTAGAGTAGAGTTGGGCATTAGCCCTGTGGAGTGAAGTCAATTGGCCTCGCTATCATCCGGAAAGCCCCTCCCCTGCCTGTCTCTCGAGAAAGAAGTGAGGCCCCTCTGTGATAAGGGGGGTTGGGCATTGGTAAAGAGGTCAGTTAGTTGGCCTCGATATCATCCGGCCCCTCCCTCTCTGCCTTTGTGTTAGTGGGGGTTGGGCAGTCTAAGGAAGGTGGGGTTGCCCCTTGTGTCCTTCGGTTGAGTAGAGAGAGGGGTGGTCCCTTGTAAAGTGTATCTATTGTGGTGGGTGTCTGATTCTATACGCGATACATGTATGATCTTGTAGAACAACTCAAAAACACTCCTGCTAAGATTTCTTTATGGGATCTTATTCAAGCTTCACCTAATTAGTATAACATGCTTCAAAATGCTTTACAACAATTTTTTATCCCTCCTAATGCGCAACCAAATGATGTAGAAACCCTCATTCAAGGTATGAACTCGGTCAACTTAGACATTACCTTTCATAAAGATGAGTTACCTCCATTAGAAGTGCAAAAATAAAATTAGGCTTTCATGGTAATGGCTATCATTAACAAAAGTGAAGTGTGAACCTTTTAGATAAGATTGGAGTGGACAAGACTAGGATTGAATTGGATTCCTTATCTATTCATGATTTTGATAATACGGGAAAGCAACCTCTTGGTGTGATAGCATTACCTATTAGAGCTAGAAAGGTCACATTGCAAACTCCTATTCATGTCATGCCCAATAATATTTCATATAATCTTCTCTTGGGTAGACCTTGGATTCATGAAATTAATATGGTACCTTCAACTCTTCATAATTTAATAAAATATGTCTATAACAACAAGGCTTATACAATCAAGGTTGACCCTCACCTAGAAGTTTGTTTGCACACTGAGAAAGACAAGGAAAGACCTTTGAAAATATTGATACCAACTTCAAAAGTAGAACCTATGGAAGAGGAAGAAAAATAGAAGAATATTGAAGAAGTCACAAAGCTATTGGGCTATGTGTGGGGTTCCTTAGATTTTACACCTACATCCATGGGAGAATACAAGATTACACACTATGAATGCTTGGTCTAGACCTGTTGTAACATGAACAAACAATCAAACATTATTCAATAAATGAGTCTAAACAAAACATTCCCCATGAAATTCATTCAAACACAATGAACAAGAAAACAAGACAAATATCAAATGAAAACTAATGAAATCTTATTCAAAATGCTCAAACCAACATCCCATGGGGGAATTGGTGCTTCTTTGATGTGGAAAGAAGCCCTTTCCCAATTCCTTGATAAACTTGATGATGATTGATTGATCCTTGATGAAAATTGTCAATAACCTAGCTATGGATGATGAAATCTATGAAAACTTGGATGAAAATGTGGATGAACTTGCTCAAATCTATAGATAGTAACCTTGCATGAAGTTGTGGATCCCAAATCAATAGAGAATTTCTCTATTTATAGGAAAGAAGGATGGAGGAATGAAAAATAGGAAGAATGTGGGATTAAACCTAAACCAATGGCATTGTGCCACTTGTCAACACGCTAATGAAGGAGAGTGGAGCACATTTTGAACAATGTGCATGTTAAATGCATGTAGGTGGATTTGAATTTGAAGAAGTGAATTGCACAAGAGGGGATGTAAGTGGAGTTAATGCCAAGTTGGCTTGTGTAAGAGGACATGTAAGAGCCTTTAATGCCATGTTGGAGGACAAAAGTCCTTTGGGAGGGAGATTTCAAATTGGTGGAATATTCCAAGGATATGCCATATTTAAATGGAAATAGAAGAATTAATAAATCAAATAAATTGATTTATATGTGCAAGTTGCAAAAGCTAGATGAATGGAGGATTAGTGTTAGGATTTAATTAGGATTAAATTAACTTAGGTGGAATTAGTTGAAATGACATTTGATTTAGATATTTAGATTTATTTAAATCAAATGAGAGGATATTGGAAGATTAGTAATTTAATTAAATAAATTTTATCTATTCAATTAAATGAAGAACATTAGGATTTAATTAAATAAAATTGATTTATTTAATTAAATGAAGAACATTAGGATTTAATTAAATAAAATTGATTTATCTAATTAAAGGAAGAATATTATATTTAATCAAATAAATTTGATTTATTTAATTAAAAGAGGAATCTTGTTGAATTAATTAAATAAGGATTATTCAATTAATTGGTTAGTAAAGAAGTGATTAAGGAAGAATTGGTGTTAGTGAATCAGAATTGAGTGCATGATATCAATTAGGATAATTTGAATGTCTACACACACAAAACAAAACAAAAGAGAAAGTTCAACAAACATAGTATCAACACAATCAGAGTCATCAAAATCATGTAAGTCCACAACTTTTAGCAAAGAGGAAAACAACACTTACACATCCACATATGAAGAGTGTGATCATGAGAAACCACCAAATCCAAAAAAAATGGAAAAGCTTTATGGAAGAGGTTATGAGATTTTGAAACAACTTGGTTATAATGGAAAAGGATGTGGTGCTAGAGAACAAGGAATTTGTGTCCCTATAGAGCCTAATATACAAGAAACAAATAGTGGCCTTGTTTATTGTCCCTCAAAATAAACAAAAGCATCAAAAAAGCCTTCACTTAATATTAACACTCTTATAGAATATTCTTCTAAGACAACTTTAACCTTGGTGCATCCTAAACTGATAGATACTACATGTGGGAATATCTCATTGCATATGCATCAAATTAATACTTTTCCTACTCATTATAATCAATAACATTAGTTGTTGCTCCTTGTCATGTGGTAGTTGTAGTATCATAGCATATTCACTACCATGCATGAGGGTATAAACTTGGCTTTATGAAATCATATTTCCTTTTTGCAAGGAGAAACATATCATTATCCATTTTTGGCTCACCTTTTTCCCTTGGGGGGCAAAGGGTTAGGTAGCCTTGTCCTAGTATGGCACATACATTGTTGTCTCTTTTGGCTAGTTGACCGCCTTCCATGTATATATAAGAGCAAGCTTGAGATGTGGATAACATGCCTTAAGTTGGCTCATGTGTGACAATCTATTTTATCTTTAGCATTGCATTTTGGGGGAAACCCCTTTTCATGACGTAGCTCTACTCAGAAACATATGTTTATATAGGATTTTCTGAATAAAGCTCTCATGTATTGGCATTTATTGTGTTATGCTTTAAATTAATTTCTCACAGTGTGGTGTTTAGCAATTTCTTTAAAGTGGGGGCATACACGTCCTTGCTCATTATTTGCTTCAAAGTGTGGCCTTCTTACTTCATGTGATGTGTCTTCTTAGTGGTGTCATTGGATTTGATGTCCTTCAATATTGTGACCTTTCTAAGCATATGACATTCCTCTTAGTGGTGATGCTATGGATTGCATGCCCTAAGTTGAGAATCTTTTATCCTTGACTAGTCCTCTCTTGGAGACATTAGGCACGATGTTCCCTAAGGTGAGACCTTTCATGAACTAAACAAAACCCCTTTGAATATCCTATTGCATGTATCAAGGCCATCAAGCATAACACAACTTATTTTCTAGTGGAGCCTTTAGGTTTTTCAAGGCCACCAATCATAACACAACTTGCTTGCCAGTGGAGCCTTCTTCTGAGTGCCTAGCATAACGTAACTTGCTAGCCTTGTGACCATTTTTGTGGTGCCTCGTCAAAGTTATTAGGAGGTATAAATTTGGTATGGTTAGTACAATGGGAGGCTGTAGACCTAGCATGACCTTCCCATTAGCCACTTTTTTTGGGGCTCACCAATGGATAGCAGATTTCACTAGCCCGTGTGAGCACATTTGGTTTGTATAGTGGACAACAAGTTTCCACTTGTGAACATTGTTTTTGGAAAAAAAGATAAGGCTCGATCCATACCAATTGGACAAACAGTCGAGGCTTGATCCACCCCTTTTCTCTTCACATCAATTTTGGCATTGTATGTTTGTGTATCTTGTCTTGTTGATTCAAATCATGCATCCATGTGTGTCCCTTCATGCTTATGTTGGTTTGTCATGGGATCTTGATCTTGAGGGCTTGGCCACCTCCTTGATCTTTGTCATCCTATCCCATCAAAATTTGTACACTTGGACCCCTCTTCACGCATATTTTTCTACTTTAGTGTGATTTTGAGCGTAGGGCTCATCCACTCACTAAAGTGGGGGCTAAGTGTAGTGTCAGAAAATGTACAACTTTACATTTTCACACTATGTTTGGGTACCTTAATTAAATTGGACTTAGTTAAGCCTCTAATTGGCCCAATTATGCATTTAAAATCCTAATTAATCTTGTTTTTCGAAAGGGAAACTTGTATTAAACAATTGCAAACATTAATTAAATTTCCTTGAAATTGGTGTGTCCTAGGTTTGGGGCCTAGGACCCATTCACCCAAGGGAAAATGGGTCCCCCTTAAGTGTAGAAACCTAATTTTTAATATGGTTTTGGCGGCGTTTTTATGATTGAAATTCAATTTGCAATTATCAGATTTTGAATTTTAATTATCGGAAAATTAGAAAAATACTTATAAATACCTAGTCTTTCTATCAATTCAAAACATCTAGAAAGAGGGAAAATTTCATATGAGAAAATATTATTGTCAAGAGAATTGAAGAGCATATTTTTCAGTCATCTACAATAGCAATCAAGATCAAGATCATGATTTATAATTTTGTGTGTTCATACATGTCTTTGGAGCTAACATTGTGATGTAGGTTTCAATTTTTTAAGTCAAAATTTCAAGCATCAAGATTAACATCCAATCAAGCCATTCGTGCAAGATCAAGACCTTGGAGAGATGTGTTAGTTTTCAGTCCTTCAAGGATCTGAATTCAAGGGTTTGGTGAGTTACAACATAGCAATTATTCATTCATCATTCCTTTCATTCATGTTTCATTTCATTTCAAGGTTTAATTACCAAAATGGGTTTTGACCAAGGAAAACCCCCATTCACCAAAAACAAACATTTTTTCCCTTTTTTGTGCTTGCAGATCTTAGGTTGAAGAAGGATTGAAGATTCATCAAAAGTGCAATTTTGCAAAGTTGTCAACATTGTCGTCAAGATATGGAACTTAGATCCTGAATTTATTTCCAACTTTCGGGTAGTGAAACCTGGGGCAAACAGAAACTTAGATCCACTTCCAAAGGACCTTGAAATTTGAGCAGAAAATCCCTACAAAGACTCATTTTCCCTAGGGCGAATTTGTCCTAGGAGGACACTCAACAACTACTTTTTTCTGATAGGTGCATAAATTCATAACCTTCTCAGATCTGCAAGAAATTTGTGGATTATGTTAGATTCAGGTTTTAAATTGGTGGTTCATGTTTCACATTGCATAATTGCATTCATTTGGTATTTTTCATTCATCTCCCAAAAGTGCATTTCAGGTTAATTTTCCATGTCCTCAGTCATAAGGAAAACAACAAGATCTCCATTAAGATTGAATCACCTAAGAGTTGAAAGTCAATCTTACCCTAAGGGATCTATTTTTCCTAATGAAATAGGGAAATTTGATGCATTTTCCCCATTCAAAACCATCACCTACATTTTCCTATGTTCCATTATTTATATGCAATTCTTGTAATTTCCCAAAAAATAAATCTCAATAGCCAATATTTAGGATTTGAAATTCAAATAATAAATTGCCAACCCCAACATATTTAAATTTGGTGCTAAATTAAGAGGACAAGAGTTCCAAAGGCACCCCATTTCCAAAACCAATTTTTTGGGATCTAAAGTGTTGAGGGCAAGATATTAAATGCATACTTTGATCTTACATGTTTAATTTTCCAATAAATGTTTAAAATGGGCCAGTGGAATGCATAATTTAGGAAATTAGGTCCAAGCACATAAGAGGGAGAAAAATCTATTGTGAAATTGTTGGGGGTAATAATTTATGATGCTACATTTAGCCCCCACTTTAGTGAAGGTATGAATTTACTCTCAGACTCACACTAAAGTAAGAATATGTCAAGAGGGATTTAATTATCCAAATATTGAAGAGATAGAATGGAACTGAATCTGGGGGAATATGCAATCCCCCGGTATTCAAGATCCCATGGCAAACCAACATAAGGATAAAGGAACACACATGAGATATGAAATGTAATATGACAGACACAAAGCACACACAATGAAGAGACACAATATAATGTAATGCAAGCATAATGAAACACAAGCATGATGCCAACACAATGTAAATAGGATGTAGACATATAACATACAATAATCACAAAATAAAAACACAAGTTTAGTACTAAAAGGACTCAAGTCAGTAAGGTAAAGATACCTCAATCTTAAATTTGTCTCAAATACCAAACATCATCCAATGAATGTGTTATTTAAACAAAATGGTGCTCTCATAAGGTTGTAAAATCACTCATGAGCTACTACATAGATCTACTAGCTAATAAATTGCATTATGCTAGGTGTCCATGTAATATGATGAGTTCCACAAGGCTACCAAGTTGTGTTATGCCAAGACACTCATGAAACACATGGCTCCATTGGCAAGCAAGTTGTGTTATGCTAGGTGGCCATGTTAAAAATTCTCTAAACTCATAAACCAACAAACTCCATTATTCTAGGACTATGCAAACCATGCTTCATGGAGCATACAAAAATCACCTTAGGTGGTGCACAAAGTTTAATACCGCAAAGGACGAACAAATACTTAACATCACAAGGGACAAATTGATAACCACACCTCAAGGGGCATTATAATCAACACCACCACTAAGGGGGTATGTCAATAATTCAAATCTCACAAGACGTCTATAAAATGACTAGGGGATATGCCCCCCTTAAAATGTCAACAAACTTTTTATGTTTCTATTTTAAGGAAGAAAGGAGAAGAGTTGATCCTTGAAAAATATACACACCTCCCAAAACTAGTTATCCTTGCCCCCCAAGTGTAGAGACAAGGAAAACCATGCAATAGAATATCATTTTACTACCATAGAAAATATAGTTGCACCTAATATTGTACCACCATGAATGGCAATGAGAAAACAAAAAAAGCTACAAATGCCACATAGTGAAGAGCAACACCATAGACTAAAGATCATTATTGGTTAGAAGTATTAGGTGAATCAACACATGGGAGAGTGCCACAATCACTAAGTTGTTGTATTTTATTACTCAAGCCCTAACATTTATTAGTAGAATGACCACGCACTCGATGATATGCAAAAAGTGAGTTATTTTCATAAAATTCCTTTCATGTTTTTGGAGGAAGAGTAATCAAGTGGGCTTTGAAAAGCCGCAACAAAATATGCTCTTGCTCATTAGTAGGAGACATTATTTTCTCTTGTGAAAAAAATATTTCTCGCTTACCACAAGATGTCATAAATATAGTAGATGATAAAGCATTTGATGAAGATGGGGGTGAAGGTTGGAAACCAAAACCTTGTTTAGAAAAGTATAGTATAGACTTCACTTGATCCCTATATTTTTGCTCCATGTTTTCATTATATCTATTTTTGGAAAGAATTTTGTATCTAATCTCATAACATCCTTCCAACTCAGATAAAGAAATTGTATCTACATGCTTATGAGAAGAATTGGTTCTTTTGTGACCACTCAAATCCTTTTTAAGCTTTTTAAAGTTAGGCACCTTCCACTCATGAGGGACGGAAGTTAAAGTGACACCATCACCATCATGGGTTGATGTTTTTGAATTTGTTGATGTAGAGCAAGATAAAGCATAAGAATTTTTAGGTTTAGACTATGAGATTTTGTACTCTCCCATAAAGGAGGGTGTAAAATCTTATGAATCCCAATCATCATCTAAGATTTTTGTTACAATTAAAATACAATCATGGTTTTCGTCAATATGTACATGCTCCACCTTTGAAGTTGGGATCAAAGTATTAAGAGATTTGGAAGTGTTATGATCATCTTGGACTTGTGAATTATAGCATTTTTCATTTGCTTTATCTATATATATCTTGTTATTATATTCATACTTCATCTCATCATGAAGAGTAGATGGGACTCCCTTCATGACATGAATCCATGGTCTACCTAGGAGAAGATTGCATGAAAGAGGTCCCGACATGATATGTACAAGGGTAGGAAAAACCATGGGCCCTACCTTAATGGGTAGTGTGATCACCCCTAATGGTTTCTTATTAACATTATCAAAGCAATGAATATTAACATCATTAGGTTTCATAATATTCTTGTCCACACCAATTTTATCTAGAAGGTCAATGCTATAAACATTAAGACCTGATCCATTGTCTATGAGGGTATGCCTAACTCTAGTTTTATTAATGACCACCACTATCATTAGGGCTTCATGTTTATTTTGGATCTCAAGCTATAGTAATTCATGTTGAGGGAATGTAATACCCAACTTGGCACTTGCATACAATCAAACAAGGCAGCTACATCATTTGATTTAACAGAAGTTGAGAGATCAATCTTCTACAAAGCCTCTTGGAGCATCCCATGGTATGTAGGTGATGTTTGAATCAAGTCTCAAAGGGAAATCTTGGTTGGAGTTGTGTGCAAGTGAATTTGACCTTCCTAAAGTGAAAAAACTAACTAATGCAAGGGATCAAAAGCACAAAACAAACACTCAAGATTGGGCATATGATGAACTCAAACAAAATGCAAGAAAAGGAACTTTTTACCTTGTTGATTTGATTGCTTGGTTGGCCTTGTTGATCATTTGAATGTGTGCTCTTTTTTATGCAAAAATAACATGAAACCTAGCTCTAAATGATCATGAGATGATGGAGAATGCAATGGTGAAACGGGTATTGCAATGGATGCAAGGTATGGATGCAAGGGGTGCTACAACAATGGTGGATTTTTGCTTGGTTGAATGTTTGGATGCTAGAGAGTGCTAAGTTGAGTGCAAATGTGTGTTGTCAAATGAGGGAAAATTCCTCCATTTTTAGCAAAATTTCCTCTAAAATAATGGAGGGTCAAGATGAAGCCACAATGCACAAGATCAAGGGATAGGGTGAGTTGTGAACTCACAAGCCCTCACATCTTGACATGTGGCGGGTGAGGTGTCAAAGGGGAGATGAGGTGGAGGTACCTCATAGTTCCTAGGGATTTGGACAAGATCTCCTCATGAAGGAGGTTCTTGTCCCTATGTGGGTGATGGGATATGTGAGGAATTAAAAATTTCTCAAATATCCACATGGGGATGAGAGAAGGAATTAAAAATTCCTTCAAAGGCCTAGGGGGAATAAATATGAATTTAAAATTCCCATGGGGAAGGGGTTGCCTTCTCAAAAAGGAGAAAGAAATAAATGAAGTTTACTTAGGACCCATGCCATAAATGGCATGAGGATTAGGTTGACCTAATCAAGTGATTAGAGTTGTGCAAACATGAGATTAAGCAGGCTAATGAAGAATTATGGACAAGTGGGGAATTATGGAGGATGTGACCCTAATCATGATTAGAGGTGTGCACATCCTAATCATAGATTAATTAAATTAATCTAGATTAGAGAAAATTATGGAGGATGGGACATGGAGGGACAAATAATGAACTTAAAAATTGATTTAAATTCATAAAGGGAAAATGACTAAATTGAATAAATTAGAGAATCTATTTAATTTAGAGAGGAAAGGGGATAAGGGATAAATTATTTAATTATTTAATTAAATACCTTAGGGACATTAGAAAAGGGGAATATTAATTAAATAATAGATTATTTAATTAACGCAGAGAAAGGATGCAGGATAGAGAAATAAAGAGGTAAATTTGACCATATGGAGGTGGTCAAATTTAAGTGTCTAAATTTTTCCCCTCTTCAAAATACTATTAGAATAATAGTGTTTCGAAGATAAAATACAAACGACTCAATAGAATAAAGGACTAAAAAGTGATGCCCCAGTGTAGGAGAAGTTATGTAGGTTGTCTAATCATAAACAATGAAGGAGAATGCCCCGGTATCACAGGGAGATGGACATGATGGAGAAATAGAGGAAAATGGCAGGGTATGCCCCCTCGAGAGGGTAGATGGAGAAGAAAAAGGGGCCCCATATGACTTCTTGATATGGAGAAACATAGCGTACCACACGATAGAGCACAAAAAACCATGAAGAATGGATTTTGACCGGAGGAAAACAGACAAATAAGGTGTGAATGGCAGCTCACGGAAGAAAAGGGATGAATGAATTAATAAGAGGTTAAATAAAGGGTAAAATTACCCAAATTTTAAAAGGCTAAATAGGTGCAAAAGTGGAAAAGTATAAATAGTAAATTTGAAAATTACTATTTACTTTTTGCACACTTGGAAGATGACTAAACAAGAGAGAGAGAGAGAAAGAGAGTGACAAGGATGGCTGACGGATCAAGTGAGGACGAGGGATTCGTGGATGATGAGCTCATCCACTGAGGCAAGGAGGTGCGCCAGTACTGCTACTACCGCAGAGTGCCACACTAGGTAGGATTCAAAATCCCACTGTGTAATTTGATTTAAATTTGTATACATAATTTAATTGGGGATTTGGGTAGACCTAGGGCACAAGTTCACAGCGGAAGGATGAATTCGCCTGTCCAAAAGGGCGAGTTGGGAAAGGGGCGAATGCATGACCCTTAGGGGTGAACGCGTTGGGGGAGGGGTGACTGCAAAATCACCTCTCCCCAAAAAGGGTGTTTCTACATGATGCAGGGGTGAGGGTGCAAAAGAGCAGGCGATTACGAAATCACCTACAATGAGAAAGGGCGAATGTGATTTCGCCCAAAAGGGAAGCGAACTCACCCGTCAAGGGAAAAAGACACAGGGGTAATTACGCAATTGCCCCGCAAGGGAAACAATAGGTGAACTTGTGTTCAGACTAGGAAAAGGGAAAATTCACCAAGGAAAGGGGCAAATTCGCGCTCGAGCGGGAAAGGGAAAATTTTCCAAGAAAACAAGCGAATTCGAGATTGGACAAGAAAAGGGAAAATTTGACAAGAAAATAGGAAAATTCATGGAAGAGTTACAAAGGGGCGAACGTTGTTAGTAAAACCAAGATCACCTGCATGCAAGATGGATACCTGTCACATGCAAAAGATATGAAGAACCAAAAACAATGTTTTGTAAACCTCTCAGTAAAAATGCATTAAGAGAATCAATGATTACAAAAGAGATCAATCCTTATGAAGGAGATCAAGAAACCCTAAATGAAACCCTAGTGTGCACACTTAATAATTAATAATTAATTAATTATTAATGTGCCTAAGTTAGCTTAAGTAATAAAGAGGAATAAGTGACTTAATTAATTAATCAATATGATATAATTAATTAAGCATAATAAATTACTCTAACACTATAAGATGAACTTAGGAAGAAGCTAAAACACTAGAATAAGATGCATGAAAGCAAAGATGGGTCCCGACAACTAGGCCTGATCAGGTACCCATTTACAAATGCAAGAAAGAGTAAGAGAAGGAAAAACCCAGTGGGACAAAACCCCCCTTACAATGAGATGACATGCTGCAAAGAAGCACTAGAAGAACTCTGTAGAGTAACACTGGAACTTGATATTGGCAAGCAAGGAAATATTCTTCTGTATACTACTGAAACCGGATGAGAGTCACTGATTGACTCAAGGAATCATGATAAAGCAACAGAAGACCCGATGCCATGGAACACTCGAAAACTCCAAACGGGAACAACCCTAGAATCTATGAAGCAGCAAGTAATTATTGAATGATTTATTACTGAAAATGAAGTGCAAAGATGCAAGATGCACTCTCCCAATTGCCAAAACATCCAAGTAATCACCAAACAACCCATCGGGCCAAATATGGACTAAGTGATAAACCTAGGATAGATACAGAAAAAGTGCATAGATAGCAACCTAGAGCTCCTCAATACCTTTATGATGCTTCAAACAACGCAAAAAATGGAGATCGTGGCAAAAATTTATGAGCTCGGAACCAGCTTTCTGGCGATATCTCGTTTTCCTGATTTCAATATCGTATGCCCAAGTTATGGCCAAAAGGAAAAAACTGCTCTTTTAGAAAAAAATTAGGGTTAGGAGAGGCAAAGAGGGGTCGGTCGTACAGATGATGTCATGCTGACGTCAACAAAATCTGAGCTTAAAATTGACGGCCGTCTGGCCGTTGCCACAAAAAATCAGCCCCCCTTCAAAATGAAAAAAAATTGGGCCCCTGGTCATGTGGGCAACTAGGGGCTGGTGGGCTAGTGTTAGGGGCGGATCCCCTGGTCCTCCATAGGACCTACGCTGGGGACTGAGAGCGGTCGGGGGCTGGGTGCATAGCGCCCGGTCCCCCATGTGACCAGTGGCCGCAGAGAACAAGCCCTCAGGGGCTGGCGGATGGGCCCGGCGGGGGCTGAAAACGTCGAGCGGCTGGTAGGTGGAGGAGCCGACAGCGGTGGCTTTTTGCACTATGAGCGTCGACACACATCTCGAGAAGCATGTTTTTTGCATTTTTTTTAATTTTCAAGCCTCAATCTACGTGCTAGGGAGGCCGTATAGTGCCCCAGACAAAAAAAAATTGCCTCCTGAATCAACTGCACCAAAATGGATGATTTGATAGGCGTTTCTAGGGTTTTGGGACGCTGCAAACGCAATGGCGACGTCCATTTGAGCCCATAGTGTCCCAAAAAAATGGATACCCTCAAATCTTGCAGAAACGATGCCTGTGGAAACCCTTGCACTTGAAACTCACAAAAAGGCCATATCTTCAGATCACGAATAGGTAACTACAGGTTTGCTCTGATACCATGTTAGTAAAACCAAGATCACCTGCATGCAAGATGGATACCTGTCACATGCAAAAGATATGAAGAACCAAAAACAATGTTCTGTAAACCTCTCAGTAAAAATGCATTAAGAGAATCAATGATTACAAAAGAGATCAATCCTTATGAAGGAGATCAAGAAACCCTAAATGAAACCCTAGTGTGCACACTTAATAATTAATAATTAATTAATTATTAATGTGCCTAAGTTTAGCTTAAGTAATAAAGAGGAATAAGTGACTTAATTAATTAATCAATGTGATATAATTAATTAAGCATAATAACTTATTACTCTAACAAACGCGTCAAATGGATAGGCAAATGCATGAGGGGATGGAAAAATAGGTGAATTCACCCTACAGAGGGGAAAATTTTCCAAAATTCGAGATAGGGGGGAATGATAGAAGAAAAAAAACTTTGAAAGACTAATAGAATGTTTTGTGTGGATGAAGAACTATGAGACGCTGAGGACTCATGAGAGGAATTCAGCGGTGTTGGAGGTGATAGCAAGGGAAATGAATTCCCATGACCATGTGGCGCTAGCACAAGCAGGGTTGCTGCACATGTTGGGATATCCCAACATTAGAGCACATCAGGCGCTCTTGACAACATTGATGGAGAGGTGGAGTTTAGAGATGTTGACCTTCCATCTCCCGATAGGGGAGATGACGGTGACATTAGAGGACGTGTGGAGGATCCTACAACTGCCCATCGGAGGGAACTTGATTAGCTAGACATGGAGCAAGGGCCAGGATCTAGACAGCAGCCTACGGGCGATTTTTGGACAAGTTGAGCTCCCCATCTAGGGGAAGGAGTTAGATTTGGACGTATGCCTAGGACTGGATGTGCCTGCATTGCCATTGTACCTTTGTGGCTTGATTAGTGGGATTCTACTGCCAGACAGGAGCAGAAGCTTCTGCAGCCTCAAGGTTATTAAGGTTGTTAGACATATTGTGGAGTGATGGGAGGGGAAGTTTGCATGGGGGGCATGCATGGTATCCCAATTGTATTAAGACATGCATGTGGTTTGTTATAGGAGATCCCTCAACATCACACATGTGATGCTACTCTAGGTGTGGGCCTAGGAGCACATGAGCATTGTGAGGCCAGGGATTCTGATAATAGGGACATAGGATGAGACACTGCTAGTAGAATACTAGTATGGTACAAAGTACGGCTGGCAACTCCACTACCTGGATGTGAGTGACCTAGAGGGATGGAGGAGGAGGTGAGATGACCTGAGGGAGATCAGATTATATGGAGACTCTATCAGAGATGATGATTTTTTGGATGGAGGGAGGATGAAAAGAGGCAGAGGGGCTACTTCTTTGCAGTGTATTACTTGATTGGGTGAGACTCGTACATTATTGAGCTCCACAGACCAGACAGGGTCACGAGGCAGTTTGGTGTGCAAAAAGATATCCCTGTGGGGCCTCAAAGATTTTGTCGAAGTAGTTAAGAGCACTTATGGGGTGACTAGATCACAACGAAGTTTGTGAGGTAGATGAGGGAGGACCTACAATTGGTACCATATCCTAGGAGAGGAGGGATGGTAGATGCAGGGATGATGGTACGGTACTCTGCATGGTGGAAAAACCATAGGCTAGGGTGGATCATGATAGTGCACTCGATTGTAGGGGCACTAGGATACAGCTTAGAGGATGAGAGGAGGTTGGTCGGACAACAAAGGAGAGGCAAGAGGAGAGGCCGTTGATAGAGGAGGGGAGGAGATAGAGATGTTGAGATGGAGAAGGCCAGAGGAGAGGGAGAGGTGAGAGGAGAGGGGCATGTGATGGAGGTGGATGCCCCAGATGTACATCCACTAGTGATAGTGCCCTATGTGCTACCACCACCTGAGGATCTTGTGGTACTGTTGAAAAGGGCCATGGCCCAATTGAGGATAGTAGAGCACAGACTCAGGGATTCTAAGGAGGATAGAGATAGATTACAGGTAGAGGCAGATAGGCTACGGAGGGAGGGGGATAGGGACTATTCACCCCTGGCAGAGAAGGCATCACAGAATGTATGAGAGGCTCATGCTAAGAGAGATGACCTCCGGAGGCAGATAGCAGAGATGTAGAGGGGGTTAGATGAGCTAATAAGGGAGAGAGATGAGCTCAGAGATACAACAAAGTGTGCAAATCTCACAGTCAGAGATGCAAGGGTAGTGTTAGAGAGAGCAGAGGCAATAGAGGCATAGATACAGGCTCTACAAGATGAGAGGGATGCTGCAGTACAGGAGACATCCCAACTACAAGAACAGGTGGATCAGATGACGATGGCCCAGACTGCATGGGAGCATGAGAGGAGATTCATCGTGAGGCTGTGGGATAGGTAGGATGGAGAGAGATGTAGCCAGGGCCCAAGTGGCAGAGGTGATAGATGCTAGGATAGAGATGGCCTATTATATGTTTGCATATCATTAGGCAGTACCATATCTCACACAAAGGGTATCTTTTTATGTTAGACGGGTACCTAAGATGCCAACACTACCCCATTCAGGAGCCACACACACGCGTGGGTATAGTAGTTTCTACGAGACTCCTCCTAGGGGCAGAGGTTCAGGGGAAAACTCCCCTCAAAGATCAGAGGAGGGCAACTCGGGATAGAGAGGATAGGAGTGACATGATCCTAATTTTTGATAGGTGTAGAGTGGATATGTAGTGGACAGGAACAAGGGTTACATATTCCACTAGACAAATTAGATACGGATCATTTCATTCATTAATGTGGGCTCAACACTTGATTAGAGCTCTGTACCTATATTTTATTTGATGATTATTGATGGACATGATGGACATGTATTTATGATTTTATGATGGACTTTTTATGGACTTTGTGATGGACTTGATTATGGTTTATGATATTTAGATATTTATATGATATACGATGGACATTATCGACACTATGTGGTGATTATGTGATGGATGCTTATTTATGTCCATGTGTGTGTATGTGATTTATTATGAGATACACAGATGATGGTGATTAAGATGTATGTATGTGTCTGATGATCTATGTTTATGTCTATGTGGATGATATGGATGAAATGCATTGTGTCTAACACTTTGTGATGCAAGATGTGATGGATGATGTATGAGTTTGTATGTTAGGGACATGAGACTAATGATTTGTGATGCAGGTGGCGATGTACGTGTACACTGTACAATTAATTGGCCTTTGATTTTAGTGGGAAATTTTTCAAGACATATTATTATGATTTGATTATGATATGAAAATGCAATGTGATGCAATGAATGACTAATGTGATGTATGCCTATGTAATAATGTTATGGATGAATGAAATTAATGTAACATAATACAATGTATGCAATGAGATGGACTGATACATTTATAATAATGACTCTAAACAACTTAAAAAAGATAATGCAATGAAATGATAATAGAATGAATGTAAGATGCTTAGAATGACTAATCAAGATTAATCTAAACAACTTAAAATTAACATGATAATGTTAAGTGCAACATGGGATGAAATTGTACTCTCTACGTTTAATATGAAATCAATCAAGATTAATGAAAAATTGGATTCACCTATTTCTATGACAACCATGCGTTTCCTTATAGTTATATATCAATCTCATTTGCTTTGCTCATTTTGCATGTCATAGACTAGGGATTGGATAGCAGAGATGACCTTGGTATTGTCGGCGTAGTTATGAATGCAACCTATGTGAATGATGGGTGTGATAATGTATCACGTATCAAGATGAGAAATGATGGGTGTGATATTGCACTTGTCAAAGACCATAGAAATCCTAAGAAGAAAAAGAAGGTGAAAGAGGAGTGTTTGCACAACCGAAATCACCAATCATAGGCTAGGGAAAAGATGGATGGGGATAAATGCAATGCAACGAGATGATAAATGAAATGTAGTCCTAATGCTATTTTTCCATTTTAAGAGCACTGGTTTTTGCTATAGCATAAGACACGAGATTCCAAGGTATGAGGAACCAAGGAAAATGAGTGTCTAATGCATAAGACAAACACAACAAATAAGAAGGCTATCCCAACAACCCAAAGCCACAATGGCTTTGGTCGGGCCAAGTATTGGGATAACCACAAGCACAAAGGATGCCCCAATGTAACATAAGACCACAAGGATCTTGATGGGAACTATATGGGACAACCATGAAGATAGAAACAAACAAAAGAACAAGATATGCCTGTATGTTTACCAGTCAAATCACACCATGATATGATGGATCATGGCGACCTTGACGAGGTATAATAGGAAGCTCAAATGATAAATAAAAATCCAAAAGCATCAAAATATCACAATAAATCTTAAATTTCCTTTGCCACAAGATCAAAAGGGTGGATGGGATTGATGCGGTATGATTAGGAAGGATGCATCCTATTAAGACCAAAGATGGATGAGAAGCTAGATGATCGACATGACTCAAGATATTCAAAATTAATTGGACCTCATGATATAAATGGATTTTGTTTGTTAAGAACCAGCTAGGTAGGGACATACCTAACAACACAACATGACGATGACAAGAGACACCCTAAAGACCTAGGGGCTCGGGGGTTGATCAAAGATTAGCCTTGCCTACGTGAAAGTGCAGAGCCCTCGTAGTTCGATAAAAGACTGACGACTGACCATGAATAAAAGTAGAAAGAGGACAATGGAGACGATGATGGATGAGAAATATTGGATGGACAAATTCCCTAGGGGCGGATCAAATGATCGACCTTGTCTGTGTGAAATCATAGGGGCAATGTAGTTCAAAAAGGAACAAAAGACAAGATGGGACCAAATGATGACCAACACAATGAGGGGATCCTAGATGAGGACACGAGACCGACTAACGACAACAATGAATAGACAACCCAAGCTTATACTTAGGATAACAACTCAGGATTACAGATAGCCAATGAAGATCATCCAATGCTCAACCAAAATATACCAAGCGGTGGATAAGCGGATGCAAATGAAAGGACTGGATTGATAGGATGCATGGATAGGATGTGAGGATAGGATGGATGGAAGCATAAAGCAACTAGGATGCAATGTAGATAATGATTAATCCCTCTAGGATTGGCGCATGTTGCTAGGTTTTCACCAAACGTACTTATCCAAGGCGCCAACAAAGGTGATTTTCACCATAGGATGGATTATTTCTCTTTACTATTTTTGGATTTTATTTTTTTGACTTTTTTATTTTTTGTATTTTTGACAATTTTTTACTTTTTTTGGTTTTTTCAGGATAGGGTAACCTAGCTGACTTAGGTGTAAAATCTCTTTAGGTACATGATTTTTATAGGCTCCTCTAGGGGCTCCCCTTCAGGTGTAGCAAGCCTATATGCCCCAGAACCATATTTAGCTGTGACAACATAAGGATCCAGCCAATTAGCCTCAAACTTTCCTTTCTTGTCTTGGTCTTGCTAGGTATGCTGATTTTCCTTAAGGACAAGATCACCAACATTAAATTGACAAGGAAAAACTTTCTTATTGTAGCTCCTAAGACGATGTTGGTATTCTTGTACATGATTATAGGCCCTAATACACTTTTCATTTAGGAGTTCAAAATGACTTAAGCGTACAACTCGGGTGTCTTCATCACTGATTAGGTTCTTTAAAGATATTTGAAGTGAGGGGATCTCAACTTCGATCGGAAAGATTGTGTCAGCACCATAAATAAGGGAGTATGGAGTGGCACCAATGGGAGTGCAGATGGATGTATGATAAGCCCAAAGGGCGAGATGGAGATGGAGGTGCCAATCTCGACAAGTATTATTTACCACCTTTTTAAGGATTTTGATAAGTGTTTTATTGGTGGCCTCTGCTTGACCATTACCTTGTGGGTAATAAGGTGTGGACCAATGATGTTGGATATAATAGTTCTCACAAAGGTGTTTCATAAACCAGTTTTTGAAGGGCTTTCCATTATTGGTGATGATGGTGGAAGGGATTCCATATATGTAGGGAATATGGAAGAGGATGAATTAGGGTATCTGAATACATGTTATTTGGGAGAGTGGAATTACTTCCACCCACTTGGTAAAGTATCTGGTGGTGGTGATGATGAAAGTATGGCTGTCAGAGGATGGAGGATAAATCTTTTTGATTAAGTCAAAACCCCATTGAGGAAAAGGCCACGATGCTATGACGAGCTGCAAATCTTGTGTTGGAGCATGGATTAAATCCATGTGTTGCTAACAAGGTAGGAATTTCTTCACAAACTCACAAGAGTCATGCTCCATTGTAGGACAATAATAACTAGCTCTGAGAATCCATTTAGCTAAGGCCATGCCATTAGAATGGGCCCCACAGACACCACTATGCACCTCGTTTAACGCAATGTGGGCTTCTGATTTGTTCAAACACCTAAGGAGGGTGCCATCATACCCATGACGATAAAGTGTATCTCCCACGATGGTATAGCGGGAAGTACGTTGGATGAAGGATTTGCATTGATTTTGTGTAAGGTCAAGTGGTAGGATATTATCATGGAGATAGGTGTAAATGTCATGGTACCAGGGTGATTCAGGACATAGGATATCGCACACCATCTCACTTCGAGGACATCATATGCTGGGATTAAGAGTTGTTCCACTAGGAACTCACAGTTTGTTCGATCTTTAAGCATATCGATGAGGGAATCGATAGTAGCCATTTCATTTGTTGCCTTATTCTAAAATCTGGGGATCTGTTTAAATTGGATGAAGGTGAGGTATTTCTTAAAGTAGGGTAACAACTTGTCATCCTTTGTTTGAAACTCATCATTGACCTATTTGATAATCAATTAAGAATCACCAAAGACTCATAGCTAGGCGATATTCCATTGGATGGCAATTTTAAGACCAATGATAAGAGCTTCATACTCTATTATATTGTTGGTGCATGGAAATGCCAATCTGAATGACTTAGGGGTCATAGTCACCCTAAGGAGTGATGAATAAGACACTTGCACTAGCTCCATTATGTGTATATGATCCATCAAAATAGAGCATCCATGTATCTGCTTCTGTGACTGTGAGGACTTCTTCATCGGGAAACTCAGCTACTAAAGGATATGCATCCACCAAAGGGGAATCAACCAACTGATCCGCTATGACTTGTCCCTTGATCGCCTTATGATCCACATACTCTATGTCGAACTCACTCAGTAACATGACCCACTTGGCCATACGTCTAGTTAAAGAAGTTCTAGATAAAAAATACTTAATTGGATCACCTTCGGATATTAGCTTGACTGGATGACTGAGCATGTAATGATGAAGCTTTTGTGAATTGAAGCATACTACCAGACAAGCCTTTTCCATTGGAGAATAGTTGAGTTCATAGCCCACCAATGTTCGACTAATGTAATAAATTATGCACTCTTTAGAGGACTCATCATGTTGAGCTAATAATGCCCCCAATAGGACTAATGTAGCTGAGATGTACAACAAGGGGGTTTACCAGGAATAGGAGGCATGAGGATGGGTGGATGAGCCAAGTACTCAATTTTTTTGAAACCTTGCTGACATTCTAGATCCCACTTGAAGGTGGTGTCTATGCGCAGAAGATGTGTGAATGATTGACACTTGTCAACTAGCTAAGCTATGAATCATCTGATGGACTGTAGCTTCCCTTGAAGACTTCTTAACTGCTTGAGATTGCGCAGTGGGGGCATTTCCATTATGGCTTTGACCTTCACTAGATTTACCTTTATACCCCTTCTAGAGACAATGAAACCCAATAGCTTTCCAAATGTAACCCTGAATACACATTTCTTTGGATTTAGGCACAACTTGTAGTGCTCTAACTGCTCAAAGATTTGCTTCAAGATCAGAGGATTCTCTTCTCTAGTCTTGGATTTTTCCAATAAGTCATCAACATAATCTTCCATTATGATATGAATGAGGTCATGGGAGATAACAGTCATGGCGCGCTAATAGGTTGGTCCCACATTTTTCAGCCCAAAGGGCATGACATTGTAGCAAACGATGCCCCAAGGGGTGGTGAAGGAAGTTTTATGTTGATCTTCGGGTGCAATCCTGATCTAGTTATAGCCAGAGAAACCATCCATAAGGGATAGCATCCCATGCCTTGCTGTTAGGTCAACCAACATGTCAATATTTGGGAGTGGGAAATCATCCTTAGGACAAGCTTTATTAAGATCCTGAAAGTCTGTAAAAATTTTGATGTTTCCATTTGACTTGGCCACAGGCACTATGTTGGATATCCAGTCGGAGTAGTCAATAGGTCTTATGAACCCAGCTTCTAATAGTTTCTCCAACTCTTTCTTGACAAGCAAAGTGACCTGGGGATGCATCTTTCTTAGCTTTTGTTTGACAGGTTTGGCATCAGGATGAATGTCCAAATGGTGTACCACCAAGGTAGGATCTAGACCTGGCATGCTGAATAAGTCCATGCGAAATTGATGATTCCCTCTTTTAGCAGATTGACAATGATAGAATGTTCTTCCTCTGACAAGGATTTGGCTACGTACGTGATCTTAGGATCTTCCTCTATTCCCAAATTAACTTCCTGAGTTTCTTCGATCAAGATAGAAGACCGTTCAAACAACTGAGTTCCAACAAGGGGAAGATGAACATCCCCATCCTCTGGTGCCTCATCGAGGTTTTCACTATCAGATACACCCTTTATTTTGACTTTTTTTGAGTCAAGTAGTGCCTCAAAGAGGTTTTCACTAGAAGACCCCTTTTAATTTTGTTTCCTCTTACTTTTTCGGTTAGGGCGTTCATCTTCCCCCAATCCCATGAGATGCACATGTTTTTCCACTGATGGACAGGTATCAATAGGTGCACTACCTCGTAAATCCCAATCAATAATTTTAGGATGGCGAAGGGAAAGGTTGATAGAAAAGACGGATAGGCAATTGAACATGGATGAGAGATCTACATCATCGTATGTGAGTATGATGGACTCTTCCTCAAGTATATCCTCAAGGAGACCATTATCTACACTAACGTTATTAGAAGTACTAGTTGATGGTGCAGGTCCATTTTGCTTCATGTCATAGCCTAAGCCTAGATGTCTTGGTCACATAGGAGTATCAATGGGTTGTCATCTTCCTTTTTCTTCTACACTGAGGCCTCCTCAGTAATTATACTTTTTAGCTAGCTTAGAGCCATGAGGATCATTTTCCTAATATTCCTTAAGAGGGGGAAAAGGGTCGAGCTCTTCTTGGTATATCCATTGACTGATATCATCTTTTGGTTGATCTTGTCATGTCCTAGGAGATCAGAAAGTGCTAGACCCCCTATTCTTAGAACTGAGTGTGATTGTCTTCTCTTCTTCTTTCGGTGTGGATTGATAAGGTTGACCATAAGTACAAGGTGATGACAGCATGGTTGTCGCATTTAAAGTCATTCGCATCTCGTACTCACCACAGCCTTCGTCTATGATTTGGACCTTGGTGATTGTGGATTTGGACGTGGAAGATGGAATGGATGATGTGGTGGATAATGGATTGGAAGATGGATGGGAGGATGATGCCTAAGGTTCCCCCACTTCAACTCTAGAACAATAGTGAGAGTGAGGGAAGGAAGCTTCTAATGCATGACAATATTCAAAGGGTTGCGGATCAGCATGCATAGTTACTTCCATCCCATTAAATAGGAACTTCATAAATTGATGGTAGGTGGACGGGATGGCCTACATGGCATGGATCCATTGGCAACCAAGAAGGAGAATATATGGAAGGTATAGATCAAGGACATGGCATGTGGTGTATTGTACAACAAGGCCAACCTAAATTGGAAGACAAATAATTCCTTTGGAGTCATGTTTTGCATTGTCATATGCTTTGATGGTGATAACCTGGTTTTTCAAGTCAGCATGGGTGTAGCCTACCTATTTTATGAACTTCAATGTACAAAGATTAAGGGCAGAGCCATTATCTACCAAGACCCTTTTTACTTTATGTTGGGCTACAAGGACCTCAATGTGAAGGGGATGGTTATGATTTGAATTGATGCAAGGCATATCGTTTTGGCTAAAGCCCAGCTAATATGTGGATGAAAAGTGTCCTACCAAGGCTTGAAACTGGGTAGGATCTATATCACTAGGGACACAAGTATCCTGCAAAGCTTTAGTGAGGATTTCTTGATGGATAGGAGAATGCTTAAGAAAATATAAGATATTTGAGCTAGAGTCTTTCCAAGGTGATCAGGGATGTTGTATTGAGAGCTTACAGGAGTTGGCTAGGCTGATGTGGAGGCTCCCAGAATGGTTATGCGGGTTCGACAAGTTGTGACAACACATTGTGGGTCTTTGCCTTTAACGCATATCATGGACACATGAGGTTCTACCTGATTGATGCACATAACTATTCCATCATAGTTATAGGGTACATTCTTGTAGCTAACATTATTTGTGCTATTATTTTGATTGTTGTTATTACTTGACCTGGGATTAGCATTAGATGTACTAGCACCCTGATTGTGTTTCAGGAAAGCATTTTGATATATCTGGAGTTGAGCATTGGATGATGTTGCTTGGTTTGCATCCACTTGGATATCACCACGATCTATAAGATCTTGGATGTATGTCTTTAGTCCTTGACATTTATTTGTGGAATGACCTTTAATTTTGTGAAAATTACAATATTCATTTTCTTGGTACTAGGCAGGCTTTGGTTTAGACTCATCGAAAGGCTTAGTCACAGGATAAGTGATTAGATAGCTTGCTTGAAGGAGTCTATTAAATACGACACTTAAGGATTCTCCCAATGGAGTGAATGTGCATTTATTGTTCCCCTGATTCTATTGATTAGACTGTTGGGGAGGACATGGTGCCCACTGTGGCACTAATATAACATTAGAAATTGATGGTTGATTAGGGACATATTGTGACCTCTGGGAGGTGTTAGCTACCTAAACATGCTTGGTGTCAGTGACACCATCATTGACAATGTTCTTGTTTTTGTTCTAATAACAAGACTTATCTCCAGATGACTTATCCTTATCAGGATTATGAATTTTGATCTGTCCCTTAACAATGAGTGCTCTCTCAATGATAGGACCTTTTTCTATGACTTCTGAAAACGTTTTGACAAAATGAAGATTGAGATTATGTGTCATATCTGCATGAGCATTTTCCACGAAAAGAGTCACCATGTCCTTCTCACTGAGTTGAGATTTCATTCGACTAGCTAAAGTGTGCCACCTTTGCAAGGTAGCTTGCAAAGGTCTCTCCCTCACGTTGTTTTTATTTCATAAGATCTAAAGTATCGATATCTTTCTCTGAATTGAAGGAGAAGTGTGTAAGAAATTTTTCTAAAAGATCCACAAAAGAAGAGATTGATCCCTTTGGAAGAGCCATAAACCAATGTATAGCCACCCCCATTAGACTCCTAGGGAATAACTGCAAAAGGTAATTGTTGTTATGCAAAACTTCTTGACAATGTGAGTATAATTCCTTAAGGTGGTTCTTTTGGTCTTTAGTTCCTTTATACTTGTCAAACTTTGGAATTTCAAATTTTTTTGGAAAAGGAACAAGTGAGATTGAGGGATCAAACGGATAGGGATAAATCTCTTCAAACTTGAAAGACTTTTTGGAGGTCCCTGCTTGCAAGTCTTTCAACATGGCCTTTATCTCTTCCCATTCCTTATTAACAGGTGTTGAGGGAGGATTAGATGGGTTGGATTAACTATATAAATCATATGGTTGATATGATGTGGATGGAGTCAAGGTGGTTTGATCATATGATGGTGGAGGATGATAGGAAGGGGTTTTTTTATATTGATTGGGATATGCGGATTGTGGATTGGTATAAAGTGGTTGATAGGATGATGAAGGTTGATAGTATGAAGTGGAGGCACCCTGTTGGTATGACTGAGGCGTTTGGTAGTATGAGTTGGAAGCACCTTGCTAGTATGAAGGAAGGGCTTGGTAATATGAAGAGGTGGAGGCATCTCATTGGTATGGCGGTTGCTACTATGAATAATATGGATTAGACTGATATTTGTAAGCAACAGTTGGTTGTTGTGAGGCATATTGAGGTTGTTGCAGATTGGATGGCTAGTAATAAGGATTCGGTTGTGATTGTTGGGGATTTGTGTAAGATGGTTGTGGTTGGGATTGTTAAGGGTTTTGATAAGTGGGGTTAGGATTGGGATTTGATGGGGTAGTGAATGCAGTATATGTACTTAGTGGGTGATATAGGTATTGAGCAGCAGGGTTACCTATTGTTTGGGTCAGGACTTAGGTGTGATGAGGTGGTTGTTGGTAAGGTGGTGGTGCAAGAGCACCTACACCTTGTTAACAACAATTTGAATACTTGAAGGCTTGTTAGGTGGTCAGTAGGTGAATCTAGGGGTGTTTGAGTTTATTTAATCTAAATAATTTCTAAGAGACCATTTGCAATGTAACTAGGGTGGGTTTTAATTCATTTGTATTTGGGGTCAAAAAGTTGCACAAAAATGCAAAATGTTGTTAATCAAAAAGTTGTTAAAATGTTGTTTAGGGAATATTAAGAGTCTTAGAAGTTTAAAGATCAGTTAGGAATTTTGGGAAGTTGAAAATTGATTTTAAAATGTATTTAAAGCCTAAAAATGCTCAAACTAAGTGGTTGTTGAAGTTTTGTTTGAATTTTCAAATCAAAAACAACATTTATTCTCTACATTTTTCCTATTTTTTCTGAACTTTCTTCTTTTGTACAACCCGTATAGGCTATATAATCCTTTGAAATATCTTGTGAATCATAGGAGCATGTTTTAGTTTTCATTCCCATCCATTTTGAGTGTCTAAAACATAATTTTGAGGAAGAACTCTTCAAATTTTTGTAACAGCCTATACACACAAAATTGTGGGTTTGATTTTTGTTTTAATGATGTAAATGTCAATCCACCTACTATCCTAATATGTTACTTAGTGGATTGACATGATATGATGGTAGGGTAGGTGTTAAGATTCTTTAGGAAATAAGGGGAGTGGTGTGTGTGGACATCTAAATTTGGACACTTAATTTATCCAAATTCATCCCCTTTCGTCTTATTTTCGTTAATTAAGTAATACTGCTATTATTTAATTAATATCTTTAATTCTGCCAAATCCCTAAGGCAATTGTTTGGAATCCATCATTCACATGCTTTTAGTTGTGCGTCTTTAGAGAAGGTCTAAAACCATTTTAGAAATGTTTTAATGAATTAATTCCAAAAGGAATTTTTAATTCTTTCACTTCTCCCCACATGTCCTCTACTTATTATTTATTCTTTCCCATCTCCCCATAAGGATATTTGAGGAATTTTTAATTCCTCACATGTCCTCTCACCCACATGGGGACAAGGACCTCTTTTATGAGGAGATCTTGTCCAATCCCAAGGTACTTTGTACCCCTCTCCATGTCATGTACTTCTCCTTCCACCTCATGTCCACTTCACCTTTTAGCGCTATCTCACATGCCACATGTCAAGATGTGAGGGCTTGTGAGTTCTCAACTCACCTTAGCCCTACATCTTGATATTTGGTGGCTCAATCTTGACCATCCATCTCTTCTAGGAATTCTAAAAATTCCTATAAATACCCCCTCTTTTCTCTCATTTGGGGGAGATCATTTTGCTAGCCAAACTCTTGCAATTTTGTTTTTCAACTTATACTTAGCCATTTTCATGCTTTCATCCACTTGCACTCATCCCCACAACACCACTTAGCTTGCATCTACTTTCCATCCAAGGAGCATACACATCAAAGATCGAAGGTCCAACCAAAGGATCGATTCGACGCAAGGCATAAAGTTCCATTTTGTTGCTTTTACTTTGTGTTGTTTCCAACTTAGGCTAATCTTGAGGTGTAGGTTGTTTTGGTGTTTATTCGCACTCTTTTACTTGTTGCTCATTTTCTAACGCTCACATTCGACCTATTGGGATGATACCCTAGGGTCAAAATAATGCATATTTCTATGTGAAATGGTGGTGTCAAGATAGTGTTTTGTTGAAACGGTGAAGGAACTAGTCTTGTGATGGATTTCTCACCATGTGAAAATTATATGAAATGTTTTTGATGCATTAGTTGTGTCAAGTAAGCCCAAGTATATGGTTTTTCAATAAAGCCCTAGTAATTTTCATGAAAACGGAGGGTTTGATGGATTAAGGGATTAGAGGCCTTAAATCTGAGAAGTGATTGATGAATTTGAGGTTTTGCATCACAATTTAACTTTTTCAAGTGAGTTTGGATGAAAAAAATAAGTTTACGAAGTGGTTCCTTTGGAAATTAGGGCTAATTTAGTAGCCTTCAAAATAGGGTAGTCTAGTGAATCTTAATGTTGGAAAAAATAAACCTTGTGAGATCTTTTGGGGTAGTGTTTAGGGATATGTGCTAAAGTTTAATTGATGTTTTTTTGGCCTCTGTATGACCTTCTCCAAAAGATAATTCCATTTGTTGTGTTTTGAGGGCTAGAAGCCTCTTGGGTGTGTTTTAGGAAAGTTGGATGTTTTTGTGATTAAAGGAAAATTTCCTTGATTGACTTGGAACAATTAGAGTCTAATTGTGAGTGTCAACCACCTTGCTTACATCAGGTGGTGCTTGTTTATAGAAGGGTGAGATGGAATGTGATTTTGTTGAGGTACTTGTGGTTGGTGAGGAGGTAACTGATGAGATGATGTTGCTTAATGAGTGGGAATTTTCGTTTGTTGAGGGATTGGTAATGGAACACCTTGTGATTGTTGTGGAGGTTGTTGTTGAGGTTGTGACGTAAGTTGTGCTACTTGATGTGGAGGTTGCAAAGGAATCGCGGTATGTTGTAGAGGCTAAGATAGAGGTTGTTGTGACACCTATTGGTGAGGTGGTTGCAATGGGGTGGCCTGCTACAGGTTAACCGGAGGCTGATGCAAGGATGGGACATTGCCTTGAGGTGATTGTTGAGATGTGAATGGAGGTGGAGGCAAGTTGGATGCGGGTATAAATCTAGGAGGTGGAGGTGGTGCAACAAAATAATTTCCCCCAATATTCACTAATGGTTGACCAGGTTGGTTAGGTGGAGGAGGTGGTACGGATGGTATGGGATTTGAGCTCTGTGTGATAGGCATTGGTGGAAAATTAGGGAGATTTTGTGGCATACCAAGAGCAAGGGGATCATTTGGATCGAGGCCTTGAGGAACATTTGGCTAAGGTGCTCCCATGACCGAAATTGGAACCCAAGGGGGTTGTGTAACTTGATAGAGCACAACATTGCCAAACCTAGGTTGATATCAACCCTCTTGCGGTGGACCCTCATGGATGTATCAATTACCCTGATTACTCTATGAATTCTAAGGATCTTGAGACACTCGGGGTGTAGGAGGTGTGATGTTGATGTATTTTGATAGATCGAGCCTAGGCGATGGTTTGAATCCCTTTAAGAGTAGGGTGGAAAGGATTTTATTCCCACACTCATTAAGGAGATGATCGGTAATTCCGACATTAATAGGATTGTTGAGATATATGTCCACCGTGACCTCAAGTTGGTTGACCATGCTCTTATCAGCAGGAGGCAAAGTAGTATGGACCTCAGTATTGGATTGTGATGAGCCACCATTGGTGGGATCCGGAGAAATGTGAGGCTAGGTACCTTGAGCCTGTTGTTCTGCCATGAGTTTCTTTGCTTGCGATCGGGTAAGGAGCGTGAAAATGCAAAACTACCAAGATGAACTAAGACGATGCTATGTTCTAGGATGGACTTAAATGAAGGATCTAGGTGATGATTAAAGGATCGATTGGATTAGATGACATATTGATTGATTGGATGATGGGATATTGAATTCGATTGGATTCTATTAGATTGATTGATGGGATGAGACAATTGTTAGGATTGGATGATTGATTGGATATGATGATGAGACTGATTATATGTCAAGTTCAAAGGTCAAACTAGATGATGTAAGATGTTGAAAATTGGATTAAATGATGAAAAAGATGATTACAACACCAAATCTACTTCAATATGGGAGTAGATTGATTGGGCCATCAATGATTACTGACTCGAGATGGATAAAAATCCTAAGCAAGTGTGAAGGATGATGATCGAGATCATGTGCCTAAGCCAACTTAGATAAAGACCTTTAAAACATAGTCTAGGGGATTGGGATTGATGAACTGATGATAGATATGCAATCTAAGGATGTTCTAAAATGCACCTATATGATTTGATGAATGAATGGATGACTTTTGAAAAATGTCGATGGACTAAAGTGAGAATTATGGGTGGCTGGATGGTGATAAAAAAATTCAATCGTGGCAAAGGACTCATAAAACGATAGGCTTTCAGTGGCCCAAAGGATTCACTATTTGGATTTTGTATGGGCAGCGCATACGCCTCTATGTAGCACAAATTCACCTCTTTAGGTCACGACTTTTCCTATTCAAGTTCAATAGATATTCCTTTGTGTCGAGTGGACTAGCCTATAACAAAGACTCAAATTCGCCTATGTCATGGGACGCGAAGGAAATGGGCAGACTTAGGATGCAAATTTGCCTATCTAAATACGAGATCGCCTAAACTATTGACCAAATTGCCTCTATGAAAAGCAGGATCGCCTAAAACCTCAGAAGACCAAAGAGGGATAGGCAGACTTGATTAGAAAAATCACTCAACAGAGATGACAACTTCACCTAAATCTTAAAATGTACAAGCAAAATCAAAATCGTCTATCGAGGGGAAACAAACTCACCCAAAATGAGATCACCTATTAGACAAATGTATTTTCCTAAATATTGACTTGTACAGACCAGGATGACACAAGTGGACACAAATTCACCTCTACGAAGAATAGGTTCACCTATTCTAAGAGGTGTACAGATGAGGAAGACTCAAACAAAACATAGGATCGCCCTTATGGACAGCAGGTTCACCTAAGGAGAAGACAAAATTGCCTATTCTAAAGAAATAGGTGGACTCAACGGATATGAACTAGATGCAAACTTGCTTAATAATAGGGCATATTCACTTATTTAGGGAATAGGTGGACACAGGGTCGCTCAAGAAAAGGACCCACATTCAAATTCACCTCTGATAGAGACGAAATCGCCCAAAAGGATGACCTAGACTGGACTCAGACACAGGATCACCCCTTTACAGGGTAGGATCGCCTATCCACCAAGAAAATTTTCCTCTATGAGAAATAAATTCACCTATGAGGGAAGGGGTAGACTATGGAAAAGGACAGAAAACATGGCAAACAACAAACATAAAGGTTGGAATAACTCGACTCAAAATAAGCACTGGTATCACATAAGGAGACACACCAGGCAGCACAATCCTGAAATTAGTATTGAAGGTTTACAAACTTGATGTAGGCCCACCACCTTGAGCAGACAACCTAATGTTAATACTCCATGATACCGGGGTGGTTCTCTAGATCACCCTTTCACGCAAGGGCGGATAGCTAGTGATCCAGTGGCACAGGGTCATCAAGAGATGCCATGAGCTCACCTTCACACTCTCTCTCAAAGACTATCATAGTCCACCACGAGGATTTCTATCTCAACCCAAGGGAGTACGTGATGAGTAACTACGGGTTATGGTGCACATCCCCTACACTACACCAAGCAGTGGCTAAAACATGGGTCTCTATCTAGGCTATACAAGGTAATCTTGTGCATCATCGATATACGCTAGGTACATGAGGCACAACCGTGAACACCGGTCTATCACAAGCTTGGATTGAGAGCCCTAGTGAGGTACTGGAAAATTAGACCAACCCTGCACATCTTATCTAGGTATCAACCTAGTTTCAAGGCTTCGCTAAACACATGACTGGATTGAGGCACAACTTTAGTTCTCCCCCCTTTATATACCCCTCTGGTAACACGTGGTTGGGATCGTTCCCCGGGTGATGAAATTCCAGGTAGGTTCCACTAAGGGAAGAAGATACTAGATGCTTCGGTTGGTCCCCAAGTTCACACGTAGCACAAGGGGAGAGCTTAGACACACTAGCACCTCCTAGGTAGACTAGACTAGACTAGAAAAAATTATGATTTCTCATCACCCAAGATCACCGAAAGGTGCAAGGGGAGTGGATACGTCAACAACTTGTTCCCAAGCACGGCAAACAATGTAAATTGACCCTTTAATTAAGCTACGTGTGCCTAGATTAGTGCAAAAAAAGACACACAAATAGATGTACACTAAGTGTCTTTGACCAATCATCTTGTAGAAGATAAGTCAGTAGTTTTCAAAACCAAATTGAACCTGGAATTGTAAAATTTAAAGTTTGGGAGTACCTCAAATTCACCTCTGTGTAAGATGAACTCACCTAGGTCTGACGATCAAAATCACCTGTCTCGAAAGATGAGCGAATGTGTAGACGCCTATTGAGGAGAAGAGGTGAATGCACAATCACCTTTGTAACTTGATCAATCTCGCCTATTCTCGAAGACGTCCACATTTTTGCCTCTGTTTCAAGCAATTTCGCCTTTCGCTTCAAATTCGCCTCTTTTCATAAAAGGGAGAATTCAAGTTTGCCTTTGTCAATTGCAAATTTGTCTCTGTAACTGGCGAGTTTTCCCGTTGGGGCGGATTCGCCCTTGTGTGTAAAAATATGAACCTACAAAATTCAAAAAACAACAAACTTTAAAGTGTAGAGCCATGATGTGGGTCCCACTGGGCGTGCCAAAAATGTGTGCAAGTGAATTTGACCTTCCTAAAGTGCAAAAACTAACTGATGCAAAGGATCAAAAGCACAAAACAAACACTCAAGATTGGGCATACGATGAACTCAAACAAAATGCAAGAAAAGGAACTTTTTACCTTGTTGAGTTGATTGCTTGTATGGCCCTGTTGATCATTTGAATGTGTCCTCTTTTGGATGGAAAAATAACATGAAACCTACCTCTAAATGATCGTGAGATGATGGAGAATGCAATGGTGCAAATGGATATTGCAATGGATGCAAGGGGTGCTACAACAATGGTGGATTTTTGTTTGGTTGAATGCTTGGATGCTAAAGAGTGCTAAGTTGAGTGCAAATGTGTGTTGTAAAATGAGGGAAAATTCCTCCATTTTTAGGGGAAGTGCCTCTAAAATAGTGGAGGGTCAAGATGAAGCCACAGTGGACAAGATCAAGGGCTAGGGTGAGTTGTGAACTCACAAGCCCTCACATCTTGACATGTCGTGGGTAAGGTGTTAAAGGGGAGATGAGGTGGAGGTACCTCATAGTGCCTAGGTATTTGGACAAGATCTCCTCATAAAGGAGGTTCTTGTCCCTATGTGGGTGAAAAATTTCTCAAATATCCACATGGGGATGAGAGAAGGAATTAAAAATTCCTTCAAAGGCCTAGGGGGAATAAATATGAATTTAAAATTCTCATGGGGAAGGGGTTGCCTTCTCCAAAAGGAGAAAGCAATAAATGAAGTTGACTTAGGACCCATGCCATAAATGGCATGAGGATTAGGTTGACCTAATCAAGTGATTAGATTTTTGCAAACATGAGATTAGGCAGGCTAATGAAGAATTATGGACAAGTGGAGAATTATGGAGGATGTGACCCTAATCATGATTAGAAGTGTGCACATCCTAATCATAGATTAATTAAATTAATCTAGATTAGAGAAAATTATGGAGAATGGGACAAGGAGGGAGAAATAATGAATTTAAAAATTGATTTGAATTCATAAAGGGAAAATGACTAAATTAAATAAATTAGAGAATCTATTTAATTTAGAGAGGAAAGGGGATAAGGGATAAATTATTTAATTATTTAATTAAATACCTTAGGGACATTAGAAAAGGAGAATATTAATTAAATAATATTTAATTAATGTAGATAAAGGATGCGAGACAAAGAAATAAAAGAGGTGAATTTGACCAGATGGAGGTGGTCAAATTCAAGTGTCTATAGGAGTATTACGAAGTTACTCAACAAGATCATATTATTTGCCACTATGTTGAGGAATATTAGGTGGGGGTGGAAGATATGGTTGAGGTAATGGAATGGATATAATTGGTGTTTGTTTTTCTTGCTTATTATTTCTAGTGTTATGTGTGTGAGAAATTGTATGATAACTTGGTTGCTACAACACACGATTAGTAGTGAGTTGTTTTGTAAATTTTAAGATATGGCCATGAGGTTTAAGAGGTCTTATAATGAGAAGTGATTTAGGAGGTTCAATAATTAGAGGATTTTTAGGAGGTCCAATAATTAGAGGATTCATGGGAGGTCCAATAATTAAAAGAGATCTAATTATCAATTGTGTATTCATAACCTCAACTAAGTTAACCATTTTTTTATGATCTTCTATCGATGGGGAATCTAATCTCACCTTAGCATCTTCATTTATGAAATCCATCTTATTGTATTTTGAAATAAATGTAGAAATTATTTCATCCTCTTGTGCCATAATATCTTCCCAAGTAGGAGAGGTATTGGGAGAGAAATAAACAATATTCTCATGATGCTCAATGATTGGATCCTCTATCACCAAGATACCTTCTTCACAAGTAGGTGAGGTATCGGGAGAAGAAAAAATATGATTGTCCTGGTTGTTCATGATTGCATCCTCTTGCACCAAAATATTCTCACAAGTAGGAGAGATATTGGGAGAACTAACATGATTGTCAATTATTTCATTTTGTTTCCTCAGATTGTTCTAATAGGTAAAAAATTATAGTTATACAAGGCATTTGTTACCAGATCAAATCCAAATATTTGAAAATAAAACATGTTATTTCCCTATGGATCAAATGAGTGATGCACAACAAAATTAGAAAAGGTTTGAAAAATAAAATTCCAAAATAGGAACAAGATCTGGATAGAGGACACACACAGGGATTTTCGCAGAAATTTTTAATCCAAACTGACTAGACAAGGGCGCCCAAGGTGCCCTATACTAGGTAGGTAATTTTATAAAGCTCAAAAATTTGGGAATGATCTACAATATCTTAGGGTCCTACATCTCAGAGGTTCAAGTATGAAAGTCAACATATTTTTGGAAATGCACCAAAACCTAATTTTGCTATATGAATCACATACATACATGTAATTTTGGATATTCTTAGGACAAATGAATATCTTTAAATAATAATTTCTAGAAATTAAACATTTTAATAGATTGATTTTTCCAAAAAATATAGAAAAGCAATGCTTTTTGATCTTTTGAAATAAAAATACTATGCAATTTTGTCACTTTTTCAATGTTTTCCATTAAAATATTCTTACATGAATAGTAGAATAATTTTTTAATTAGTTTTCTTAATGCAAATAATTTAGATCTAATCCCTAAACACAAAAAATAAGATCTGAAAATTTTTACAATTTTTTTCCAATTTTTTTTTCAATTTTTATGATGAAAAACTAATGAAAATGGATAGTTTTTTAAAAATAAATGCAAATTAATACTAGATCCTCAAAGAACCTAGGTTTTAAATTTAATTTTCAATTTTTATGTACTAAAAAAATAAATAAAAATTCAAGTGTAGGATTCATCAAGTTGATCCTAGATTTAACTAGGATTATACTTTTCACTTACAAAACATTATAATTTAGATTGGAAAGGGTATGAGATTGACTTGCAACCTTAGATCTAAATTATTTGAGGATGGTTTTAAATTGATTTTTGATTAAATATAATGGTGCAACTAGTTAACTATGAAAATGTAGTGTTCTATCATAAATTATGGCATACTGGAAACTAACAGAAAATTTTGGGTTCCAAAAAAGCAAAAGACTAACACAGAGGTACCAAACATGTGAATTTGAGGCATATTTTACTAGACAGGAGCACCCAGGATTCCTTAGACTAGATATTTGAAAATAAAATATGCTTTTACAATCCTTGAGTCCCTAGTCAATGGCTTCTTCCTTCCAGATCTTGTGGTCAGATATTTGTCTATTATTGAGATAATTGAGTTTCCATATCTTGTCAAGTTGTAACTTGGATGAATGCATCAATGAGAAAATAGTCTTCAATATTCTTCCAATATTCTTTAGATATGTACTTTCACATTCAAAGAGAGATGAAGGGTTGTGCCATATAGTGGCTTGCCTCGATCAAATCCTGTGTTGGTATTTCTACCTCCACAATAGAAAAATTGATGATAAAGAGAGCTTATCTTTTTTAGGGATAGAGGCTAAATGACAAATGGAGTAGTGAATCAATAACTTGTTGTCACTCACCACTTAAATATAAAATCCTTGGAGGAATAAAGTCATGAACATCACCTCAAGGCTTGATTGCAATTTATCTTGAATTAATTTGAACACCTATAAGTGTTAGTTCTCACAAAACATGAATATACATACATAAAAACATGATAAATGCTTGATATGACTCTTGACTAAAAATGATGTTGCAATAATACTCATAAATCTACTCTTGACTGCCTTTGACTAATTTTAGAATCTCCAATTTGCTCAATAATTCCTCTTAGGATTAAAATGCTGAAAATACTATGTATTTATATGCAATTCTTCTAAGTTACTAAAATTTAAATCCTAATAGCCAATTTTTTTTATATTAGTAATAGTTGAGCAAAACATGGAGTACATATCCTTCAAATTATCTATCTTAGCAGATTTTTAGTTTTCTGTGCAATAGTTACATGATGTAATACATTTTCATTATCAGATTATTTTACATACAAAACTATAAAATATACAGCTTCTAAACTTTACATAGTTACATTGAATATGTAGATATACAAAAAATAGACTATAGATGCGCGTTGGATAGTAAAATATAGACTATAGATGCATGCTAGATATGAGTATAGTAAAAGCATGTGATGTTTAACCATTCCAGCTCTGGCTACAACCTTCAAGATCCTCCCATCTAGGTTAACTATCATAAAGCAATTCATTTAACCTGGCCTCCTCAATCATTGGATTATCTCCCTCATTCACATGAAGCTTGGTATGCTGGAATTATTTTTGCTCTTTTGGTTTCCCTCCCACCATTTCATTGAAGACCCTTTGGATTCTCTTAATTCTTTAAGAAAGGTTTTTGAGTCTTCATGGTTGTGGTGCCATGTGTGCCCATCTTTCATCACCATTTTGTTAACTATGATTGTACCATCTCCAATTAGTTTCATGAACTTTGCCATTGATATCTCCATAGTAACTGTGACCTGCAAAGCAACATTAAGAAACGTGAGTCTTTTTGAAGACTCAATAAATGCCCTCTTACAACCCTTGAATTTATCCTCATTCCTTGCCTTCCAAATGTGCCATAAAATTTCAGTAGAGAGGAAATCCCAGAATAATTTACAATCATTATTTAGTTTTCTATTATTAATTAACACATATTTCTAATTAATCCGACCATCTTTATCCCAAATCTTTAGATCATTACAAAAAACCTTCCAAATTTCCTTTGCATAAAACAATCAAAAAAGATATGCATCTTAGATTTTGGAGTTCTATAGATATTGCAAATATCTACATCATTATGGTTAATTTTAAATGGAACTTTATGAAGAAGAAAAATCCATCTGAAACATGCCTTTTTAGGCTTCTTAACATTGTGCCATACATAATTTAAAAAAAAATCCAATCTTTATTAGATAGCGAGATTCCCCAACATTTATTAACATGTTCAGTGATAGAAATAGTATTAATTGGAAACTTATAAATTGTTTTATCTTTGATCTCTGGTAGGGCAGAGCCGTCCTTCCTTTTAAGATCACTAGTTAGATTTATGCCTTCACCAGTGCTCAGGGGGGGAGCTAGTATTTTTGCAAGCTTCCTGGAGGGTAGTGTAAGTTCTTAAATTCGAAGATGGAATGTTAAATTCACAAGACAAAGTGTTCCAAATTTTTAGTTCTCCATTGATCAAGATGTCCTTGAAGGTGATAGCTGACATTTAGAATTTGAAATTCAAATAGTAAATTTCCAACCTTGACATATTTAAATTTGGGGCCAAATTAAGAGGAAAAGAGTGCCAAGAGTTCCCTTGTATAGACCCACTTTTTTGGGATCTAAAGTGTTGGGAGGAAAATATTAAATGCATACTTTGATCTTATATGTTTGATTTTCCAATAAATTTTTTAAATGGGCCATGGAATGCATAATTAGGTCCAATCACATAAGAGGGAGAAAAATCTAGTGTGAAATTGTCAAGGCTGATAATTTATGATGCTACACCTACATGCAACAACAATGAGGTCCCCTAGTACTTTTTAAGGAAACTCTATTGCAAGTTTGTCCTCAATGAAATCCCAAACTACTTCAACATGTAGGAGTTCTAGGATAGAGGTGGCAGCTCTACCCATGATAGAGAGTGGACACATTGTGCCCAAGAATAGGCATGAAGACCTATTGTTGGGCTAGAAATTGAGCATGTCATGATCCCTTCCATCATGCAAGAGTGTTGAGGTCAAGACCCTGTAGTTCATCAACTCACTCACTCAGACCCTTTTATAGCACCCTAGGGCTTTAGCATAGGGAGGGAGGGATACATAGAGAGATATGTCTAGATATCGAGGGATAGAGAAATGTGTAGAGAGAGAGGTAGGTTTAGAGATAGAGCGGGAGAGGGGAGAGGGAGAAATATAGAGAGGTATATTTATGGATAGGGAGAGAGACGTGATATAGAGAAGCAGAGAGAAAATGAGAGAGGGAGGGAGAGGTAGAGAGATATGTCCAAATATTGAGTGAGAGAGAGAGTGAGATAGAGAGAGGGGGGAATGAGGGAGGGATGGAGAGCTAGAGATATAGGTCTAAATAGGGACAAAGAGAGGGAAGGAGGGATGGAAGGAGAGGTAGAGAGATAGGTCTAGAGAGAGAGAGAGGGAAGGAGGGAGGGAGGGAGAGGTAGAGAGGGAGAGAGATAGAGAGGGAGAAAGAGAAGAGAGATAGAGAGAGGGAGGTATAGAGAGATAGAGAGAGATAAGAAGATAAAGGTAGAGAAAGGAGGGAGAGGGGGAGATATAGATAGATAGAGAGGGATAGGGGATAGATAGAGAGATACTTAGATATAGACATGAAGTGGTAGGCTTCATTTTTCTTCACAAAAATGTGAGCATGTTATAACACGCTCACGTTTTACCTAATTTGGGTATTGCCAACCCTTAGGATTGGATTTTCCTTGGGAATACAACCCAAAGGGTTGGACTTATATATTGATGCCCAAAGGCATATTTTTTACAAATTCTAAAAAAAGACACAATCTTGAGCATGATCTCCATCAAGTTCGCACATCTTTAAATTTCAAGTTAAAAAATACCACAATAACATCAAGTTCTCTTAGATTTCTAACCATGTAATTTTTTTACATTACAAATATTACAAGGTTTTGATCTTTAGTTTCTTTTGTTTGTGTCTCTATTTTTTGTCAATAACCTATGTATGGTATTTTTGGTTTCATTACTTACCCATTCATCAAATTTTGAAACAAATTACATTTTTATAAGCTAGACACTATTCTATACACATTCAAAAGAAAATGATTTTCAATTAGTTTCCAAGCAATTTAGGGGGTTGTGTGCTCAATTTTTATTTTTCAAGATGTTTACACTTTGAAAACTAGTAAAAAATCATATATTCATTAAAATTAGCAATAAATTAAGTATAAACTACATGGTGTTAGCTAATTTTTCACTGAAGCGATTTTTGAAATACTAAAAAAAGTTAACTTTTTATGGGGACCACACGAGATGCTATGTTAATTTTTTGACAAAATAAGGAGAATTTTTTGTGGCCCCCTATTTGAACCCCTTAATCTCCACCATTTAAAAAATAATAGTAGTTTAGAAATTATATTCAAATAACTATGACTCTTATTCTTCTTGTGTCTTCAAATTTTGAGTGTAACTATCTTCATTTTCTCATACAAGACTAATTTTTCTTGATTTTAGAAGAAAAAAAGTGGCCACTTAAGGCCTCCCTTTTGGTCCCCCATTTCCATCAATATACCCATTTCAAAGAGTTTAAGGTTCTTTTAGAGAATCAAACTAGAGCATTTTCAAACAACAATTTAAAGAAGACCTTCACAACTCTTGTAGGAGACTTGAGTACCTACAAATCATAGTCTCTTAACCTTATTAGAGGTGGGAAGGTTGAATTTTTGGATAATATTTTTTTATAGAAAGAGTGCACGACTTCACTCAAAGATAAGTGGGAAAGTTCAGTGAGGGAGATTTTCTCTTCATCTTCCAAACACCCAAAAAAAATAGTTAATGGAAAAGAACGTCTTAATTGGGATATGAAGAGATTCATAGAAAAATTGGGTTTTGTAGAGCTTAAGTAGGAGAAGAAACATTATCTTGATGCACTGTGTTTTTTTGAGGAAATTTCATAAATTACAAGTTTAAGAAGAGGAAAATGACAATGAAATGTAACAACTTCCCCTAAAAGAAAAGCTTGGCATTCAATTTGAAAATGTTTACCAATGAATGGAAATCTATTTAACGACATGATACAAGTTCGTCGAGGATTTATGAACTTGCAAGTCCATAGGGGAATCCTATTGGCTATTGAGACTATACAAGGTTGTGGAAGGGTTTAGTATAGGGTCAAAGGATGCGCAATAGAAGGCCACTAATACATACATAATTTTTTATGTGCAATAAGGTGTTTTTACATTTATGTGTATGTGATTCACATATCATTAATGGATATGGATGGTGTCAAATGATTTGTGGATAGAGTTATGATAAGTTTTTAAATCAATTTTGAAGGGTATTTATGGTTTCCACTATTTCCACAAGTACCCAAGATATCTTTTGCCTCATGCAAATCCCAAGGAGATATCAAAGGTAAATATCTATTTTCATTCCTTCTATCTTTTTTTTTAGTGTCATAAATTTTCATCCTTGAAAATTTCACACTATGTTTTTCTCCCCCTAAATTATTGAGCCTAATTGGGTTCCTAATTTCCTAAAATTATGCATTTTATAGCCCATTTCTACTAGTTTTTGAGAAATTGCAAGCATTGAATAAATGCATCCAATAAGTATTTTTCCCTTGATACTTAATGTCCTGGAAGTTAGGGCTAGGACCCATACGCCCTTGGGTGAATGGGTCCCCCTACATAGCCAAGACCCAATTTTGGACATGTCGGAGTGACAATCTCAACATTCAAATTTCAAATTTCAAATGTTGGCTATTGGGATTTAATTTTTGAGGAATTAAATAAATGTATATAAATACCTAGTATTTTCACCATTTGAGACTAGAAGTGAAGGAATATAGCAAGAGGTGAACATTAAGAGCTTTCAAGATAAATTCAAGAGCAGTATTTTAGTGATTTATAGTAGAAATTCAAGATCCAAGCATCATGTCAAAGTGTATGTGAGTTCATGTTGTTTTATTATCATTATTTTTTGAAGGCTAACCCCTTTTCTAGGTTTCCAAAACATTCAAGCAAATCAAGGAATAAAGATCCAAGACCTTGAGGTGATGTCCATACTTCAATCCTTGAAGGAAGTCATTCAAGGGTGGTGAGTTATAGCACTTTGTGATTTCATCATTCCTTCCAATTCATTTATCCATTTTATCATTGATATTGCCATTACGGAAGTGGAAACACTTACACAAGGCTTGACTGAGGCAAGCCCCTAAATGGCCCAATATTTTCCCTCTCTTTGAATGTGTAGGTTTTAGGCCTAAAGAAGATTGAAGAGAGCTTGAAGACAAATTATTTATTCTTGCATTCAAAGCCCTAAATCTTTTTAAGACATGGAAACTCACCTCAGAATTATTCGACAACATTCTAACAACTTTGTTGTGTAGGAAAATGCATACCCTTGCATTTTCACACTTGCTTGGGCCTGCCTTGCTTTGTTTATCCTTCTTTATGTCTTAATTGGTCCTATTTTGCATCCACAAGCCTAATAAACTACATGTTTTTTCTAGCTAATCCTGAAAAACATGAAAGGTTAAATGATCATTTAATGATTTTGTCTGAGTGTCCCTGATTTTTGGGTTAGGACTAAAACGCTACCTAGGGCATCTTACTCCCCCAAGGGTCTTGGGACCCTGATTTTGAATACACCTGAAAAGGTCCATTTTTGGAGTCTGTGCCCCGAGATTTGAGCCTCAGGACTAAGATGCCACCTAGGGCATCTTAGTCCTCCTCGACTTATTTTCAGGATTTAATTTCAAATTCTCACGGGATTTAGCTTCCTTTAATTAATGTTTTCCTATGTCAGCTTGGTGTGATGTAATTCCAAGATATTAAGCATAGATAAGTATAAATACAAGGTTCATTCACTCATTTTCATGATCCAAGAGCATAATAAGCAATCAAGCATTCAAGAGTAGTCCTTCAAGAATTTAGAGCTATCATCAAGATTCAAGCATCATATCAAAGGATATTCTTTCATCATGTGTGTTTTTGTGCTAACATTTGTGATGTAGGATTTTGATTCAAGCAAGCAATTAAAGTCAAGATCTATCAAGCATCCTATTGATTCAAGATCTACATTCAATCTAGCCACTTCACACTAGTTTGTAGACTTTACAACAAGGGTTTGACACTTCAGTAGGACCAAGACGCCCTTGCTAGCATCTTAGTCCCTATTGAGTTTCAAGCTACAGTTTCTAGGATTTGAAATTGCTTTTTTGTGCTTTTTTTTGTTTCTATTGGTTATCTATTTCAGTAGGTTGACTTTTTGTTACATGCATTTCACTAAATCTAGTTTAAAGTGCTTCATTTCATGCATTGTTCAATCCCAAATTTTCATTTACAACATTTCATTTTTTAGGTTGTTACATAATGTAATTAGCAAATTACCTTGTTTCAAATCTGAAAATTGCATTTAAACATTTCACTTTAGGTCATTGAGTTGCATTTTATTTACTTTTCCATGATAGCATGTTTTCTTTCAAGAGATGTGGCTTTGATATGGTTAAAAATGGATTACAAAAGTACAACACCCCCTCTTATGAGTTCAATTTATAGTACAACAATGAGGTCATTAAGAAACATGCTAGGCATCCTTCTACTATCTTTCATAGTTATGAGAACATCTTAGAGCAAAAGGAACAAACCATTGACACAATCCTTAATATTACATTGCCCATTGGTGAGGGTGGTAGCATATAAAATTATAACAATCGTACTTGTTCTTCTCCCGATACCTCTCCTATTAGTGACAAAGGTATCTTGGTGAAAGAAGATACAAGCAATGAGAATCTTGATTGTCTCTATCCTCTTATCCCTTTGGAAGACATTAGAAAATAAGAAGATAAGATCATTTCCACCACTTGGCTTGCCCCAAATCCATCTCTCAACACCTCCCCTAATTGTAAGAATGATTTAGTAAAAGAGGATACAATCGTGAACAACCATGAAAATCGCATTTGTCAAGAAGACATGTGGATTGAAAGTGATAACCTTATCTCTCTCCTTCCTAATGTCCCTAACATTTGGAAAGACTTATTCAAACAAAATCATTTAACTATTCGTAATCATGAAAACCATAGTAGTCCTTAGAGAAAAAGGAAAAAGTCATGAAAAATCATAAGAATCAAATAGAGCCTTCTCCTAATATCCCCACTATTGATAAACAAGAAAATCCAACCATTGATAATACCCTTACATGCGATGAAGTCATTTTGGAAGAACCAATCCTTAAATGTCAAGAACATTTGGTTTGTATTTCTCCTAAAAACTCTCCCCCTAGGGAAGACATCTTGGTGGAAGAAAGTGACAATAAAAATAATGTGACTTCCTTAGATGAAGATGATGAAGTGACATTAGACTCCTCTTCACTAGGACATCATGAAAAATCTTTTGAGGTTATGCACATTCAATACCCCTTAGAGTACTCTCCTGAGCCTAAACTTATCATTTATCCACCCTCTCAAAAACCACAAGTTCAAAACAAACCCATCCTTATCCTCAAACCTAAGAATAATGTGTCACAACATCTAAGTTACAATACCGTTGCTCATACATACAACACTATGAACAATCTGCAACCAAGACAAACACCTTCAACATCCCTCCCATTGTCCAATCCTATCTTGCCTAGTGCCCCTTTTTTTCCTTCACAAAGTGGAGAGGAGTATGATCTTGTTGAACAACTTAAGAATACCCCCGCAAAGATATCCCTATGGAACCTAATTCAGAATTCACCTAACTATCACACTATGCTTCAATTTTCCTTACAACAAGTTCCTATCCCTTCTAATGTGCAACTGAACAACTTAACAGCCATTATTCGCAAAATAAATGCTAACATTGTTTTCCACCAAAGTGAGCTCCCTCCTTTGGAAGTGCAAAAATAATATGGTGCTTTCATGATCATATCTCAATACAATACCATAGGGATAAATCAAACCCTTGTTGATAATGGATCAACCTTAAATGTGTGTAGCGCAAACCTTTTGGAGAAGCTTGGTGTTGATAAATCAAAAATTCAACCTAACTCTTTATCTATTAAGGGATTTTACAATGTCGGAAAGCAATCACTTGGAGTAATCACTTTACCTATTACACTTGTAAAGGCTACCTTACAAACCCCTATTCATGTTATGCCTCACGATCTCTCATATAATCTTCTTTTGGGAAGGCCAAAGATTCATGAGATGCATGTGGTGCCTTCTACCCTTCATCGTAAAATGAAGTATGTCTACAAAAAAAAAGTGTGCACATTGGACATTGATAATTGTTGGCCTCCTCTAATGGTTCAATAACTAAGCCCTTAGAGTTGTGACTTAGAGATTAGACATCTGCACTAAGTAGTTATCTCGCTCATCATGAAGGTGCATTTCATTGTCAACCTAGGGATGTAAACTTGAAATGGGTCAGCACTATATGTGCACTAAGACTCAACTATAGTCATCTTTATCCTACAACTAGAAAAGGAACATTATTGAAATGAAATACAGGAAAGAGATTAACATAAGTACTGAGCATAAATTATCATCTAAACTAAGCATCAACAACTGAACTAGAATGAATGAAAGAAATAGCAATCTCAGCAAATAGATAGGAAGTTACTCTGTCTGCCTTAGTTACAGGAACAGTCACAGAACAAAGTTTCAATGGCTGCAGGAATAGACAACTACTAAAACCAAAACTAATTACTGAATAGAAAAATAACTATTAAACTAAATGGATGGAATTCTCACCAAGTGGGCCCCCTTGAGTGAGTCTTCCTTAAGCTAACTCAAACGCAGCAAATTAGAATATCATTTTATTCCCTGAAAACATGATGACAACATATCATCAATATGACTATATTACCTAAACTAAAAATTCAAGTACAATCTCAGAACATCCAACCCTAAGAAAAGGGGCATCTGACCATTATTTATAAAGGGAAAAGCTTCTAATTAACCCTAACTAACTAGGAAGTCGACTCTAAAATAAGAGGATGTCATTTATTAAAAACATGGAAGAGAGAGGGAGGAAGTTATGCATGTGCCATATTTAGTCAAAGAAGACTTGCCTCAATGAGGATCCAACACAACACACTTCCTAGATTTTCTCAACTAACAAACATGATCATTTAAAAGGTAGGTTACAACTTCCTCATGAGCTTTCCCTCCATTGGAAGTTTCCCTCCATTGACCTCTTTAATGACCATATTTTTTACTTCCTTAGCAACCGACTAGCTGGCAAGAACTTCTTCCACTTTTTAGGCTTCATTTATATCAACATCTTGATGTAAACCTGCATAATAACATTAGCATGCACAAAACAATTGCATATCTAAAATTACCTTAAAGTAACATCCATTCAACCACATGTAAAATTAACATAGATAATTCACATAGAAGGTTAATATTATCAAAAGTCACAAGGATAAGTTCATGCCCAAGGTTCATAAATTTAAGGAAATGACATGGAGAGTGTCAATAACCAGGTGTTAAAGTCTATAGTAACAACAACAAATATATGATAAACCCTATCAAAATTGAGCCATTAATTGGACTCATCATCTCCCCCCAACCTAATAATCTATTGGTCCTCCAGTAGAGGGAGCTCTATTCCTTTGTCGTTTCAAAGCTCTGAAGTCACCAACTGCTAACTGTCCCAAATTAGTATCTATAGTATCTGAGTTTGGATCCCAATAGAACCCCTGCTTGTTTTCCAACCTACTCCACCTTGGAATTTTTGTATCTATATCATACTAATAGTATATGTAATCTAGTACTAGCCACAACAGAGTAGGTGGTTGGAATTTCAATGGAAGCCAATAGTGTTGCTTTATCCTTCCAAGTTGTATGTACGTATTGCTTCATTTACATGTTCCAGAATAATTTTGTAGGGAATGGGGTTCAGCCTGTTTTAACTGATCTGGAAAATTATTCCATCTATGTGATAGGTATCCCAATACTTTTTTCCTTGTAGTAGTAGCTACCTGCTCATATTCCTGGTATGCTTCATCCTTGGCAGGTATGATCATGTTTTGTAGCTTGGATGATAAAGAATTATGTACCATGTATACCAAATGTTGAAAATTGGGGTGTTTATGTAGCTTAAGCAAGTTGAAGAGAGTTTGTATCAGTTTTTATTGTAGGTTGTGAAGAATATTTTTTGAAGGCAAAAGAAGCATCTCAAGCAAGGATTAGAATTATTGTAATCTTATTATGAGATTAAATAATACATTGATTCTTGGTGGAGTTTTTTCTCGAAAGGGTTTATCCACAGTATATGTTGTGTATCTTCTAATATCCTGTCTAATTCTTCTACAACCTTTTGTCTTCATTTTACAAATGATAAAATAAAATAATCAGATTAATCACCCACAAAGAATCTATAACAAAAAATACATATTTAGATCAGCAATCATAAAGTTTTACAAAGTATTAAGCTACGTAAACACCTCAATTTTCAACATTTGGCATCAGAACTGAGGTTGGGTAGAGTATTTGGATGCCTTTCTCTTAAAATATTGAAGGTTTTTTGGCTGTAGTGGGAGCTTTTACTATTTTTTGTTATTTGTTGATTTTGAAAAATAAGTTTGTTACAATGAATTCTCATTTAGATATTGAAAGGTTCAATGGATCTAATTATGAGATGTGGAAATTAAAAATGGAGGATCTCCTTGAAGAGAGAGATCAATGGTTAGTTGTTGGTAATGAGACAAAGTCACCTACAACAATGTCAGATGAGGATTGAGCTAAGCTTGATAAGAAGGCAAGAGGGACCATAAGATTATGTCTTGTTGATGTTGTTCTCTTGAATGTTTCAGAAGAAACTACTACATATAAGCTATGGAAGAGAATAGGTGATATTTATCAAACTAAAAGTCTTACTAATAAGTTGTATCTAAAAAGATAGTTGTATTCTTTAAAGATGAAAGATGGTGATTCTATTGCAAATCATTTGAATGATTTTAATTTGATTCTAAGTCAGTTAGCATCTGTAGATGTAAAGCTAGAAGATGAAGATAAATGCATTTTGTTACTTTGTTCTTTACCAGAGTCTTAGGAAAATCTAATTGTTGCTATCAGTGGTAGTGGTGTAGATCCTGAATATGGACAATATAATTCCTACTCTCCTATCAGAGGAGATGAGGAGGAAGTCTAAAACGGAAATCCAAGATGCCTTGTTTGTAAAAAGGTAGGCCTGAGAAAGAGGAACCTAAGGGAGACAAGGAAGGGAAGGGTAAGTCAAAAGGAAGAGTAAGGTAAAGTGTTGGAACTGTGGGAAACCAAGACATGTGAAGAAGGATTGTAAGAACAAGAAAGAGAGTTTTGATTCTTCTACAGAGGAATCCTCAGATGATAGTAATGATGCATTGGTTATTTCAGCTAATATTATTTGTGATAACTCTTTGCTTCATGTTTCAGAGTGATCTTCAAGGAGAGGATGGTAGTCACGATGCCATGTGTAACTTGGTACCATGGTTTAGTGGGAGTTGTTGGTAGTGACATGGATGCATCATTGGTAAGGTTATCTTCATGTGATTGGGGATATTGTTTTTTCTTGGTTTAGAGTGGTTGTTATTATGTCATGGTTTACTCTTGATTCTAGATTAGAGTTTGGCATATTACATGTTCTCTTGAGACCAAGATGTATGTTATGGTGCATGTGATCTCCTAGGAGGAGATGGTTAGATCATGGATGTCATTTTTATGTTCAATATTGGAGCTTTGACATTGATCGTATTAGTTCTCTTTGTATTGGGTACATTAATCATTTGCTTGATTACTTAATGATAGTGCTATGTTGCATTTGGAGTTTGGCATGGATTGGTTGGATACAGGTCCTCATAGATAGTTGGAGAAATAGATGAGGCTTGAGTTCTCTTATGGTAAGAGATATATGTTGGAATGGTTACTTGTAAGAAAAGCTATTTTCAACAGTAAAGACCAAGAAGCATACACCTTGGTTGAACGTGAGTTCAACACACTTGGTAGTTTCACATGCCTCCAAAGAGGCAGTTTGGATACAAATACTTGGGAAAGGTATTGGTTTTAATTGAAAGTAAGTTAAACTTGAATGTGATAGTTAGAGTGCTATGTGTTTAGCCAAAAATCCTATGTATCATGCTCATACTAAGCATGTTGATGTTAAGTATCAATTTGTGCAAGAAATGGTTGAGAGTGGGAAGGTATTAATTGAGAAAGTTGACACTTTAATTAATGTTACATATTATTTTATGAAACTATTTCCTACAGATAAGTTTTTTTGGTTTTAATCATTTGCTTGGAGGTTCATGATTATGCAGGTTGTATTTGAAGTTGGCATGGATTGATTAGTTGGTGCAAGAAGGCCACTGGCCTTTAAGTCTTATACTTGATTTATAATAATTATTCCTTGTTTAGAATAATTACAATGTATAATGTCAAGTGGGAGAATGTTGGAAATAGGATGTCATTTAATTGCAATCCTAAACATTATTTATTTCATGTATCTCCTAAGTCCTTGGAAAGTGTTCCCCAGCACTAGGATTAGAAAGAGATTAATATTGAATGAAATAATCATGTTAATTGGAATTTGTAATTAATTCTAAATGATAGAAGCTTGTGAGGGCATCCAATATGAGTTCCTAAATAATAGGGGCACATTGGGCACCCACATGGAAGGTGGAACCCACCTTGAGTTAAGTTAACTGTTTGGAGTAAAAGATAACACTTTTGTAATGCATGTAAAGATCCTAGAAGTTAGGGATTGATGTTTACATGCATGAAGTTCAGTTCAATTCAATTTAGTTCAGTTCAGATCAGTTCAATTCAATTCAATTCAGTTCAGTTCAGTTCAGTTATGGTTCAGTTATCTTCAGTTGCATGAAGTTAGTTTCAGTTGAATGCTAGTTGACTTCAGTTGACTTGGAATGCATGACTAATGACTTGAGTTGCATAACAGATAACAGGTGACTACTTTCAATTAACAGGGGATGATCATTCTTGCATGAATGCTGGAGAGATATGTTTCAGTTAGTAGAGAATGAATTGGACCCACCTTGGGCACCCAAGTTGGCTTCTTGGAGTTAAGCTTTGAGTTTTGTAATTGTAACTCTTTGGAGTTTACAAGGTTGATTATTGCCTATTTATCTCAAGCAAGTTGAAGAGATTTTATATTAGTTTTTATTGCAGGTTGTGAAGAAGATTTGTTGAAGGAAAAAGAAGCATCTCAAGCAAGGATTGGAATTATTGTAATCTTATTCTAAGATTAAATAATACATTGATTCATGGTGGAGTTTTTTCTCAAAAGGGTTTCTCCACGGTATATGTTGTGTATCTTCTAATATCTTTTCTAATTCTTCTACAACCTTCTATCTTCATTCTACAAATGATAAAATGAATTAATCAAACTAATCACCCACAAAGAGTTTGTAACAAAGAATACATATTTAGATCAGAAATCATAAAGTTTTACAAATCATTAAGCTACATAAACACCTCAATTTTCAACATGAAGGGTTACTGGATTCAGCTCTAAGATATAAGGGGGTAAGGAGTTCTCTTTCCCTATATATTTTAAACTGCTGCCCCCAGCTGATTTCATTTTGGATCTATGACATGAATGCCTTCAAGTGAATATCTCCAGTGTATAACAATGGGTTCCAGTCATGATCATTAGGCACAACATAATTATGCAAGTACAATTCACACAACATATTTTTAACTTCAAGAGGAGCAGATAGGTAGGCTTGGAAAAACTCATGTGGGGTTTCAATAGGACTTAAACCTGAAATAACCCTTGACAACTTGAAGGAAATATGACGCTCCTTCAAATGCAGTGCATATACTCTTGGAGGAGTTCTACATGCCATCATTTGCAGCACTAGATCCACCACATTATCTACCTTATCCGTCAATGTAGCAATCTCTGCATTCTTCTTCTCAATTTTTGCATTTTTTTTTTACTTCTTCCTGTAGCTTGAGTCTTTCCTTTTTCCACTCCTCCTCTTTCCTTTACATTTCATTCCATAAGTTTAGGGCTACAATATTCCATGAAAAAGTGGGAGGTTTATGTTTCCCTACCAAGATCTTTCCTTGCACCAGTTCATGTTGTTCAAATTGCTCTGGTTGTAGAGGTTATTTTTGTTCATCTTGCTCTACTTGCAGAGGTTCTTGATTTTCAACCTGCTCTGCAACAACAACAAGCTCTGCCAACCCTATGTTTGCTTGTTCCTCAAAATCTTCTTCTACTTCTATATTTACCTACCCCTTAGGAGCTTTTGTCTCCTTCCTAGGTGTCCTAAGTCTAGGGCTTCTTTTTAGAGGCATATCAGTAGTTGGCTTAGCTGGTTTGGATTTCTTTGGAGGAATTTTTAAGTTTCTCAATGGCTACAGGATGACCAGTGTCATCAACCTTCCGTTTCCTAGGGCTAGGTTTCACTTTTTTTTGTGTTTGCTTCTTAGTATTTCCTTTTCTAATTTTTACCTCTCTCATTTGTACTTCCTCTTTTCAAATGGTAGCCCTAGTAGGAACTGGATTTTTAGGAAGAATATTGACATTGGGGTCTGAGGATGAACTTCCTTCATCTGAATACTCAGATTCAGAGGAGACAATTTTTAGTGTTGATTCAGTTGTAGGAGGGTTTGTGCTAGGGTTTGTACTAGAAGTTGAAGCTCCATGAGTGGTTTTAGTAACTCTCTCACCCCTACTAACCCTACGAGCTTGAGGCTGACCTCTATGACCCACATTCTCTACTATGAACTTATCAATGCTCACAAATTCTTCCCATGACATACCAGACACTTCTTGTAAAGATTTTTCTACTAACAATTTTACCAAACAGTGTGGGAAACAAAATTGTCCCTACCCTTTTGTGTTTCAGCTGCCATGATTGCAAGAAGGTTGTATAACACATTGGACACGTTCATCCTTCTGCCATGTCTCATATGGTTCAAGAGCTTAAAATGCATAGAATGAAGGCATGATTGGCGACCTTCATAGATAATATATTTGATAACATAGACAACAACTTGTTTCCACTTTTTTGGCATAGAAATTTTCCTTATTCCTTACTTATCTACAACAAGCGGAGGATCAGTAGGCTCAGTGAATTCTGCCCTAGTTGACCTTGCATCCCTAGAAGTAGGGTATGGCTCTCCTTCAGCAGGAAAACCCATTACTTCAGCAATTCTCTTCTTAGTGGCTATAACTTCTAGCCCTTTTACCATTGCCTTACCATCAGAAAGTGTCTGTGCAAATTCTAGAGCAATGTCCTCATTGAAACTGTCTAGTTTCAAAAAGTAGTCCAACCATCCACAATTCCTAAATTCGACCAAAGAGAGTGCATCCTACAGTATCACCTCATGAATTGTAGGTTCATTTCTAATCAGCTAACCTCCCATTGTTTCTACCCACAATCAGGCAAACACTTCTATGAAATTTTCTTTCCTACAATCCTTCTTCTGAAACCCAATTTCTTATGCTTCTTGAACCTCTTCTTCAATACTAACACCAATATCTTGTGACTCTTCAATTTAACTTTTTGGTAACATTAATACTATGACTAAGGCAGTAAAGAAAGCATAAATGAGGGGTATCATCAAAGAAAATGGTGGCGGTTCAGTGTCATATCATACATGTGAGTCATCACTTCAACTATATTATTTCAAATTGGCTCATTTTTAAATTTGCTAACATGCTAGCGCATGGATGACATGTATGACACATGGACATGTGGGTTCACACTCCCCCCCAACCTAAATTAGAGCATGTGTTTACATAGTCTAGGATGTAATTATGATGTGACAGGGCAGAGTACAAATATGTGCTATGTGAAATATCAACATTAATATACAGGAATTAAACAAATGCATTTAAGATAAGTAAGATATAGAAATTTATTACGCACGTACCTAAAAATTTGGAGTGTCATTTGCAAAGAATGTGGAAGGAAGTACAAGTTACTTTAAAAGTACATTTGAGCTTATTAAATGTAGTGGTGATGGAATGAAGTGATGGTGAAGTGAAGTGATGGTGGGGTTATGGAGGAGAGAGAAAGGATGGAGATGGATGGGCAGATGGAGAAATTGATTCCCACAAAAGTAGAAATATTTATTATGATTGCATGCATACTTTGACTAGTCAAAAGGAGGGACACTAAATCTGCTTCCTTCAGCTATAGGAACTTCAGAGGTCTGGTGTCGAATAAATTGTTGCATGAATTATTTTTTGGAAGTCAGTTTAGGTATAACTTGAGACAATGACTATTGACTAGGAGCTTGAATCTAACAGGGTTAATGGTTGTGAGTTGAACAACACCATTGGAGAAGACTTCTGGAACTTCATATGGTCCCAACCACCTGGTTTGCAGCTTGCCTATACATTATCTTGATACCTGGAATCATGAAGGAGTGCCCAGTGACCTGGCTAGAACTTCTTTTACTTTATGTATTTGTCATGTCATCTAATTCTCTGATTTTGCACTATCTCAGCATGATGAAGAGCTAACTTTTTCATCTCATCCAAGGCATTCAGTTGCATGATTTTGTCCTTTGGTGCCTTGGATATGTCTATCCCAAGATCTAGTGCAATTCTAAGAGTTTTATGCTCAAACTCTATAGGCATCATGGCTATTTTTCCATACAATAATTCAAAAGGAGTGAATCCAACGGTTGTCTTCCAAGTGGTTCTATAAGCCCAGATAGCTTCTAGCAACCTATTTGCCCAATCTTTCCTATGAATTGCCACTGTTTTGGTCAAAATAACCTCTATTTCCCTATTTGTCACCTCAGACTATCCATTGGCTTGAGGGTGATAAGGGGTAGATTTCCTATGCCTTACATTATATTCATTGACCAATGTTGTGACAAAAGTTGATGTAAACTGAGCCCCTTGATCTGTAACTATCTCCCTAGGAACTCCATAGTGTGTGAAAAAAAATTCATAGAGGAATTCTGCAACTTTATTGTCTCTGGCATGTTTCATAGCCTTGACCTCAACCCACTTGGTCACATAGTCAATGCAAACCAAGATGTAAGATTTTTCATTTGATGGTGGATCAATTGGACTTACAAAATCAAGTCCCCATTTATCAAATGGTGCGATGACTACCTGAGGGTATAAATGCATCTCATCAAATTTAGTTAGTCGGCCCATCCTCTAACATCTATCACACTTCCTAGTATACTTGTTTGCATCCTTATAAGGTGTGGGCTAGTAATATCCTATATTAAGAATCTTCATGGTTGTTCTCTTAGCTACAAAGTGCCCTCCACAGGGTTCATTGTGACATGCATTTAGTATATCATAGGTTTCATCCTCTCTTACACATCTCCTCATCACATGATCCAGTCCAGTGAAGAATAAACATCCTACAATCCATGAGAAAGGAAAAAATTTCTCAATAAGAACCCTTCTCTCTTTTGGAGAGAAATGAGGGGGAACTCTCCCTGTAACCAGATAATTGGCTATATTTGCATACCAAGGTATATGCACACTGATGAAAAAAAAATGTTCATCAGGGAAGGAGTCATCAATAACTTTAGTATCCTCTAATGTATTCAATTTGAAGAGAAAGTCTGCCACAACATTTTCCTTGCCTGGTTTGTCTACAATGGTGATATCAAATTCCTGCATTAACAACAACCACCTTGCTAGCCTACCTAAAATCAAGGGCTTATTCATAAGGTATCTTACGGCTGCATGGTTTGTATGGACAAAGATTTGATATCTTATTATGTAATGCCTGAACTTATTAAGGGCATAGATGACTGCCAACATCTCCTTTGCTATCACTGTGTAGTTAAACTTAACTCCTTGTAGGTTCTCGCTAACAAAGTAGATTGCATTCTCAATTGCTCCCTCTTTTTTCCCCAAGACAACCCCTATAGCATAATTAGATGCATCTATGTGAATATGGAAAGGGAGTTCCCAATTAGGGCCTTCGAGCACAGGGGCATGGGTTAAGGCTATTTTCAAATCAGAGAATGCTTTATCACAATCCTCTGTCCACTGGAACTCAACATCTTTAGTTAGAAGATTATAAAGTGATGCTTCCATCTTACTATAATCTTTTATGAAGTGCCTATAGTATCTTGCATGTCCCAAGAAAATTCTAACATCTTTTTGCTTGGAAGGAATGGGAAGGTTGGTAATCGCCTCAATCTTGGCTAGGTCCACTTGAATTCCCTTCTGAGAGATATAATGGCCAAGGATTGCTCCTTCCTGCATCATCATAAATCATTTCTCACTGTTCAAAGACAAATTATGGTCCTCACATATCTGCAAAAAATTTCTTAGGTTCTCTAATGCTTATGCAAAAGCAACACCATAAGTAGTAAAATAATCCATGTAGATCTTCATACAATCATGTGAGGTATCTAAAAATATACTAATAACTGCTCTTTGAAAGGTTGCAAGTGCATTACATAAACCAAATGGAAGCATTGAATAGGCATAAGTCCCCCAAGGATAGGTAAAAGTTGTCTTCTCTTGATCCTTGGGTGTAATATGTATCTAATTATAACCACTCAATCCATCTAGGAAAGAAAAATATAGCTTTCCTGCAAGTGAATCCAGTACTTGGTCTATAAAAGGAAGAGGAAAATGATCCTTCTTGGTGGAAGATTTTAGTTCTCTATAATCAACACAAACTCTCCATTTACCTCCCTTTTTAGGCACAATTACCAATGGGTACACCCATTGGCTATATAAGATAGGGTACATAAATCCTGCATCTAATTAATTTTGTAGTTCCCCTTTTACAATCTCCCTCAATGTAGGGTTGATTCTCCTCTATGGTTGCCTTCCTGATGTGAAATAATCTCTAATGTAGATCCTATGAGTACAGAGCTTGGGGTCCAATCCTTCATGTCATAGTAATCCCATGTAAATGCATGTTGATGGATCTTCAATACATTTTCTAGGGACAACTATTGTTCTTGACTCATCTTATTGTTAATATTCAAATGTTTTCCTTCTGAAACTTGTACTTGTGTGGTCAACTCAATCATGGTTGTTTCACTGATGCTTGGAATTTTTAGTTCATGTGGTAACAATGTATGAAGCATATCTGTTGTTGCATGAAATTCAGGTGTAGGAGCAGTAGGCAGAAGTGTCTGCAATGGATATGCAAAACCAAATTCATGAGTGGATGATTCTTCATGCACTTCACAATGGTTCTGAATTATATGAGATAATACTTCATCTTCTTCCTGGAGCTGCATAAAAGGACTTCTACCTATCATCATGAGTTGTGCCACTGAATTAACTTCCTCAGCCCCTTCTCCAACATATGGCCATATGGTGTTATCCATATCATGGGGTGGTTGATCAGGAGGGTAGATAACAAGCTTTTTAGTGCTTCTCCCATCAGAAATAGTCATGTCCCCTGACTAGCATCCAATATAAGCATCTCCTTTAGCTAACCATGACCTACCCAAAATAATGGGGTACCCTCCTAATGTAGCTTTAGGGGAAAGGATAATGAAATATGTTGGGTACTCCCAAGAGTCTAGAGTAATGACAAGGTATTATACTATACCATCTAGTTTGACATTGGAACTATCAACAAGTTGTAGGAAAGTAGGAGTAGGTATCATATTTGAAACATTTAGTTGCTGCAGGAAAGTAGGAGTAGGTCTCATATTTGCAACATTTAGTTGCTGCAGGATATCCTTAGTCATCACATTGATCATTGCTCCCAAATCTATTAGAGCATTCTTTACTTGGATTCCATTTATAATGACTCCTACCACATGACTACCTGGATCAGTGTATTTAGGAACAATAACTTTCCCAAGCATGATATCTTCCAACTATCCCATCACATAAAAGTAGTGGGGTCTTTCTTTTTCCTCCCTAGCTTGTTGAGACATACTTCCTTGGTTTCCTTGCTATATATGGGGACATCTTTTATGGCTTGAAACAAGGGTATCTTAACACATATGTGTTTCAATTGATCCAAAATATCAAAGGTTGTTTCTTCCTTCTCTTCCTTTTGTTTAACAACTTCTAACCTTTGAGGAAATGGTGGGTCTTGATCAGACTGTTGAACTGGTTCAGGATTCTTAGCCATACCTGATTGAATAGGGACATTTTGGTGCTCCTCT
>VDFB02271358.1:975328710-975421501 GCA_007258455.2 Sequoia sempervirens
GATAGTGACAAAGACGAAGAGGAGTCTAGTGAGAGAGAGAGATATATGAGGCACAAGATGAGGTGATTGATCTACGTGTAGAGATAGATAGGTTGTGGGCAGAGGTTGTGAGGGAGCATGAGGAGGAAGATGCAGCAAGATGGGAGAGGGACCGTCTAGTGGCAAAGGATGCGGTGCGACAGGCTAGGGGACAGGGAGATGCAGGAGCAGGGGTAGGATAGGGGCCTATAGAGATTGGGATGAAAGCAGTGGAAGATGTACAAGATTTATGGAGATAGATAGAGTGGTTATGGAGAGAGAGGGTGGATCTGCATCAGGAACGAGATGAGCTTAGAGACAGAGTGTACTATTTAGAGTAGACAGTTGGAGATATGGGGTTTATGCAAAGGAGAGAGGAGGAGATGAGGGCTTAGGTACGTGTGATATAGGCAGAGAGAGATGTAGTGCAGACCATGGAGGTGGAGAGGGATGTAGCTCAGGCACGAGTTTAGGTGTTGCAGAGTGAGAGGCAGGTGGTGGAGGCACAAGTGCAATCTCTTCATAGGGAGAGAGGTGAGGCAGTTTCACAGGTATCGGCTCTTTGGAGAGAGGGAGATGCAACCAAGTTGAGATTACAGGCACTACAAAGGGATAGGGATGCAGCAGTGGCTTGGGCATAGGCCACATAGAGGGAGAGATATGTTGCAGAGGTGTGGATGCAGATGTTGCAGGGAGAGAGGGATGCAGTAGTGGCTTAGGTGCAGGCAGTACCGGTTGAGGGTAGTGAGGTAGGAGTAGACATACAGGGATTGTAAGCATAGCTACATGTTGCCCAAGCTGAGAGGGACAAGGTCACAAAGCAAATATAGGAGCTGAGGTCGACACAGGAGGCATGGGAGGAGCAGAGAGCCATAAGTGGGGACCAAGACAAATACAGGCATGAGCAGAATGTCGCTAGGTAACAGGCTGTGTAGAGGAATGATTATTTGTAGGAGGCAACCTATTGGAGGTTTGCTTATGAGTAGGCAGATCCAGATCTGGTGTAGTGCACAACGCGCTACATCAGGAAGGTACCTCAAATTTCGGCACCATCCCAGTCATTAGGGACACGTACCAGAGAGTATAGCAACTTTTAGCAGACTCCTCCTCACTATGGTGGTTATTAGGGGACTCCTACATGTGATCAGCAAGGGACTCCCACACACAGAGGGCTAGTGCCTAATTCTCCTTAGAGATTAGACGTGGGAAACTCATAGTAGAGCAGTCAGAGAACATATGACAGGATACAGGTTTTTTGACAGGTGCAAGATGGAGGCTTAACACAGATCAACAGAGAGTAGATGTGAACTACATCCTTGGATTTTGTAGTTTATTCAATCATATACAATGGATATGTAGTGGATTATATTTGAGACATTATGATGAGGTGGACATTGTATTATTTTGATTATGATATGTGATAGCCCTTATTGACACTATGCGTTATGTTTTATGTGATGGATGATTTATGTTATGCCTATGAGTATGTTTTTATGTTCTTATGATGGATTATGTATGTACATGTGTATGATGATTTATGCTTATGTGGATGATGTAATTATGTATGGTGGTGATGATGATTTATACTTATATGGAGGATATGTATATGATGTATTAATGATTATGATGTAGGATGAGATGAATATTTGGTATTGTAATTATGATGGATCTAACAATGTACTTTACAGGTGGTGATGCATTTAATGTGTAAATGTTAATATGGAAATGTATGGATTAAAATGAACCTAAGATGCTTAATCTAGTCTATCTATTATGCATATGGGATGAAATATAATGGACTTATGATGTAACATGCAATATGAATGGAAAATGGACTCTTCTATGAATCGCAATGCAAACATAAGTGTCAATAAGGGCTTGTGTGGGAAAGAGGGTAGATGATAGGTGTAGTGTGGGTGTGATATTGCACCTATCAAGAACCGTTAGTATCCTGAAAGGAAAACCAAGAGGAGAAGGATCAAAGTTTGCACAACCAAAATCATGAGTCATGGGTTAGGGACAAGATGTATGAATGATATATGCAATGAAATGAAATTCAATTATGAATGCACTTTGCCATCTTTGGAGCATTGTGTTTGTAGGGTAGCAACTTGTCATCTTTTGTCAAGAACTCATCATTAACCTACTTAATGACCAACAAGGAATCGCCAAAGACTTTTAGGTGGTTATGTGCCACTTTTTGGCAATTCTAAGGCCTGTGAGGAGGGCTTCGTACTCAACTATATTGTTGGTGCATGGGAATGCTAATCTGAATGACTTCGGGATGTGGTCACCTTGGGGGCTAACAAACAAAATTACTGCCCCCGATCCATGATGAGTGTAAGATCTGTTGAAGTACAATATCTAAGTGGGTGTTTTTGTTACTATAAACACTTCTTCATCTGGAAATTCGGTAACCAAAGGGTAAGCATCTACTAGGGGTGCATCAGCCAATTGATCGGCTATAACTTGTCCCTTTATGGATTTTCTATCCACATATTCTATGTAAAATTCACTCAAGAGCATGACCCACTTAGCCATGTGACTAGTTAAGGTGGTTCTAGACAACAGATATTTTAGTGGATCAATTTTTGCTATTAGTTTGACAGGATGTCTAAGCATATAATGTCTAAATTTTTGTGTACTAAAGACTACTGCAAGGCAGGCTTTCTCCATTGGTGAATAATTCAATTCATAACTGACCAGTGTTCGACTAATGTAGTAGATTGCTCGTTCTTTTGTGGACTTGTCATGTTGTGCTAATAATTCCCTAACACGACTGAAGTGGCAGAGATGTATAGCAAGAGAGGTTTCCCTGGAATAGGTGGCATCAGGATTGGCGGGTGGGCCAAGTAATATTTGATCTTATCAAAACCCAATTGACATTGTTGATTCCATTTGAAGGTGGTCTCTTTCTTCAGAAGGTGGGTGAATGACTGGAACTTATCTGCAAGTTGGGCTACGAACTAATGGATAAATTGTAGCTTTCCTTGAAGGCTTCTTAACTGTTTCAGGTTTTGAGGTGGAGGCATATCCATGATAGTTTTTATTTTGGTGGGATCAACCTCGATGCCTCTTCGGGAGACTATAAAGCCCAACAATTTCCCTGATGTGATGCCAAATACACACTTTTTCGGATTCAATCTTAGCTTGTACTATTCTAACCGCTCAAAGTTCTTTTTCAAAATGGCAGGGTGCTCTGCTCTGGTTCTAGACTTTCCCAACAAGTCATCAACATAATCTTCCATGATAATGTGGATGAGTTCATGGAAGATAACGGTCATTGCTCGCTGATATGTTGCCCCCGCATTCTTAAGACCAAAGGGCATAACATTGTAGCAATAGGTACCCCAAGGTGTTGTAAAAGCGGTCTTGTGTTGATATTTGGGTGCAATTTGAATCTGATTGTAGCCAGAGAATCCATCCATGAGGGACAACATCTCATGTCCTACAGCGAGGGTTCCATCATACCCACGATGATAGAGTGTATCACCAACAATGACGTATCGGGATGAACATTGGATAAAGGATTTGTGTTGGTTTCGTGTAAGGTCTGGGGGTAGAATGTTATTATGTAGGTAAGCATAGATGTCTTGATACCAAGGGGAAGCGGGACCTATGATGTCACACACCATTTCAATCTCAGGGATATCATATGCTGGGATTAAGAGTTGTTCAACAAGGAACTCGCATTCTGTTCTATCCTTAGGCATGTCGAGCAAGGAACCAATAGTAGCCATGGCATCAACAACTTTGTTTTGTACCATAGGAATCTGATCAAATTGTATGGAGGTGGAATACTTCTTGAAGTCATCCACTATGCATTTGTAGGGTAGCAGCTTGTCATCTTTTGTCAAGAACTCATCATTAACCTGCTTAATGACCAACAAGGAATCACCGAAGACTTTCAAGTGGGTTATGTGCCACTTTTTGGAAATTATGAGGCCTGTGAGGAGGGCTTCGTACTCAACTATGTTGTTGGTGCACATGAATGCCAATCTAAATGACTTCGGGATGTAGTCGCCTTGGGGGGTAACAAACATGATTCCTATCCCCGATCCATGATGAGTGTAAGATCCATTGAAGTACAATATCCAAGTGGGTGCTTCTGCTACTACAAAGACTTCTTCATTTGAAAATTTGGTGACCAAAGGGTAAGCATCTAATAAGGGTGCATCAGCCAATTGATCGACTATAACTTGTCCCTTTATGGCTTTTCAATCCACATATTCTATGTCAAATTCACTTAGGAGCATGACCCACTTAGCCATGCAACCAGTTAAGGTGGTTCTAGACAACACATATTTCAGTGGATCAATTTTTGCTATTAGTTTGACAGGATGGTTGAGCATATAATGTCTAAATTTTTGCGTACTGCAGACCATTGCAAGGCAGGCTTTCTCCATTGGTGAATAATTCAATTCATAACTGACCAATGTGTGGCTAATGTAGTAGATTGCTCGTTCTTTTGTGGACTCGTCATGTTGTGCCGATAATGCCCCTAGTGCGACTGAAGTGGCAGAGATGTATAGCAGGAGAGGTTTTCTTGGAATAGGGGCATTAGGATTGGCGGGTGGGCCAAGTACTCTTTGATCTTATCAAAACCCAATTGACATTGTTGATTCCATTTGAAGGTGATGTCTTTTTTCAGGAGGTGGGTGAACGACTGGCACTTATCTGCAAGTTGAGCTATATACCGATGAATAGATTGTAGCTTTCCCTGAAGGCTTCTTAATTGTTTCAAGTTTCAAGGTGGAGGCATATCCATGATAGCTTTTACCTTGGTTGGATCAACCTCGATGCCTCTTTAGGAAACTATAAAGCCTAAAAATTTCCCTGGCATGATGCCAAACACACACTTTTTTGGATTCAATCTTAGCTTGTACTATTCTAACCATTTAAAGATCTTTTTCAGAATGGCAGGGTGCACCGCTATGGTTCTGGACTTTTCCAACAAGTCATCAACATAATCTTCCATGATAATGTGGATGAGGTCATGGAAGATAACAATCATTGCTCATTGATATGTTGCCCCCACATTCTTAAAACCAAAGGGCATAGCAATGTAGCAAAAGGTACCCCAAGGTGTTGTAAAAGCGGTCTTGTGTTGATCTTCGAGTGCAATTCGAATCTAATTGTTCTTAAAGAATTCGTCCATGAGGGACAACATCTCATGTCCTGTAGTTAGGTTGACTAACATGTGGATATTGGGCAATGAGAAGTCATCTTTCAAACAAGCTTTGTTGAGATTCTAGAAGTTTGTACAGATCCTAATGTCTTTGTTAGGTTTAGTGATAGGTACTATGTTGGAGATCCAATTAGAATATTTGATGGGTTCGATAATACCAACATCCAATAATTTTTTCAATTCTTTCTTGACTAATAGTGCTACTTGCAGATGCATTTGTCTAAGTTTTTGCTTAACTAACTTGGCATCTGGGCAAACATCCAGATGGTGAACTACTAAAGTGGGGTCTAGACCTGGCATGTCTTAGTACGACCAAACAAAGTTGATGATTTCATCCTTAAGCAGTTGGACAATGATGGAATATTCTTGTTCTGATAATGATTTAGCTACGTAGGTGATCTTCGGGGTTTGTGCAGTACCTAGATTGACTTATTGAGTTTCTTCAATCAGGATGGATGATCGTGTAGATAACTGAGTTCCCACAAGGGGAAGATGAACGTCTCCATCCTCTAGCGCCTCATCGAGGTTTTCACTATTGAATGCGTCCTTTATTTTTATTTTTTCCAGGTCAAGAAGCGCCTCGGAGAGGTTTTCACTAGATGACCATTTCTGATTTTTTCTTATTTTACTTTTCTGACTAAAGTGTTCATCTTCCCCCAATCCCATAAGGTTGACATATGCGTCTAGGGAGACATTGGCAGGTGGGCTATCGTATAGGTCCCAGTCAATAAGTTCGAGATGGCGTAGGGAAAGGCTAGTGGTAAAGATGGATAGGCAATCAAACATGGATGAAAGGTTCGTGTGATCCACATCATCATACAAATGTATGATGGACTCTTCCTCACGTATGTCTTCTAAGGGACCATTGTCCACACTAACATTTTTAGAAGCATTGGATGATGTTGTAGGGCCTTTCTTCCTTTTTTCATAGCTAAGGCCTATATTTCGTGGAAGCTTTGATACAACAATAGGTTGCAGTTGCCCTTGTTCTTCTCTACCTAGATCCCCACCTTGATAATTATGCTTCTCTGTGAACTTGGTAGACCAGGGGTATGCTTCTTGAAAATATTTTGTAAGGGGAGGATCCAGCTGGGGCTCTTCATGATATATCCATTGACTGATATCATCTTCTGGTGCATTTGTCCTTAAACCAGGGGACCGAAAAGTGCTAGTAGGGATGTTTTTGGCACTGAAGGTAATGGTTTTATCTTCTTCCTTTGGTACAAACTGTGAAGGTTGACCGTATGTGTGTGGTGATGGTGGCACGGTTGCCACATTTAGAGTTGTATGTATTTTATATTCACCACAACCTTTGTCGATGATCTGGACTTTAGTGATGGTAGGATTAGTGGTGGAGGATAGAGTGGATATTGTGGCGGATGGCGGATTGGAAGATGATGATTTGGGTGCCCCCATTTTGACTCCAGGAAAATAATGTAAATGGGGAAATGAAGCTTCTAAGGCATGACAATACTCAGATGGTTGCATGTCAACGTAAATGGTGACCTCCTATCCATTGACTGGGAATTTTAGGCATTGATGGTATGTGGAGGGGATAGCCTACATGGCATGGAGCCATAGGTGGATGAGGAGGAGGTTGTATGGTAAGTCCAGATCAAGGACACGACATGTAGTATACTGAACCACAAGTCCAACCTGGATGGGAAGACTGACAATTCCTTCATAATCTATTTCCACATTATCATAAGCCTTTATTGTAATGATTTGATTACTCATATCCACTTGAGTATACCCTATCTGATTTATGAACTTTAGAGTGCATAGATTAAGGGTAGAGCCATTATCTACTAGGACCCTTTTTACTTTATGACGGGCAACTAGTACTTTGATGTGTAGGGGACGATTAAGGTTGGCATCAATATTAGGCATGTCATTTTGACTAAAGTGTAATTGGTAGGATAGAGCCAGATGTCCCACTAAAAATTGGAATTGTGTGGGATTGGTGTTGTTAGGCACTTGGGTTTCTTGTAAAGCTCAGTTCAGGGTCTCTTGATGTATGGAAGAAGACTTAAGCAGATCCAAAATTGACATGTGAGCAGGAGTCTTTCCCAAGTGATCAAGAATATTATACTGAGAATTTATAGGATTTTGTTGGGTGGATGGAGAGGCTACAGGGATGGTAATGCGAGTTCTTCGAGTAGCAACAACACATTGGGGATCTTTAGCTTTGACATGTATCATGGATACGCAGGGTTCCACTTGCTCAATGTAATGGACAACACCATAATTGAGGGGCACATTCTTATAGCTTATGTTATTTGTGTTGTTGTTTTGGGGATTGTTATTAGATGTGCATGCACCTTGATTATGGTTAGGGAAGGCGTTTTGGTAAATCTGTAATTGAGCATTGGACGATGAAGCCTGATTAGCATCCACCTGAATATCTCCTTGATCTATAAGATCTTGGATATATGTTTTCAGACTAAATGACACTTATTTAGGGTATGTCCTTTGATCTTTTGAAATTCACAGTATTCATTTTTTTTAAACCAAGCTAGTTTAGGCTTAGATTCATCATGTGGCTTAGTTACGGGATACGTGATTGGATAATTTGCTTGCAGGATTTTGTTGAAGATGGTACCTAAAGGCTCACCTAATTGAGTGAACTGGCATTTATTGTTTCCTTGATTGTTTTGGTTTGACTGTTAAGGGGGACAAGGTACCCCTTGTGGTACTAATATGATGTTTTGGGCAGATGGTTGGTTAGAGGCAGGTTGTTGTATCTGAGAGGTATTAGCTACTTGAACATGTTTAGTGTCGGTGACACCATCATTCACAACATTCTTATTCTTGTTCCAATAGTGTGACTTATCTCTGAATGACCGTTCTTTGTCATGATTGTGTATCTTGATATGTCCTTTAGCAATAAGGGCCTGTTCAAGGATGGGTCCTTTATCCACTATCTCGGCAAAGGTGGTGACACAATGAAGCCTGAAGTTATGGGCCATGTCAGGATGTGAGTTCTCAACAAAGAGAGTGACCATGTCCTTCTCTTTGAGAGGGTTTTTCATTCGGCTTGCCAACGCGCGCCACCTTTGGAGGTAGTTGATAAAGGTTTCGCCTTCACGTTGTTTCTCCTTGAGGAGATCCAAGATATCAGTATTCTTCTCTAGATTGAAGGAGAAGTAGGACACAAATTTTTCTGAAAGATCCGCGAAGGATTTGATAGATCCCCACTCTAGACCCATGAACCAATCTAAGGCATACCTTGTTAGGCTCTGCACGAAGAGACGCAAGAGGTAGTTGTCATTGTGCATAACCTCCTGACACTAGGAGTAAAACTCTTGCAGGTGGGCTTTAGGATCCTTGTTTCCCTTGTATCTATCAAATTTTGGTATCTCAAAGTGTTTGGGGAAGGGAATCAATGAGATGGAGGGGTCAAACAGAGAGGGACACATGCCTTCAAATTTGAAGGATTGCTTACCAGTCTCGGCTTGGAGATCTTTCAAAGTAGCTTTGATTTCCAATAGATCAACATTGACCGATGGCGTAGGAGTCGAGGCAGATGGTTTGGATGGATATGGGTGGTAGAATGACGAAGGATCCTATTGAGATATTGTCTAAAGGTTGATATATGGATTTTGATAGTGAGATGATGATATCCCTTGTTGGTATGCTAAGGAAGTTTGTTGGTACGGGGGTTGTTGTTGCGAGGTATAGTATAGATTTGTTTGATAAGAATATGCGGTAGAATGTTGAGGAGCCTGAATAAAGTGTTGCAAATTGGTCTGCTGGTACTGAAGGTACTACTATGACTATTGGGAGGCCACATAGGGTGGTTGTTGTTGGAACTGCTATTGGTTATGATAGAAATAGTGTTGGGGAGGTTGTTGATGTGATGTCGGTTATTGTGTGGGCCGAGATGGGATGTTGTGTTGTGGTTGAACTTGTGGACGTAAAATAGATGCAAGTAATGGGGATACGGTCTGGACGAGAGGTCAAGATGGATTGCCTTGCGATTGATGTGGTGGTTGTTGTGAGGAAATCAACAGATTATGCGGGGGTTGTTGCTAATGAGGTGGCTGAGATGATGTAGAGGCATTCTACAAAGGAGGTTGTTGGGTGCCAATGGAAACATTTGGTTGGGATGTACCTTGCGGAGGTAATTGAGGTGGTACGTTAGATTGGGGAGGCTATTGGGATGTGAATGATCCGGTGGACATTTTTTAGTGAAAATTGAATTGTCTCATTTTCTCCAGAATCTGCACCATCAGAAAGAGCTTGGCGTCCTGATTCCAATGCAATTCGAACGGAGCGAAAAGGAGTCCGTTTGTGCAAGTTATGGCCAGTCAAACCTTCGGTCAAACTAGAATCAGGGGGCGCCCAGGAAGCAAAAAAATTATCATCTTGGAAATCAATGGAACCAGTGTCATCACGAAGAGCTCGTCAAGACGATTCCGACGGTGTTCGTTTCGTCGAAATCCGACATCGTAGGCGCAAGGTATCGTCAGTCAAAGATCGTGCTATGAAGGGTTGACTTTGACTGTACGGACGCTGATGTCAGCATTCCGTACGGTACAGACAATGAAGTGGATGGATCATAATTTGACACGTGGCATCTCTGTCATCATCGTACGGACCCAATGGGAGGTTGACACGTGGCATCCGTATGCCACATCATCAGCACTGTCAGCGTTCGGTCGGCATAGTCAGCATCCGAGTTGGCGGCCTAGTCAGCAGTCCAGCCAGCATGTCCAGTGAATCAGGCTTGGACACGTGGCAGGTGAGTTGGCAGTTGGCATGTGAGTCATCTGACACGTCATCATTCGAGTCAGCATCCCACGTCATCGTCTGAGTCAGCACAGTCATGGCCACGTCGGCGTCCAATCAGCGTACGTCAGTCTCCCATCGACATTCCATGTCAGTGCACAATCATAATCCACATCGGCGTTCTTGGCGAATGAGTACTCGGCACGTGGCACCCTCCTGGTGCGGCACGTGGCTTCTCATTCCTCCATCGGTGTTGAATCTGTTTGTTAACAAAAAGTTTGTTTGGCCCGCATGGGGCTCGAACTCCTTACCTCACCCTCGCGAGATTTTCAGATGGTCGTTCCGCCAAATCGTCGGCCTTCATATATAAAGGGAAGCCGGTTAGTTTTGTTTAATGTTCATTGGTTATTTTTGAAAAAAATGAGCCGGCGGGAGTTGAACCCGCACCAGCCGGGCGAGTAAAAGGGTAAGTGCCTGTTGAGCCATCGAATGGATTTTGAAATATAGTGAGCATCGGTTGGTTTTGATAATTGGTGGAAACCGAATGCCCAAAATTAAACTAAATAGTCCCCTAATTTAAAAATAAAACAAGCAATAATCCTTTTAAAGGATTAAATCAAAACCACCAAAACAATATTAGCCCGAGAATGAATAATTGAAGGGCTTAGAATAATTATAGGGGATTTTAGTAAAGATTTTTTATGTATTTTGGAGAGATAAGGGGAATATTTTGTAAATCAATTGGTTAAAGGCCAATTTGAGAAAATTTTATGTATAAAAAGGGGTGTAAGGTGAGAGTGATTATTCAAGTTTTTCTTTCAGGTGATGAAGTCTTGACGCTGAGACAACACAAAAGAGAGGTCTTGTTGAAGAGTTTTTGAGCCATTCTTGTACGCCAGAGCGCTGTTATGCTGCTGAAGTACTTGGAGAATGGTTATGGTGCTATTGTAATTGATTTTTGGAGTTAATCGGATCGGTGTCTCTTTTGGAGTGGACCCGGAGACGTAGTCACATTTGTGACGAACTCCGTAATCAAACACTGTTTGCACTTTCTCTTCTTCTCTCTCTCATATTCAGTTTCTCTTTTTAAGTTTTAATGCATAAATTTGTTAATGTATGCATGAATTCAAATTTCATAAACTTGGAATAATCTTTGTAAAAGTTTAAGCATTTAAATACTGCAATCTAGTCTAGATCCTATACAGATCAAGTTGGTATCAGAGCTCAGTTGACTATTATTGCAATTATTTGTTTTTTGAATGCTAACGAGATCCAGGATTCATAAGGGTGAAGGCAAGCTCGAAGACTTTGATCCTGAGATCGGGAAGCGAAGAACATTTCCAAAGATGTCAATTTCTGGAATGGAGGTTCCTAAAGAAATCAGTGAGCAGGAGTTTCGAAGAGCATTCCTTGAGATGAAGGCAAAGGTGGACATTCTTTTTCAAGAGAGAAAAGAGCGGAAGGAACGTGAAGAAGGTTCGTCAAAGCAAGAAGATCGCAAAGACAAGAAAGGGAAACAACATGGAGATGGTGACAAGCAACCAGATCCACCCTCTTCTTCTTCTCCTCCCTCTTCTCCTTCTTCTCCATCTTCTTCTCATTCCACTTCTTTTAATCCTTTCAAAAGTGGGTATAAGCCTAAAATCAAATTGGATGTAAAATTTGACTTGCCTAAATATTGTGGTGAACTTAATGCTGAAAAATTGGATGATTGGATTCAACAAATTGAGGTTTATTGTAGAGTCCAAAACCTATTAGATGATGTTGATAGGATCCAATTAGCTACTCTTCGTTTAGGAGGTACAGCCTTAACCTGGTGGGAGAGTAAGTCTAAGGCAGAAGTTTCACAGCATGGTAGAGTCAGTTTAACTTGGACAGAATTTATTAATGTGCTTAAGAAGCAGTTTTATCCCTTAGGACATATGCAACAGTTAATGATGGACTGGCAAATGTTTAGGCAAGGGAAAGGTCAAACTGTCCAAGAGTACACCTATGAATTCAGGAAAAAGGCTATTACTTTGAATGTTCCTTTGTATACCCAGGACACTTTGTTGAAGTACATAGGAGGTCTGCATTCCTACCTTAGGCATTCTATTTTGGTTTTGAACCCTTGTAATTTGGATGAAGTGTTTGTTCAAGCTACACACTTAGAGTCAAGGGGTAAAGGATATTTTATTGATAAGTTTGATAATGATGTAAAGAAATCTTCTAAGGTTGCAGAGACAGGGAAAGGAAAGAAGACAGCTACAGTCAAGAAGGATGAGAAACTTTCTTGCACTCATTGTGACAAAAATGGTCATGATAAAGAACGTTGTTGGAAGTTGCATCTGGAACTGAAGCCTAAGTGGGCTCAAAGACGTAATCAGAAACATAAAGGTAAGGAGAAAGCCACAAATGTTGTTATGGATCTTGGTTCAGATTCAGATGATGAGACTAAGATAACAGCTATGGGTTTGAAAGGTAAAGCTCCTATTTTTGGTGTTTCTATTGCTAGTTGTGCTTCTACTTCTACAGTTAATGTTTTCTTTGAAGATGTGAAAAGGAATGAGCTGTTTCACTTAAGGGTTATTGCTAAGAACAGTAAAATTGATGCACTCATAGATAGTGGTTCTCAAGTGAACTTAATTTCTGAAAGTGTTGTAAAGAACTTGGGATTAAAAACTACACAACATAAGAAACCTTATCCACTAGGTTGGATTTGTGAAAATGACAAGTTGCAAGTAACAATACAATGCACCTTAAGGTTCACAATCACTAGTAAATTTGTGGATGAAGTAAAATTTGATGTGGTTCCACTGGATATCTGTGGGATAGTGCTTGGTAGCCCTTATCTTTATGACAGAAAAGCAATCTGCTACAGGGAAAATAATCATTATCACTTGTTTAAAGATGGCATACAGTATATTATACATTCTCACAAGATTAAGACTGATCGTTCTTTTGCAAATACAGGGCAATTAAAGAGGGTAATTAATGCAAGTAAAGAGTTAACTCTTATGTCTGTCAGTACAGTTGGTTCTACACTTGAACTTGGAGTAGCTAACCAAGGTCAGATGTTGCAGGATGCACCCACAGTACAGCATGAGAAAAAGATGATTGAAAGCATTGATGGATCCTTGGGTAAAAATGTTCCTGTTGTAAAGGATCAAATTGTTGTTGACTTATTTTCTTTCATTTCTGCATTGATGTTCAGCTTGATGCTAGTCAATTTTTGTTGGTTAGTGGCTACGACATTTGATGTAGAAGCTTATGGAAATGATAGAATAATGTTTATGTTCAACAATATTTCTGTAGTCTTCATTGTGCTTGTGAGCTAGGTATACAGATGTACAGAAGATACATGACAAGTGGGGAGGCCAAGTCCTCACTTATTGTCAGAGTAAATGTCACTTTTGGAGGTCCAAAAGGTCTTCAGTGGGGAGGCCTGATCCGGTGGACATTTTTTAGTGAAAATTGAAGTGTCTCATTTTCTCCAGAATCTACACCATCAGAAAGAGCTTGGCGTCCTGATTCCAATGCAATTAGAACGGAGCAAAAAGGATTCCGTTTGTGCAAGTTATGGCCAGTCAAACCTTCGGTCAAACTAGAATCAGGGGGCATCCAGGAAGTGAAAAAATTATCATCTTGGAAATCAATGGAACCAGTGTCATCACGAAGAGCTCGTCAAGATGATTCTGACGGTGTTCATTTCGTCAAAATCTGACATCGTAGGTGCAAGATATCGTCAGTCAAAGATCGTGCTATGAAGGGTTGACTTTGACTGTACGGACGCTGACGTCAGCATTCCGTATGTACAGACAATGAAGTGGACGGATCAAAATTTGACATGTGGCATCTCTGTCATCATCATACGAACCTAATGGGAGGTTGACATGTGGCATTCGTACACCACGTCATCAGCACTGTAAGCGTTCAGTCGGCATGGTCAGCATCCGAGTTGGTGGCCTAGTCAGCAGTCCAGCCAGCATGTCCGGCGAATCAGGCTTGGACACGTGGCAGGTGAGTTGGCGGTTGGCATGTGAGTCATCTGACACATCATCATTCGAGTCAACATCCCACGTCATCGTCAAAGTCAGCACAGTCATGGCCACGTCGGCGTCCAGTCAGCGTACGTCAGTCTCCCATCGACATTCCACGTCAGTGCACAATCAGAATCCACATCGGCGTTCTTGGCGAATGAGTACTCGCCACGTGGCACCCTCCTGGTGCGGAAAGTGGCTTCTCATTCCTCAATCGGTGTTGAATCTGTTTGTTAACAAAAAGTTTGTTTGGCCCGCATGGGGCTCGAACTCCTTACCTCACCCTCGCAAGATTTTCGAATGGTCGTTCCGCCAAATCGTCGGCCTTCATATATAAAGGGAAGCCGGTTAGTTTTGTTTAATGTTCGTTGGTTATTTTTGAAAAAAATGAGTCGGCGGGAGTTGAACCCGCACCGGCCAGGCGAGTAAAAGGGTAAGTGCCCGTTGAGCCACCGAATGGATTTTGAAATATAGTGAGCATCGGTTGGTTTTGATAATTGGTGGAAACCGAATGCCCAAAATTAAACTAAATAGTCCCCTAATTTAAAAATAAAACAAGCAATAATCCTTTTAAAGGATTAAATCAAAACCACCAAAACAATATTAGCCCGAGAATGAATAATTGAAGGGCTTAGAATAATTATAGGGGATTTTAGTAAAGATTTTTTATGTATTTTGGAGAGATAAGGGGAATATTTTGTAAATCAATTGGTTAAAGGCCAATTTGAGAAAATTTTATGTATAAAAAGGGGTGTAAGGTGAGAGTGATTATTCAAGTTTTTCTTTCAGGTGATGAAGTCTTGACGCTGAGACAACACAAAAGAGAGGTCTTGTTGAAGAGTTTTCGAGCCATTCTTGTACGCCAGAGCGCTGTTATGCTGCTGAAGTGCTTGGAGAATGGTTATGGTGCTATTGTAATTGATTTTTGGAGTTAATCGGATCGGTCTCTCTTTTGGAGTGGACCCGGAGACGTAGTCACATTTGTGACAAACTCCGTAATCAAACACTGTTTGCACTTTCTCTTCTTCTCTCTCTCGTATTCAGTTTCTCTTTTTAAGTTTTAATGCATAAATTTGTTAATGTATGCATGAATTCAAATTTCATAAACTTGGAATAATCTTTGTAAAAGTTTAAGCATTTAAATACTGCAATCTAGTCTAGATCCTATACAAATCAGTGAACGAAGGCGATGGTAGATTTGTAGCCCCAGGAGGTGGAGGAAATGCGATGAAAGGGTTGCCCCCAGTGTTGACTGGAGGTTGATTTGAAAGGGGTGGTGCAGTCAAGGTTAATGGTAGAGGTTGCAGAACATTTTGCGGCATGTCATAGGTGAAAGGGTCATTGGGATCGGATACTTGAGGAGCCCCCATGACTGAGATTATGGTGTGTGGAGTATTGTTAACATGATAAAGCATGGCGTTTCCGAATTCAGGTTGATGCCAACCCTCCATCGAAGGAACATTGGGGATGTATGAACCACCTGGTGTGTTTTGTGAACCTTGGGGTATGTTAAATGTGGAACTACTATACTTAGATAGGTCGACACCTGATGGAGGTTTGACACCTTTTTCAATTTGGTGGGCCAAGATTTCTTCCCCATGTTTTTCGAACAAGGGATCTATCATTTGCACATTGGTGGGGTTACTAAAATGTTCTTCAAGCGTGAGTTCAGGTTGATTGACCATGTTCTCATCTCTGGGTGGCGATGTGTTTTGACCGTTAGTGTTGGACTATGATGATGTACCATTATGGGGATCTCGAGGGATATTTGTACCGTTATTAGGATCTTGTGAGACATTTTTTGTGTTATTGGGATCTTGAGGCATATTCGGTTGGGAACTTTGGGCTTGTTGTTTGGCCATTTTCCTTGCTTGTGATCAGGTCTGAACAGGCATGAGAGATGATGCGAGGATGATCAAGATGGTGATTGAAGGATGGTCCTAATTGGATGATGGATTAACCAACAAGGATGTGACTTGATAGGATTGGATTGGATGATTGATAATGGATTCGATTTGATTAGATCAGAGTGGATTGTTTGATTTGATAGGATTGGAGTGGATGATTGATAAAGGATTTGATTTGATAAACAATTGATGGGATTGGATTGGATTGATTGATGAAATGATTGGCAAAATTGGATTGGAACGAATTGATTGATAAGACGATTGATGAGATAGGGTTGGATTGGATTGATGACAAGATTGGATTGGATTGGATTGATAAGTGATTGATAAGATTAGATGGTGAGATGAATTAGGATGGTGACAGGGGTTCTAAACCAAATTCAAAAATTATCCTCGGTAATGCAAGGTGTTGATTGATCGATTAAGGGATAGATGGATGATGACGGCACTGAATCCAACTTGAGATGGAAGTTGATTGATAGGGCCGATAAGGATGACCAACTTAGGACAGATGATAATCCTAAGCCAGTTTCAAAGGATGACGATCAAACTCAGACACCTAGGTCAACTCAGATAACTACTTCAAACGAAGTTTAGTAGAATGTGTAAACGATAATCTGAAACGGATGAGCGAACTTTCAAAATAAGGAAATGGGAGCCCAAAACGAGAGAACGACTATCAAGACAAATGAATGGAGTCTCAGAATGGATGGAAGACAACTCAGAATCGAGAGATGACAACCCAAAATAGAGGAACGATTAACATAATGAGGAGAACAATTATCAGAACAGAAGAACAACTATGGGTGAACAACAATCTAAAAGAATGAACGAATGCCTGGATTGGATGAACAATGACTTTGAATGAATAAATGGTTGTTTGATTGGGGGGATGGACCTTCAGAATGGGGAGACAAATTCTTGTAATGGGTTAACAGTCACTCAGAATGGCAAAACAAGCACTTGAAATGATCAAACGGGAGTTTAGAATGATGGAATGGGTGACACAACTGATTGTTCAAGGGTTAGGTCCACCCCTGGAGGTCAGGTACACCCTTGCAAGAGGTCAAGTCTGCCCCTAAAGGTCAAGTACACCCGTCTGACTGAAGATTGGACAAAACTGACTCAAATAGGCTAAAAAGGGGCTAGTTCAAAGGTTAGGTAAGCCACTAGAGGTCAGGTACGCTTGTCTGACTGAAGATTAGAAAAAATTGATTGAAACAGGCTGAAAAGGGGTTGGTTCAGAGGTTAGGTATGCCCCTGCAAGAGGTCAGGTTCACCCCTAAAGGTCAAGTACACTTGTGGACAAGTCCGAACTTTGTGTTTTAGATAAAAGACTAAGGAAAAGGACCCAAAACAATAGCAAACAATATTCAGAGGATAAGGCTGACTAGACTAAACATAAAATTATTGGTTTCGTACAAAGAAAATAGTTCAAACAACACGATCCTAAGTCTAATAGAATGGGTATGGCCAACAAAGTCTTCTATTCTAGGATGAACATGGTTGTTAGGGATTCCTCAATATACACCTGGTACGTGAGGCCCAAACCATGAGCACCATCCCATCACAAGCATGAGTCAGGAACCTTAGCAAGATACTAAAGGCTCAGACCAACTCTTCACGTCATCCCAACGCTTTGCTCATAACAACGTGACTGGATTGAGGTACAACTTTTGCTCTCCCCCTTTATATGCCCCACCGATATGTGTGGTTGGAATCATCCCTTAGGGTGATGAAATCCCCAAGCAGGTCCCATAATAAAAAGAAAATAGGTGACACAAAAGGATTTGGTAAGCTATGATTTCTTGTCACCTAGGATTGCCAAATGGTGCAAGGGGATGGGATACGTCAATAGCTTACTAAAAACACAACACACAAGGTTAATTGACTTCCCCTAATTAATCTATGTTCCTAAATTATTGAAAAACGATAAACAACAAATGATAAAAGTTCCAAAATAGATAATCCTACAAGAAACTTGTTAGTGATTTATTTTTCATTTTCCACCAAATGTTAATCAAATGCTTGCACAGACACAAACAACACACATTAGGGGGTCAAAAATACTCAAAACACCTAAAAATAGTGCCTAAATTTCACTTTTTACCCTTTGGAAAAAGTTGTTTTTGGTCAGGTTCGCCCTTAGAAAAGGTCAGGTTCACCTGTAGAGGTCAGGTACGCCCCTAGAAAGGTCAATTTCACCCATAGAAGAGGTCAAGTTCACCCCTGGAGGCTAGGTTCGCCCCTCTGTGAAAAACTAAAAAATCTTATGTTTCTGGTCTCTATGGAGGTTAGGTCCGCATGTCTGTTGGGTCAGGTTCACCCCTGGAGGTCAGGTACGCCCCTGGAGGAGGTCATGTCTGCCCCTGAAGGTCAGGTACACCCCTGGGTGGGTAGGTACGCCCCTGGATGGGCAGGTCCACCTCTCTATTAGGTCAAGTTCACCCCTCTGCAACCTGCATTTGCAAATAGTGAAAAAAAATGTGAAAGAATAGGACCCATCCGTGGGTCCCACTGGGCGTGCCAGAAATGTGACTAGGTGAAAATATTGTTCCAGAAATGAGCAACAACAACAAATATGCAAGAAAACAATAAAGGCACCTAACACCTCAAGATTGGGCAAAAAATGTTAAACTTAACAAATGTAGATGGAAAGCTTCTACCTTGCTAAGTTGCTCCTTGGTTGGCCCTTGATTTTCGATGTTGTGTATGCTCCTTGGATGGAAAAATATGTGAGATGGGATGCAAATATGGTTGAAAATGGATGACAATGGATGTAAGTGTAATGGTGAAAGCAAAGTGCAATTAGCTAAGTGTAGTTCAAATTACAAATTTGCAAGAGTTTGGCTATGGCATGCAAAAGTTCCTAAATGAGAGAAAAGAGGGGGATTTATAGAGAAAGTTGAATTCTCTAGAGAATTCAACAGTTGAAATTTATCCAATAAGGCCAAGATGAAGGGCTATGGTGAGTTGAGGACTCACAAGCCCTCACATCTTAACATGTGGAATGTAAAGTGGCTTAGAAATGGTGATGTGTAAATGAGGTGGAAGGAGGGTACATAATGTGGAAGAAGGACAAGTACCTTGGGGGATGAGAATATTTCCTCAAAAAGAAACTTCTTGTCCCCAAGTGGGAATGAAAGTGACTTTTGAAGAATTTTAGAATTCCTCAAAAATCTCCATGGGGGTTGAGAAAGTAGTTGGAGAAATAAATGTGAATTAAATATTCACATACTTGCAAGAATCTCAAGGACAAGACAAAGTTCCAAAAAGGGAAACACTTGTCCACATGTGACTTGATGTGACAAGTCAAAATATTCTAGAAGATGCATGGGAAAGGGAGATTCTAGGAGGAATAAATGTGAATTTTAAATTCACATGGGAAAGAGGGCCAACGCTAAGAAAGGCAAATGTAAAGGTTGACTAAAAAGGCATGTTAAATGTGGCTAATGACTTTGATTAAGGTTGTGCAAACACATGATTAGGAGGATTAATTAAATATTAGAAGCAAGTGGCAAATGTTGGAGGATGTGACACATCCTAATCATAAATTAATTAAATTAATTATGATTAGAAGAGGTTTATGGAGGATGTGACAATGAGAGAGAAAAAGAGGAATTAAAAATTGGCTTAAATTCAAAGAGGTCACATGACTAAATTAAATAAAGTGATGTATTTATTTAATTTAGAGAGGAAATAAGCAAAAGGTAAAAGTATTTAATTATTGAATTAAATACTTTAGGAACCTTATGCAAACAATGAAATATTAATTAAATGAATGATTTTATTAATATTAGCGAAAAGGATGAAATAGATGAGTAAAGAGATGAATAAGGAGATGAGTTTAACCATATGGAAGTGGTCAAATTTGGATGCTACACATATAATCATAAGTCTCTATAGTATTCCTACCTAAGCTCATAAACCATCTTAATGCAACTTCTTTCAAGGTGGTGGGAAACAATTTAAGCCTATGAGCATCAGTGGTATAGCCATAGCTTCTGCAGAGGATATCAAACTCAAACAAGAAAGTGTCAGGGTCTTCTATGACAAGCCCATAGAACTTAGGAAGAAATGAAGTAGGGATGTTCTTGAGATTATCAACTTCATTCTGATGAGTGATAGGAAATGGAAAAGACGGTTGGTTAGGTCTGTTTGGATTTGCATGAGCCATGTCTGCTTGATGGAATTCCAAAGCAAATGGATTCTCAATCAGGTTTTGGGCAACTTGGTCCTCAGAGGAAGTTTCAGAATTGGTCAAATTGGGAAATGTATCAGCAAAAGGATGTGCCTCCTCCTCTTCTTCTTCTTCTTCGTCTCTTGGTATATTTTGAAACTCAACTAGCTGGTTATCAAAATTAGGGTCATTAGGAAGGAATCTCCCATGAGCATCTCTTCACCTACCTCTATGCATTTGGTATTAACTCAGTATCATCCAACTCACACAAAGAATTGGTGAAAGAATAATAGATCATTACTTATCTCAAATGAAGGGTATGTTAAGAACAAACTTCAAAGATACTAAAGCAAGAAAGAAACTAGAAATGAATCCAAAGAACTTTCTAGTTTGACACCATCCCTGACAACGACACCAAAAATGTTGGCCTCATCTAATAGTTCAATAACTAAGACCTTAAAGTTGTGACATAGAGATTAGACATTTGCACTAAGTAATTGTCTCGTTCATCATGAAGGTGCATTTCATTATCAACTCAAGGACGTAAACTTGAAATGGGTCAGCACTGTATGTGCACTAAGACTCAATTGTAGTCATCTTTATCCTACAACTAGAAAAGGAATAGTACTGAAATGAAATGATAGAAAGAGATTAACATAAGTACTAAGCATAAATTATCAACTAAACTAAGCATCAACAACTGAACTGGAATGGATAACAGAAATAGAAATCTTAGCAAATAGACATGAAGTTACTTTGTCTGCCTTGGCTGCAGGAACAGTCATAGAACATAGTTCCAATGGTTGCAGGAACAGACAACTGCTGAAATTGAAACTAATTACTGAATAGAAAAATAACTATTAAACTAAATGGATGGAATTCTCACCAAGTGGGCCCCCCTTGAGTGAGTCTTCCTTAAGCTAACCCAAATGCAACAAATCAGAATATCATTTTATTCCTTGAAAACATGATTACAACATATCAACAATATGACTGTATTACTTAAACTAAAAATGCAAGTACAATCATCCAACCCTGTGAAAAGGGGCATCTGACCATTATTTATAGAGGGAAAAGCTTCTAATTAACCCTAACTAACTAGGCAGTTGACTCCAACAAAATAGAAGGATGCCATTTATTGAAAACATGGAAAAGAGAGGGAGGAAGTTATGCATGCGCCAAATTTAGTCAAAGCAGACTTCCCTCAACGAGGATCCAGCACAACACACTTCCTAGATTTTCTCAACTAACAGACATGATCATTTAAAAGGTAAGTTACAACTTCCTCACGAGTTGGGAGTTTCCCTCCATTGGAAGTTTCCCTCCATTGACCTCTTTAATGACCATCTTTTTGACTTCCTTAGCAACCGACCAGCTGGCAGGAACTTCTTCCACTTTGTAGGCTTCATTTATATCAACATCTTAATGTGAACTTGCATAATGACATTAGCACGCACAAAATAATTGCATGTCCAAAATTACCTTAAAGTAACATCCATTCAACCACATGTAAAATTAACATAGATAATTCACATAGCAGGTTAATATTATCAAAAGTCACAAGGATAAGTTCATGCCCAAGGTTCATAAATTTAAGGAAATGCCATGGAGAGTGTCAATAACCAGGTGCTAAAGTCTATAGTAACAACAACAAATATATGATAAACCCTATCAAAATTGAGCCATTAATTGGACTCATCAATAATGACCCTTACAGTGTTTTACAACTCAAGAAAAATAAGGAAAATCCTTTGAAAGCATTGACACCTACTACACAAGTGGAACTCGTGCAACAAAAAGACAAAGAAAAACACATTGAAGAAGTCACGAAGCTATTAGATGATGATTGGGGTTCCTTGGATTTCACACCCAACTTTGATGGGCTACCGAAGATCATAATAAAGAAGTGTGAAAAAGAAAAAGTGGTAATGTCAACACAAAATTTGGAATACCCTTCAAAAGCATCCACCTCAACCACTTTAGATGAAAAATTAAATTACACAACAAATTTTGATGAACTTAATTATGAGAAACCACTGAATCCAAGAGAAATGAAGAATCTTTATGGAAAAGGTTATGAAATGATGAAACAACTTGGTTACGGTGGAAAAGGATGTGGTGCTAGAGAAAAAGGTACATGTGTCCCCATAGAGCCTCACACGCAAGAAAAGACTAGTGGTCTTGGTTATTGTCCCTCAAAACAAACAAACAAACAAGCCTTCACTTAATATCAACACTATCACAAAACATTCTTCTAGAAGCTAACTTTAACATCAGTGCATCTTGAGTTGATAGACACTAGTGGTCTTGGTTGTTATCCTTTGCAAGAAATGAAACAAACAAAGAAAACTTTGCTTAATATCAATGTCATCACGCAAAACACTAATGATTTGAATTCATTAGATTTTATAGCCTCCTGTAAAGGAGAGAACAAAATCTTGCAATCTAAAGAGACTTGTGTAAGTATGACATCTTGTACTAAGTAAAAGATATCTTTGTCACAAAATAATGAAACATCCTCTACTCTTGATCAAGAGAGTATCTTGACGAGACTCCTCCAAGATTGTCTGAACTCTCTCCCTCCAAGAATACGAAAGAAATTTTACTACAAACATTCATTTTGCACATATTATAGATTTCATGGATATGCTACTAATGAATGTAAGGATTTGAGTAGCAAAATTCAACATCTTAAGGACTGTGGTGCTCTCCCTCGGGTTGAAGCACCTAGTTCCTCTTTTCATTTTGGCTCATCATTGTCCTGCAATAAGTGGGGGCAAGGGATTAGATAGCCTTGTCCCCATATGTCACTTGTCATTGTCTCTTTTGGCTAGTTGACCGCCTTCCATGTATATGTACGAGCAAGCTTGGGATGTGGATGACATGCCTTAAGTTGGCTCGCATGCAACATACTATCTTTTCCTTTTTCCTATTTTGGCTACTTTAAAGTAATTGCTCGTAGCATGGTGTTAGCAATTTATTTAAAGTGGGGGCATACATTGGAATTATTTTTGGCATGATTTCAGTTGCATTTGTTTTCATGTTTCTTGTGCGATTTTCTTTCTTCTTGTGATGCGTCCTTTTCTTGGTGGTGTCATTAGGCTTCATTTCCTCCAAGAGCGTGATATTTCTTTGACTTGTCCTCTCTTGGAGACATTAGGCACAATGCTCCCTAAGATGAGACCTTGCACGAACTAAGAAAAAATCCCTTTGAACATCCCTCTTTCTTATTGTGTTGCATTTTCTTTTGTACCTTATTAAAGTCATGGAGGTATGGCTTTGATATGGTCCCTTGGGGCTCACCTAGTGAACAACTAGCTTCATTACCCCTTGTGAGTGTGCATTTTATTTGTGTCCTTATCATAGTCATGGGGGTATGACTTTGATATGGACTTCCTGGGGCTCACCTAGTGAACACCTAGCTTCACTAGCCCTTGTGAGCATGTGTTTTGTTTGCATAGTGGACAACGCGTTCCACTTGTAAACCTCTTTTGGAAAAACAACCTAGACCTAGTCCATAACATGTTGGATGGCCAGTCGAAGCTTTATCTGCTACATTTTTCTTTTGCCTTTTTCTTTTTTCTTTTCTTTGATGGTGCATGTTTGCAATCTGGTTATGGATTCATATATCATCTACATGTGTGTTCCCTTGTGCCTATGTTGATTTTACATAGGATCTTGATCCTAGGGGCTTGGCCACCCTCTTGATTATTGTCATCCTACCTCACTAGCATTTGTACATTGGAACCCCTCTTGATTGTGTGGTTGGCTACTTTAGTGTGATTTTGAAGCAAGTTCATCCTCTCACTAAGGTGGGGGCTAAATGTAGTGTAGGAAAATGCATACCCTTGAATTTTCACACTTGTTTGGGCCCGCCTTGCTTTGTTTATCCTTCTTTATGTCTTAATTGGTACTATTTTGCATCCACAAGCCTAATCAAAAACATATTTTTTGGCTAATCCCAACAAACATCAAAGGGTAAATGATCATTTAATGATTTTGTCTGAGTGTCCCTAATTTTTGGGTCAGGATTAAAACCCACCTAGGGCATCTTAGTGCCCCAAGGGTCTTGGGACCCTGATTTTGAATACACCTGAAAAGGTCCCTTTTTGGAGTCTATGCCCCGAGATTTGAGCCTCGGGACTAAGACGCCACTTAGGGCATCTTAGTCCTCAACTTATTTTTGGGATTTAGCCTCCTTTAATTAATGTTTTCCTATGTCGGCTTGGTGTGATGTAATTCCAGGATATTAAGCATAGATAAGTATAAATACAATGTTCATTCACTCATTTTCATGATCGAAGAGCATAATAAGCAATCAAGCATTCAAGTATTCATTCAAGAGCATTCAAGAGCAGTCCTTCAAGCATTTGGAGCCATCATCAAGATTCAAGCATCATATCAAAGGAGATTCTTGCATCATGTGTTTTTTTGTGCTAACATTTGTGATGTAGGATTTTAATTCAAGCAAGCAATTAAAGTCAGGATCTATCAAGCATCCTATTGATTCAAGATCTACATTCAAGCTAGCCACTTCACACTAGTTTTTTGACTTTACAACAAGGGTTTGGTGAGTTGTAAAATTGCATGTTTTTCATTCATCATTTCCCTCCATTATTTAATTTAATTTCAAGGTTTAATTACCAACAAGGGGTTTGACCAAGGAAAACCCCCATTTATTAATGATCTACAAGTTTTTCCTCTCTTGCATGCTTGTGCTTATAGATTTAGGTTGAAGACTTGAAGATCGTTTAGAGTGAAATATTGCAAAGTTTCAAAGTTGCATCACAAAGTTGTCATCTTCACGGAAACTCGCCTATAGACTAGATTTGGAAGATTCAAGACCTTAGATCTGAGAAGAGGCAAGTGTAGACCTTGGAGCTCAAGACAACATTCAAAGATTTTAGAAATTATAGATGGGACTAAGACAACAGTAAGGGTGTATTAGTCCTCCCAGGGGTATTTTTCAAAATTTCTTTCAGATTTTGTTCTAACATTTGAAGATTCCACATCTCCCTCAAAAATCAACAGCGAGACTAAGACAATAGTAAGGGTTTCTTAGTCCTCCCTAGCATATTTTGACAACATTTTTGCATTTCCAGAATTCTAATCACATATCCAGACTTCCCAGGTACATACCCCCTAACTTGCTATGGCTTAATTTTGTCATTTGATCTCCTTATTCGACTTGTATTGATTGATTTTGTGAGTTGAATGTTCATTTGTCTTTTCCAAGCTTTTGCTTGGTGGTGAACCCTTCAAACCCTAAAAGAACCCATCCTAGGTCATCCTTGTTGAGAATTGACTCAGCATTTTGGGTTGATAGTCAATCCAATTTGGGATCCTAGGACATAATTGAATGACTTAGATAGAATAGGTAATCACCCACCTATTTTTATCTTAAGTTCAAACTCTACAACCAAAAATTAGAAGCTCAAATACGTCATCCAAGGACCCTAAAAGTAGAGCAGGATACCCTATCAAAGAACCATATGCCCCTAGGCATCCCAGTCCTTTTTTGCATAGTAGAACCAATTTTTTAGGATAGGTACATAGTTTCCTGTACTTTCCAGATCTGGCTGCAATTTACTATTCTAGTATGTTATTTGTCAGGATCTTGCATTTCATGTTAGGTCATATAGTCTAATTAGGTTAATCATATCAAATCAATTTCAAATCTATTCCAATCCATTTTCAAGGCCCTACGGATGCAGATATAGGTATGATTGACTCACCTTCATGGTTGAAAGTTAATCTATTCACCTTGTTGACTTGCATTCTAATGTACCTTTGAAAAAGGGCCAAAAAGCAACTTGTTGACATCTCGGATGGCACAACATTGCAAACAGAATATTGCTACTTTGTTTCTCCTGAAAGAGAAAGGCAACACATGGATGCCTTAGCTCCCAAGGTCTTTGTAGTTGGGTCTCAACTGTGCTGATGTCCCTCAGTGGTCAATGTAACAGTAATATTCAAGGGGCCTGCTGGTGTGAGCTTTTGGACTGTTGTGAGAGAAAACATAAACTTAAAACCTATTCTAACTGGGGTTTTAAAGAAATTTAAAAAGAGGGATCAGGGCTTTGGAACAGAAAAGAATGACACTTCATCCGAATTAACCAGACCTGTCACCTTCCAAGGAATTCCTAACTACAACTGCATAACATAATTGACTTGTGACTAACACACAACTTCATCCATTCATAATGTTGATTTCAATAGCAGATTGTAAGTTACCATTCAAACAAAACAGAAAATAAAACCTCATTCCTTGAAAGCTTTCAAATCAAATGATTAACTCAAGACTAACACCATTCTGAAACACGACATGAAGTAGATTTCAATCTGGTTGCTTCTACTGTTAGTGAGATAGATAAGCAACATTTACAAAGCTGGCACAATCACCAGTGTACAAAAAAATTGTGGCTCCAAATTATTTCCATTTACTCTAAGAAAACTAAAAGATACATTAGTCTATTCTGAATCTAACTCCTACTCAGGAAGACAAAAGAAGCTCCTATTACAAAGAATCAGGATCAACTTCTATCCCCTCTATTCCTATTGATTTCTAACTAATGGTTCCTAAAATTCTAACTCTAAAACCTCTAACCTTAGTTGTTCTAACTCTACCTGTGCTAACTTTTACAAAGAGGCAAGAATGCCTTATATACAAAATATACAAGAAAGGATGCGTTGTCCCCCCGCATTAGGGTTTACAAAATATCTGCTGACTGTGGGAGAGTCGACTCTCAGATCTTTTGGAAAGAGTCAGTTGTGCATTGAATGTGAAGCCCTGCTGTCCATATTGATGAAATATTTCTGGGAAAGATTTGTAGATCTTTTGCTGCTACAGCATTAACTCATCTATCTGCATGTCCATACTCGAACTCCTTCTAAAATCAGTCATGAATACTCAGAATATCATCATTAATGTTGATCTGCCTTTTCCAGTGGTCACCACAGCTGTCCCTGTGAGTCATGGTTTCTTCATTCTTCTTGGCCTCCTTTATGTTCTTGACTCCTCTGCACGTTGACCGTCTTCTGGAAACACCATCAGGTCTCTCGGTAGATCTTTGCATTTCACCTGAGCTAAATCATTGCCATCTATTCTCAGAAGGAATCCATTTCACTTGCATTCTATTAGTCTCTTACACAGGGGCGGTCAATTGGTCAAAGGAACTGATGAATCACTCTTTGGCTTCCTCCAATTGGTTAGACATACGCCACGTGAACTTCGGTCAAGCGGTCAAAAGTGATCCACCTTGAATCGCATGTCGGCGAGACACTCATCATGTCTCCCCGATGCGATTTCACTTTTATCAACCATCGATGTAGCACATGGTAGTCGACAGGACGTTTCAGCGAGCTACAAAAGTTATACCGAGCTCACAAAACCCATCGGCAAGACCACATCCTTTCGTTGAGACCACATGGCAAAGCTCTTGTTTTCTCTTGGAGTCTCCCCGATATCCTCCTTTACTGGGAAATCCATAGCTATCGACAAGACCCTCAGCGAACTCCCTTTTCATCCTTATCGAGCCCACTTTCTTCCTTTCAGCGTGACCTCCTTCCTTCGCCAAGACCTTCTGGCGAAGGCATTACCCTCTTGGCGAGCTCCACTTGTTTCGGTCAGACCTCATTTTATGTCGGCATGACCTTCGCATGTCATCGTGACCTCATAGCAAAGCCCCCTCATTTGCTTGGAGTCCCTTTGAATTCCTTTCATTGACCTTCTCGCTCCAATTCCTATTTTTGTTTCAGCATGACTTTCTTCCTTTGCCAAGACCTTTTGGCGAAGGTATGATCCTTGGACGAGCTCATCTTATCAGCAAGACCCTTCCCCTTCGGCGAGACTTTTCACCGAAGGCAACACCTCTTGGCGACCTTGCCCTGCTATCATTGAGACTTTTGTATTGGCAAGACCTTTCGCCGATTTCTTTCACTTTCGGCGAGATTCTCTTTTGTGTCGCTGAGACTCTCTTCGGTCAGCGAGACTTTACACCGACCAAAGCTTCCTTTTGCTAAATTCTGTTGTTGCCAAGACCTTTCTATAGTCACATTGATGCATTTTCTTCATTCCATATGTGTCGCCGTAGCATTCTCTTGTCAGGGAGATGTCTTATAGAAACCTTATGTCTCAGCAAAATCCTCTGCATGTTCTTTCTTTGGTCACCGAGACTTACTAATTCTCTCGCCAAAGACCCTCAATAGGCCCTCCTTTTGCACTGTGTCGGTGAGACATTAGGCTCTCGGAAAGACTTCATCCCGAATTCAATATCTCCCGCCGAAGCCTTCTCCCTGTCACTGGTCGACAAGACCAAAAGACTTCGCCATGACCATATACTGAAGAAAAGACTCACGTCGAAGTGTTTGATCCTTTTGCTAGTCGGTGAGACTTTCTTTCCTCGCTAAGACTTCTTGGTAGGGAGAGAACCTTATGGCGATATAAGAACCCATCTGAAGGTGGTCGACAAGACCTTTCGTTGAGATCCTTAAGAAATATCCTCATGCACACGACTTGATCCTGCAAAACAAGGTCTCTATTAGTCTTCTAAATCACGAAAATGTCCCACTAAAACTTACCCATAACACTTCTTATTTCACTATACTTCGTAAGGAAAGACTTACCTCTGGCGAGGGCGGAACCAAAATAGAAATCGAAATCAGGACCGGGGTCGGGGTGGGGACGAGCCAGGGAAATAACCAACATTTCCAAGTTCACACCCTGAACCGACTCCGCTTCCGCGAAGAAACTCAAAATGCAAAGGACGAAAACCAAAACATCGGCAGAGCCAGAGCGAAATGACAGATGGAACTGAGGTCGGAACCAAATACGAACCAGAAACTTTGAGGAAGTCTCCAAGTTTCAGGTTCAGATTTTGTTCCGAACCAGCCTCCGACGTCACCCGAAAAGAGGAAAAGAATGGAACAGAAAGAAAGAGAAAGGGGAAGGAAAACCCCACGACCAAAATAGAGGAAACTAGAAGTGAAAGAACCAAAAACGCGGAACTGGGATAGGCACTAAATCCGAACTAGGAAGTTTGAGAAAGTTCTTGGGTTCGGATCCAATTCCGGTTTCAGGTCCGCCAAAACAAAAAAGAAAATGCCCAAGGCCGAAAAGAAAGTTAAGGAAAAGGACATTTATCGACAAAGACCAACGAAGAGGGAAGAAAAGGCGGGGTCGGACCCGGGATGAGACTCGAACGAGGCACTTTGAGAAAGTTCAACATTCTGAGTCGGTCCCGGACTTGACTCCAACAAAGAACAAAGGGAGAAGGCAAAGAACAGTCGGAACCAGAACTAGGGACGAAACAAGACCAAAACATAGAAGGAATTTCCAAGTCCGGTATTGGTCCCGGTTCTGCCTCCGACAGAACTTTGAAAGGAAAACACCTAAGGCAAAAAACCAAAGGCAAAAGAGAAAAAGACAAAAAAGAAAGGGGACCCATTTTGATCCAGATCAAAGTGGGGTGGTTATGCAAGGCATAACACAACCTTAGGTTTTATGTATTAAAATTAGGGTTCCCTTTTTCATATGATACATTTTGGTGAACCTGACATTTTAACATCATAGAACTTCTAATAATTGCACTCATTCACCATAGATCTAAGTTTTGTGTTACATTCTTTTGCATTTCTCATTTAAGGAACTTCATTTTTGCATCATAAAAAGTCACAAAAATTCAAAAAAAAATTATTCATATTGCATAATAGGTTGTAATAGGATTAATTTCAGTCATTTAAAATCAAATCTAAATTCAAATTGCATTTATTAGGTCATTAAAATCTGAATTTGTTCATTACATCCATTTAAGCATCTTTCATTTACGTCAAAAAGGTGAAAAATTGCATTGCTTTATTTCAAATCATCATTTTGCACCTTGGAATCAGTCAATTATTGCATCTTAAATTTGAAACTTGCATTAAACATTTTCATTTTTTGTTCAAGAATTTTCAAAACTGTTGCACACTTGTATTTTTAATTTCACAATCATAAATTGACTAAAATTTGGAAAAAAATTCATTATCAAAGATGTTTGCACCAAGAAATAGAACCTATAGGAAACCTAATAAACATTCAATTTTTTATTTTTTTGGACCCTTGTAAAGTTCTCAGATGCCTTAGGCCCCATATGTCCTGCTACAAGTGGCTCAAACAACTTTTTCATAGGTCTATGTCTTTGTATTCTCTATCTGATTATGCTTGCAAATATCTGATTTGAAATTATGGAAAAGTATTATTTCATTTGCAAGAAAGGTGTCATTTTCCTTAATTTGTTTCCAATTTATGAAAAAAAATTGCATTTCAATGCTAGAAATTACTACATCTGTAGGATAATTTTTATATTTTCTAAATCATTGCATAATTTGGTTAGATTAGTTTCATTTTTACAAAGATTCAAAAACCTAGGTTGTTACAACACATTGCACAATCCAAAAACTTACAAAAAATCAATATAATTAATTCTAAATCTAGGTTTACAAGCTACCACATAGTTAGTTACTATCACCAGTGCCTTTGGAACTAAAATCTCAAAAAAGGCCCTAATAGGACTTAGACGCCCTAGAGCGTCCTAGTCCTCCAAAAACCCGCCTGAGATCTCCAAAATAGATTAATACCTATTATCAGTTTGCATACCTAGAACTTGGTTTCCAAATTTGTGCTTGCATCAGGTCTATTAGTTGTTTTAGTCCTAGTTTTCCTTAACACGTTTTAACCTAGATTGTAATTGAAATTTAAAGATTAAAATTGGGGAAATCATAGTAATCTAATCATGTTAGATCTCTTTCCACAAGTGCACTGTATATTTACCAAGCCCTTTAGTTGTGATGACTTTGACATGTTAGATAATGCCCTCAGGGAATTCATCTCACCTAGATCATCCACTAAGGCTTCAAACATTCCAACAAATGCAATCATTGATACTCATGATAATCATAGCAAATATTCTCATAATATCCCTCCTAATTGTGAGAGTATCTGAACGCAAGAAAATGAAAACATTGACACATTTATTAATATCACTTTGCCTGATCTTCATTCACCTCCCAACATCTTCCCTACTTGTGAGAACACTTCAGTGCAAGAGGATGCAATCATGGAAAATCATGGCAATCAGGATGCAATCATGGAAAATCATGGCAATCATAGTTATTCTTCTCTTGATACCTCACCTACTAGTGAAGAAGGTATTGTGGTATTAGAGGATCCAATCGTTGACCATCATGAGAATCTTGTTTGTTTCTCTCCCAATACTTCTCCTACTTGGGAAGATATTGTGGGATAGGAGGATCAAATCATGGATACATTTCTTTCAATAGATAATAAGATGGATGGGATAGATGAAGATGCTAAGTTGACATTAGATCCCCCCTCAATAAAAGGTCAAGTAAATAACTCAGTCAAGGTTATGAACACACAAGTAACAATTGGTTCACTTCCCATTATAGGGCCTTGTAAACCCCATGGCAATATCTTGAACTTTGTAAGAAAAATCACTAGTGAGCATGTGTCATAGCAACCAAGTTATCACATAGTTGCTCACACATATAATTCCTCAACATAGTGGTAAAGAGTGTGAGCTTGTTGAGAAACTTCATAGTACTCCAAGAAAATATTTTTTTGTGGGAAAGCAACGATGAACGGGAGAACGAGCGGGATTCCAGGTTTGAAATCTGGGGAGTGTCTATGGAGGAGTCTGACTTTGAGGACGAGGTTGTAGATTTAGAGGGTCTTGAGCATCGTCTAGGGGTGTGTCTTTCTGTGGGTTCTTTTCAAGAGTTTGGGGAGGCTCCTCTACACTTGGAGCTTCTCTTTTTTTGCGTTGATGATGTGGTGTCATTAGTTGGGTTGGGGGATGGTTTTTTCATTCTCCTTTGTGGGCTTGGTGTGCCTTTGCTAGAGGTGTGCTTCCTTTCTTGTTGGTGGTCTAGTTTCTTTGTTGGAGCTATCGAGGTGAAGATGAAGGCTCCCCTTATCGGGTTTGCCTCTTTCTCTAGGTGTTCTTTGGTGATGTTGATTTCCTTTCCTAGTGAACTATTTGCGCCTACTCCTTTTGGTCATTGGATTCTTTGGTCAGGTTAAGCTTTGGTATTTCTTGGATCTTAGTGGGCATGTTGTCTCTTGCCGCTACTGCTTTGAGTTTTCTCTAGGTTGTGGGTTTGCTGCTGTAGTTAGACTGCTGCTTCTTTTTGCTCTTTGGTGCCTTCATGTCTTTCAAAGGCTTCTTTATGTGGGTTAGTTCTTGGCTTCGAGTTGTCTTCTGGTGGAGCCTCCTAGTGTTCCTGTTTGGAACCTCTCTATACTCCTTTCGGGTTGAATTGGTTTCTTTTTTTAAGGGGTTTTGCGTGGAGCTTTCTTGGCTCTAGGTTTTGTGGTTGAAGGTTCCCTGGTCTCTGGTGTTGGATGCTACCCTGAGAAAGTTTTTGATAGTTAGGTTATGCTCATGGTTTTCTCTTTGGACCTAGCTGTATGAGCTCTGTGAGGTGGTTTCTACTTCTTCCTCCCAATACCTAATGCCTACGCTACTAAGGGATGTCATGTTAGCCCTTCCTATTAACACTGATTTTTTGAGTCTTTAGTTGGTGTCTCATATAGAGGGGGAGATTGCTCCTTTTAAGGTCGACTATTGGCTTATATTGAGGTAGAGCTTGTTTATCGCGGAGAATCATGGTTCTAATGGTAAGGGGTTTCATTTCATCCTCTCCTCTAGAGGGGAGCCCTCTCTTTTAGAGGTGGAGGTTGGGTTGGCTTTTCAGACGTTTTGGTGTTTCTGGTCGGTTGTTGTTGTACAGTGCTCTACTGTGTTTCCCAAAACCCCTATTGAGGTGGGGTGTTTGGTTTTTCTAGTTCTTTTGAGAATCAGGGTTTTGTTGGTGTTTTACACCAATTTGGTTTTTCCTTGTTGCTCTCTTATTGAGGTAGGGAGGTGGGGAAAAATGACAAGTCTTGTAGGGTGCTTTGGAAACCCTTTTTGTTTTAGCTTAGTGTCGAGTAGTTGTCTCGCTATGGAGTGAATGTTGCAGGTTGTGTTTGGTGCCTGGTGGATTCAGATAGTTTCTTGAAAGATGTTATGGGGTTAAGGCCCTTGTGTTCCTGGCTGTAAAAGGTTTTTAGCCCCTTCAAAGCTGATTTCTTGTAGTTTGGTTTGTCTTGTATATGTTAGGGTAGACTGCTAATGTTGGGCTATTGATCGTCTTTGTTACTATCTTATTACAACTTTCATTTGTTTGTATGGGGTTTCAGGTCCCCTCAAAACCTGTTTGTAAGGGGTTTTTGGTCCCCACAAAACCTATTTATCGCTAATCAAAAACTTCATAGTACTCCAAAAAAATTCTCCCTTTGGGACTTGATTCAAACATCACCTACATAGAATAGGATGGTCCAAAATTTTTTGTAGAAGACTAATGTCCCACCTTTTGTTAAATCGAATGTAGCTGCCTCGTTTGATTGTATACAAGTGACAAGGTCATATATTACATTCCCTCAACATGAATTACCCTCGCTTGAGATCTAAAATAAACATAAAGCCTTAATGATAAAGGTTATAACTAATGAAACTAGAGTTAGATGTACTCTCATAGACAATGAAGTAGGTCTTAATGTTTGTAGTATTGACCTTCTAGATAAAATTGGTGTGGACAAGAATCTCATAGAACCCAATGATGTTAATATTTGTGGCTTTGACAATGTTAATAAGCAATCAATAGGAATGATCACACTACCCATTGAGGTTGGACTCGTGGTTTTGCCTACCCTTATTCATATCACGCTAGGACCTCTTTCATATGACCTTCTCCTAGGTAGACCGTGGATTCATGCCATGAAGGGAGTCCCTTCTACTCTACTCTGTGAGATGAAGTATGAATATAATAACAAGATATGTATAGTTAAAGCATATGAACAAAGTTCTAATTCACAAGTTCAATATGAGCATAACACTTCCAACTCTCTTAATACTTTGATTCCAACTTCAAAGGTAGAACCTATACAAGTTGATGGTAATCCTAATTGTCTTTCATCCACAACAAAACTCTTAGATAATGATTGGTATAGACACTAAAAAATGTCTTGGTCTATGAACACCATTTTTTCTGTATCGATCTCTTTTCTCCCCTACATAATTAAATAGTTTTTATTCTTTTCTTTGGTTGCATTCTTCTATTAATTAGATAATGTTAATTATTTAATTAATTCATTTACTTGTCTTTATTCTTCTTCGATTAATTAAATAAATTAAATATTTATTTAATTACGCCACTAACATTCTCTTTCTTTCTATAATTAAATAATTTTTCATTTATTTAATTATTCACTCTTCATTTTTCGTCTATAGTTAAATAATATTTTTTAATTATTTATCTATTGATTAATCTTTTTTGTCCTATGGTTAAATAATTATTGGAATTATTTAACTACCCCTTTATCACTCTTCCATCATTAAATAATTAATCTTCTTTAATTATTTAATATCTCTGTCCATTTCCCTCCTATTTTAAATGGTTGCACAATCATTTTAATAAATTCCCATTTCCCTTATTCTCTCACAAATAAATAATCTAAATGATTATAAAATCCCTCACATGCTTCTCCATGAATTAAATAATCTTATTATTTAATTCATCCACTTTCACTTCACTTCCTCTTTTGAATATTGACCATTGATTCCTTTTGGTCTTCTTTCAATCTTGACTGTCTATCCTTAGCCATCCCTAACCCCACTACTTTGTGGTGCATGAAACCTCAACCATTGATCTTGGCATCTTCTAGACTTTTGATTTCATTCATCCGTTCAAGAAGCTTTTCTGTAAAAGAAGGTTGTCTCCTTCATTTTGGATTTACAACTACATTCTCTGAAATTCTTGCTATCTTGTCATTGCCACTCGCAGGTGCTTGGACACACCAAAATCTAAGGGAAAGCTTACAACTTGAGAAGAATGGAGGAGAATCAAGGAAGATAATCAATTTCAGCATAGGGAGTTTAGATTAGTTTTGCTATTCATTTTTTTTTCATGTTGATTATGCTTTCTTATTTTGGATTTGGGTATTCTTGGCTTAGATTTTGGGTAGAGTGGTTGCTACTTGGTCTTAGCCTTTTTATTTACAAATTTTCCCCTTCCTTACATTGGTGAACCCGACGGGAATTTGATTTTTTTTGCAGAAATTCATGTTCTTGTTTTCTTTGTTGTTTTGTAGGTTCATGAGTTGCAATCGCAAGACAATGAGTTGTATTCATTAGCAGAGTGACAAAAATTTGAATAGCGAGGCATTTGTAGGTTCTTGCGATGCAAATGTAAAAATCCATAATGACACATTTGATGCACAGTGAGCCACCTTTGTGTGATGCATACGTTAACCAGAATGACACATTTGCCTGATACGGTAAAAATATTCAATTTTGAGTTTTCTTTCAGTTTTTCATTTTAGCTTGCATTAGGTTAGGGTTTTTGGTGTTACTAATATTTTGTTTCCAACGTGTGGCTTTTGTTTTGGAGAAGAAATTACCCTCAAAAGTACTAATATTTTTCTTGTAGGATATTGATTGAAGACCTTTACGAAACTACTAACTTGTGGTTTTGTAGGGCTTTCTTTTTTTTTAGTGTCTTCATTTTTGTTAAGTTAGGAACATTTCATTTTGGGTTAATAAATAAACTAGCGTCTTTTGTGCTTGGTGTGCTTGAACACCTATTTTTTGTAGAACCCGTAGGGTGTAGTGAAAGTATCCTCTCCCCTTGTGCTTCATGCACTCTTGGGTGTAAGAGAAATCACTACATCTTATTTTTCTTTTGTAGAAGGGCCTATCAATTGAAACACATCCTGATGGAGAACTCATTGACAATCCAAAGTAGTTTTTCCCTCGAGCCACTATATAAAAGGGATGAGATGAAAGTCAAGTCCTAACTGGCATTAGCCTTTATCATACCGTGCCAAACTGAAAGGGGAAGTACCCACATTTATGTGAGGTATTCTAATGTACCCTAGTATGGTTGGTTAGAGCCTTAAGTGGCTTGCTAGGTGCTCGCAAGGCGTCAGTCCCCCAAGTTGTGACTAGACACCTTCTTAGTAGCCACCCTTTTGATTGAGATTATTTGGTGTCACTTTCAGTGTAGGGGTGTAGCACCGCACCCTCAAGTTACTCACCATACGACTCCCTTGAGATGAGATAGAAATACTTGACTTGGTATAAGCTACTTATTTACTTGTAGCTTTCTAGGGATAGGGTGATTGGGTCATCTTTCTAGTCCTGGAGGCCCCTAGTTGTCCTCTCTCACAAATACAAAAGTGAATACACCCCCTAAAGGTGTCCCTATAATTACATCAAAGGATATTCCAAGTTGTGGGCTTGAAAGTGTTGCCATTGGCCATTGACCTTAGGGATAAGAAATGTTTTGATGTGTTTTTTTATTGTGCTATACCAATGGAAATTGGGGTGAATAACCCTCAAACATACACATATTCACATAAGGATTTGACAAGTCAAAAACCAAAAAAATGTTTTTAAAGTGTTTACTGTGTTTGTAATCACATTTCAAAAATTTCTCAAAATTAAAATCATTTGAAAACATCAGATTTTAGGGCAACAAACTATGAACCACAACTGTTATAGAGTAACTACAATTGTGAACCACAACTTTAAAATTTGCACCACATCTATGAGACAGTGAGCCGCAAAGTTAGTATATTTAAGCTAATTCTTATGACTTTTGAAGAGCATTTTAAAATAAAAAATGGCCACCATATTTAGGTTCCATCATGGTGCAGGGGCACCAAAGCAAAATCTTGTAATTAGGGGCTTTTGATAGATTTTTTGGTATTGAGTCTTGTTTTGGGTTGAATAAGGTCTTGTAGACCATTTTATGATGTAATGAGTCCATTGGAGGTCATTAAGTGGTTAGAATGTTCAAGTTGAAAAATATTTCAAAATTTGCAAATTGTTGTCATTTCAAATTTTGTAAAGTGCAAAAATGCAACTTTTTGAATACCAACGGTCAAGTTGGTTAAAAGTGGAAGTTGAGAAGGTTGAGTCAGTTTTTTTAGGTGGGAAAAAGTCTTTATAATGTTGGAAACTCAATGGAGGAAGGTTGTTGGAGGTTTGTAGAATAATTGATCAATAAAGCTCTGCTTTTTTTCTAAAATTATGTGTTATTCTCTCTTATAGTGATGTTGCAGGGAATTGTACGATTCCGTACTAAAGGGAATTGATTGAAATTTTTTTGAACTAGGTAGAGGAATGTATTAGGTGCATTTTGGTTCTTTTGAAATTGAAATCCATTGAGTTTTGAGTGTTTGGTGGTTGATTTTATGTAGATTGGTCTAAAAATTTGAATTTCAAGGGTTTTGAAGTTATAAAATGCTTTTATGACTCATTCCACCTATTGTGTATACCGTGGCTCAATGAAATGAGTCCATTAGGATAGAATTAGGTGTAGGTGTTGAGTTTTGGAGCAGGGGAGATCATTTGAGGGTTTGGGCATGATGCCCTAAATGTTAAAATTGCATGTTTTAAGTGAAATTTGATGGCTAGAGGAAATAAATTGTAGAAATACTTGGGGGTAGCAGGTTTTTATGGTCTTTTGAGCATGTGTAGACCTAATAAGGAATGTTTGAGGTGTTGATAAGGTCTGGGAAAGTGGGGAAATGGTATTTTCAATAAACCCTCTCCAAAATAAGCAAAAGTGAGGGTTTGGTGAAAAGGTGACTTGGAGGGTTTCCTTGATGATAAAAGTTGGAGATTTGGTGGATTTAGAGACTGTTGAAAGACTTTCCACAAGAATTTAGGGTTGGTAAGTTGATTAGAAAGGTGTTGCTTTGGAAAATAGGCCTAATTGGCCAAATAGGACAACGTAGAAACACTAGTTTGATGGTGTTGGTCCAAAGTGACCTATGTTTCTTTTGTGATATATTTTGTATGGTGATAAAGGGTGTCTAAAAATTTGGATGGTTTGTGGGTTAGAAGAGATAATTGAAAGAAAAGTTCAAAGAACTAGGTCTGCACACCTACAAGTGAAATTGGGTGAAGTTGTAAAGGGTTGGTGTAATTGGATTTTGAGAGTTGAAAAGTTGGTTTAAAGAGCTTGAATTGTGATTGATGAGTGATTTCCTCCCTTCTCTACATCAATTGGTATCAGAGCATACGTATCAGATTCTTTGAGGGTGAGAAGTGAGAAGTTGAAGAGTCAAAATGCCTCCAAAGGGTAACAATGTGGCTAGGAAAATGCAAGAGATAGAAGAGAAGACTGAGAGAGAGATTAGGAAGTTGAACAAACTACAAAATAGATTGGTAGCAAGACTGGAAAATGTTGAAACAGGTCAGAAAAGAGGTGTGGTTGTAGGTGATGAAAGTGACACTGAAGACAAAGAAGATGAAGAGTATGAAGATGTGGAAGAAGAGTTGGATCCTGAAGAGAAAAAGATGGAAATTCTACCGAAGGTAGTTAAAGGAGGTAAACATAAGGTAAAAATTGATTTTCATAGGTATGGTGGTAATCTTGATGATGAAGAATTGCTAGATTGGATTGCAACATTAGATAACTACTTTGAATGTGAGTATGTACCTGATGAAGAAAAGGTGAAGATTGCAAAAACCAAATCAAAGGGGCATGCACTTGTTTGGTGGGATTATGAACAAGCTGAAAGGAGAAGAAAAGGTAAGTCTAAAATAATTTCTTGGGATATAATGGTAGCTAAATTGAAAGGTAAGTTTTTGCCAAGTGATTATGAAATTCAAATGTCTAAAAAGCTTCAAGATTTGAAACAAAGGGAAATGGATGTTAAGACTTATACTAATGAGTTTTATAAGTCGAGCACAAGGGAAGGTCACATGGTTGATGATGTAGAAAAGGTGGCTAAGTATCTTAGTGGGCTAAGGTTTACATCAAGGATGAGTTGAGTTTGCACGATCCAAGGAAAATTGAAGAATGCTACCAAATGGCAACAAGGGCTGAAGAGAAACTCAAAAGAAGGAAAGATAAACAAGTAAGAGGGAGAGGCACATTTACTACTCCAAGGCAGGGACAAGAAAATCAAGAAAATTCAAGCAAGGTGCAAGAACACTTTGCTGATCAATGTGGTGGATTCAAAGGCTCTAGAGGTAAATTTGGTGGTGGTAGGAGTTCAAACATATTTTCAGGTAGGTGTTATAATTGTAATGAGTTTAGGCACCCAACATACAAGTGTCCTGAGAAGCAAGGTTCTACATCAAGTGGTGGTGAAAGAAGAAGTGAAAAAGGGCTCAAATAGTGCAAGAAGATGAATGTGAGAGTACAAATTCTTCTAGTCATGTTGCTGCTCTAGAGGTAGGAGAATCATTGTTGTTGAGAAGACATCTGTTGAAGGCCTCTGAAGAGAAGGAACCAATGCAAAGAAGAGCTCTCTTCAGAACCACATGTAAGTGCAAGGGTAAGGTATGCAAGGTAGTCATAGATTTTGGTTGCACTGAAAATATGGTCTCTAATGAAATGATAGAAAAGTTGAAGTTGCAAAAGTTTCCTCATGAAAATTCATATAAGATATCATGGTTGAATGATAGCCAATCCATCTTGGTTAGTGAACAAGCATTGATTGAATTTAGTACTGGTGGTTACAAGGATAAGGTTGTTTGTGATGTTGTGCCAATGGATTGTTATCATGTATTGCTTGGGAGACCATGGCAGTGTGACAAGCATGCCATCTACGATTGTAGAAGCAATAGCTATCTGATTGAACATAATGGGAGTAGTTTTACACTCACTCTGTTGCAAGATGATGTGAAGGAAAAAGGTAAGGCAACTCAAGTGATCATGATGGGAAAGGAGTTCATCAAAGTTAAGGAAGGCAAAAACAAAGTGAGTGCAACCACCATAAAGGAAGAGGATGTTAGGACAACAAGTGTAAAGCATGATTCAAAGTTGGAAAGAAGAGATGATGTGCTGGTGTCAAGGTCTAAGACAAAGAAGGTCAAGGATGAATTCCTTGAGAAGACTAAAAGTGAGTTGGAAAAAGATGATGTAATTATGATTTAGACAATGTTTTGTCCTATGGTTGCAAAGGAGGTGAAGGGGAAGACAAGTACAGTCAAGAAAGAGGTCTACAAGTCTGAGGGTACAGTGGTATTTGAGGTAGAAATTTCAAGGATGGTGATGAAGACAAGAGGTTCAATGAATGGTGGTGTTTGGCAAAGACAAAGGGATAAGTTTGAGCATGTTCCAAGAGTGGAAAATAGGGCAGTTAAAGGAAAGATTGACAGAGGATAGAGTGCAGGTGTTATCGTAGGTACAACTTTAGTTTGTGATGGTGGAAAAGTCAGAAGACAATCATCAAATCGGTTTATGAAAGAGAAGTAGATCCAAGGCAGTAAGAGGACTAGAAATGCAAGGTGCAAGGCAAATTTTTAGTTTTTGACTCCAAGGACAGGTGTACTAGGTAAAGGAGAATTTTAAGCTCAAGGAGATGGAGTGATCAAGTTTGGTCAAGTTGCAAATTAAAGTCCAAGAGGCTTATAAACTTTTTCTGGCCGGTTGTATGGTGCAGGGGCACTAAAGCAAAATCTTGTAATTAGGGGATTTTGATAGATTTTTGGGTATTGAGTCTTGTTTTGGGTTGAACAAGGTCTTATAGACCATTTTATGATGTAATGAGTCCATTAGAGGTCATTAAGTGGTTAGAAGGTTCAAGTTGCAAAATATTTCAAAATTTGCAAATTGTCATCATTTCAAATTTTGTAAAGTGCAAAAATGCAACTTTTTGAATACCAACGGTCAAGTTGGTTAAAAGTGGAAGTTGAGAAAGTTGAGTTAGTTTTTTTAGGTGGGAAAAAGTATTTATAATGTTGGAAACTCGATGGAGGAAGGTTGTTGGAGGTTTGTAGAAGAATTATCAATAAAGCTCTATTTTTTTTCTAAAATTTTGTGTTATTCTCTTCCAGTGATGTTGCAAGGAATTGTACGATTTTGTACTGAAGGGAATTGATTGAAAACACTTTGAATTGGGTAGAGGAATGTATTAGGTGCATTTTGGTTCTTGTGGAACTGAAATCCATTGAGTTTTGAGTGTTTGGTGGTTGATTTTCTATAGGCGGATATGAAAATTTGAATTTCAAGGGTTTTGAAGTTATAAAATGCTTTTATGGCTCATTCCACCTATTGTGTATACTATGGATAAGTGGAATGAGTCCATTAGGATAGAATTAGGTGTAGGTGTTGAGTTTTGGAGCAAGAGAGATCATTTGAGGGTTTGGGCACGATGCCCTAGATGTTAAAATTGCATGTTTTGAGTGAAATTTGATGGTTAGAGGAGAGAAATTGTAGAAATCCTTAGGGGAAGTAGGTTTTTATGGTCTTTTGAGCATGTGTAGATCTAATAAGGAATTTTTGAGGTGTTGATAAGGTTTGGGAAAGTGGGGAAGTGGTATTTTCAATAAACCCTCTCCAAAACAAGCAAAAGTGATGGTTTGGTGAAAAGGTGACTTGGAGGGTTTCCTTCGTGTTAAAAGTTAGAGATTTGGTGGATTTAGAGATTTGTGAAAGACTATTCACAGTAATTTTGGGTTGGTAAGTTGATTAGAAAGGTGTTGCTTTGGAAAATAGGTTTAATTGGCCAAATAGGACATCGTAGAAACACTAGTTTGATGGTGTTGGTCCAATGTGACCTAGGTTGATTTTGTGATATGTTTTGTATGGTGATAAAGGGTGTATGAAAATGTGGATGGTTTGTGGGTTAGAAGAGATAATTGAAAGAAAAGTTCAGAGAACCAGGTCATCACACCTACAAGTGAAACTGGGTGAAGTTGTAAAGGGTTGGTGTAATTGGCTTTTGAGAGTCGCAAAGTTGGTTCAAAGAGCTTGAATTGTGATTGATGAGTGATTGCATCCCTACTTTGCATCAAATCATGGGCATTAGTAATTTTTTTATGAAGCCACATAGTGGCTAAGTAAATTGCACGTTATGAGTTAAATTTAAATTCACAAAAGTGGCAATGAAAACTTTATGCATGTGTTCCTATTCTTTGGAATCTATTGTTTGGGGCATTGAGTGTACATAGAATTTGGGAGGTGTGGCAAGTCTACTTCAAGTCATGTCTTTCTTAGAGACTTATATTGAAGTTTTAAACTGCTTCTTATCAAAATTTTAACACGCCACTAGCCGTGGCAGTGGGAGGAGGTAGGCGAGTTTAAATTTTAGATTCTTTCAAAATGATTATGAATCACAAAGTAATTGCATATTAAGTCGTGTATTTTGGAATTGGTGGACTTAGTCAAAATGTTAAGTCATGGCAACAATGAGAGTTGATCATGTATGCAACACAAATAGTATTTTGCACTTGTGTAAGTCATGACAACGAAAGGAGGCTATTCGAGCCTCCAAAAGAGGCAATTACTTACTAATTTAGATAAATTCATTTATGATTAATGAGGAGGTTGAATCATGAGAAGGATAAAATAATTATTTTCTATTCATTTTTACACACAACATGAGAAGAGATTAGGAAGAAGACTGGGTGCAGAGAAAAGTTTGAGCTAGGTATGAGCTTTAGGAAAGAGGGCAAAGTTTTAAGAAATATCTTTTTATCTGGTTATTATCTCTCCATTGTGGAAATAAAAAGGGAAAAGATTGAGCATAGGAAGTATAAGTGTTGAGCGTGAATCTTGAGAGGATAACATTAGTTTTAAAAGCATCATCTCTACCATTTGAACACTAAATTTGGGAGAACAACTTGTTCATGCAAGACCTAGTGCATGGAGGATTGAAAGGACAATAGATTCAAGTCTGAAACTGTAGTTTAAAGCAAGGGAAAAATAACATCAAGCCAAGATATTCATTTCCAGGCATGACTTAAAATTCTTAATCTTCTTCCTCTTATTAAATTTGATAAAAGCTCATCTATTATTTTGAATTTGATAATACCAGTGCTATGTGCAAATGTGTGGCTGTTTGGGATAGTATATGAATGAATGTATGTTAAACCTAGATTATTTGTGTATAGTCATAATAAAAATGTTAAGAGTTGCAATAACTAGTTGGTTAAGCCAAATAATCACACAAGTACACATTGTTTAAATCATGCTAGATATGTATGTGATATTGAGTTAATTTATATGGGAGAACTTAAAGGAAAAACCTTAAGACTCTCTTAGCTAAGTTTTACCAAACAAACCAACTTTATTAATCAAATAAGTAAGACTAGAAAATCACTTAGAAATGATATTTCATCATCTATTAAAATAGCATCTTTACATACACTTGTTATCATGAGTTTATAAAGCATTTTCAATGATAAGGTCTGAAACGTAATAGAAACAATAAAGTATTTATTATCGTTTGAAAGTTACAAGTATTACATATTAGATTAAGGGTCATTATGATTACTTATTGATAGAAAAAATTATTATTACTTATTGATGGAAAAAACATATCTTGATTAGAGGACATTATGTTCTCGTAGTAAACCTAAGACCATAAAAATATGAGAATAGATTTACTCCTTTGTGACTTTTTAAAATACTCGAATAAGAGGTAGTTACCTAGACCTAGAATGTTGCGAGTACATAACATGGATATTCAGGTTGGATGTGTCAAACCTATTTACTCGAATAATCAACACTAGCGAAGTCAAAACTATTGAAAGAGAATCCATTGAGTTATTTAACATTTGGGTTAAACCTAAAGTAGAGTCAACCAAAGGTTAGTAATATTTCCAAGTCGAGTTAGAGGTGGGTGAACTTATGACACTACTTCCTTAGAAAGTGGATGAATATATAAATCAAACTCGTGCAAAACTTGTTGCTTGAACTTGTCAATTCATTGTGCTTTAGGTTTACATAACTTTTCAATAACATCATGCATAATTAGAGAATGTTTATAGTTGTATGACCGTACATGTTATGTAGGACACAACACTAGATACTCAAATGACAATACTAGAGGTTCTTATACCTCTAACTCAAGTCGAGTTAGAGGTGGGTGAACTTACAACACTACTTCCTTAGAAAGTGGATGAATATATAAATCAAACTCATGCAAAACTTGTTGCTTGCACTTGTCAATTCATTATGCTCTAGGTTTACATAACTTTTCAATAACATCATGCATAATTAGAGAATGTCTATAGTTGTATGACCATACATGTTATGTAGGACACGACACTAGATACTCAAATGACAATACTAGAGGTTCTTATACATAACTCTTCGTCGAAGGGTAGGGCCACTTCCAGTTGGAAGGTGTGCAAGGGACCACCAGTCTACGATTGGAGGTAAAGTGCTTGGGTGATGCTCTCCCTCTTGCAGACGACACGCCGAGGCTTGTGAAATAAAAGAGCAATCCAACTAAGGATATCTTGACCTTGTACTCATTGTAAATTATGAAATTATTTATTCGATCATGAATTCTATTTGTAAACTATATTTGAAAATATGTGCTTTATTTACATGAAGTTTAGTTATGTTATTTCAATTATGAAATGTTATATGATTTTTTTTATACAAAATGCAAAATGTGTTATTAGAAAAGAAAAAAATTACTTTCCTGTTTTGAAGGTATTGAATTATTTACTTCGTGAATTAAAACCTAGGTGAAAACTATAAGAGTATGGTTAGTGATGTTGCATATGCCATGTCTCACTTCAATTTTTACTTCACAAGCCATGTATCTACCAATTATTAGAAATAAAAAAACATTTATTATATTTTAATATACATTTTTTTCACTTGATTTCTGATTGTTGGAGAGGGAAAAGATAATACAAATGGCTTAACCTTTTGTCAAAAATATTTGTTATTGATCAAAGTATTGTAGTTTTATTTTAAAATTGAAAACCTAGAAATGAAATAGAACATTAGAAACACTTTTAATTTTCACTTCACATGTTTTTTGATTAAGCACAATCTATTTGTCCTTTAATTTTTTAAATGAAAAATGTAAAGCTCCCCAATTAAAAAAGGAAATATTTTTTCTATCTTGTGTTTAACATATTTTAAAATCTATTTAAATGGAAAATATTAGGAACTCATTAAAATATTTCTATTGGCATAATTTTTAGCCAAAACTAATATCAAAAGTGATAACATGAAAACGTAAATCCCCCACCTTATAGGAAGGGACTCAAAGTAAAATATTCAAATTTCAAAACTATTATTAACGATTAAATGTATTTCCTTTCCATGTGTGAGAGACAAGTGATGTTGTGTTTGTCCAAGATATTAACACTCTTGAAAGGAAATTTGTAGCCTCCCAAGACAATTTCCATATATTCCAAATGAGAAATCTATGCAAACAAGTGTTCATAATCCATATGCAAAAGAATAGACAACATACCATCAAAGGTGACACAAGATATACCTTGGAAAACCCTCAACAAAGAAAAAACTAGCCTCCAAAAAAACCCATCACTCATGCATTATTCAACAATAAAATAATTACAATACATCTTCATAGTCTTCATGAACACTTTCGAAATACAAGCTCTCTACAAGCACTCCATGTGAACAAGCATGTAACTACACATCCTATGACATGCTTTAAACCTTCACAAATAAAAATAAGAGATGCTCTCAACCCCTTAGCTAAAAATATCCAACTAGCCAACCCTAGACAACTATACATGTGCTTGCTTTTATAGACATAAGCTTGCACAAAACCACCTAGTGATGTGACTAATACCATGAACTTACAAAACTATTAACCCCCCATTTAATTTTTGGTACTAAGTTTTTCCAATATTAAATATTTTTCCAATGTGTAATTCTACATTAGATATTTGTCATAATGTTACATACAACACATAAAGTGGGCCCGATAATGCTAACCCCATACTATGTACACATCTCTAGATCCCTTAGATGCACCACAAATAATATTAAATTACATTATAACATTATGCAAAGTGGACAACACATATTTTCCTAACAACTTTTGATGTAAGAAATATGTGTAGAATTTGAAGAAAAATTGAATTGAAAAAATTGCTTCAACAAAACTCAATCCTTGTCAACAAACTTAGAAATCCCTAGCAAGATAATATACCACTCAAATTTCAATTAATTGAAGAATATTACTAATAAGCAACCAAAAGAAAAAATTGACTATCATGAAGATTTTTTGTCAATTGCAAGCATTTATTAACATAAAACTCAAAAAGAATAGTATCAATCAAACTATCATTACTACAATATATGGTCTCAATAAATATAGAAGGGAAGGGACACAGTTAGTTGATGTTTTTTCATTTATCTATTTTATTTTTCTTTATCAATTTCACATGGCAATCCCAATCAATTTTTTTGTAATGACTTTTTATAATATATTATATATATAGACATCTTATGCCTTTTACCTAATTTTTTTTTTATTAAAAAGGTGAATTAGAGAAAATACGAGAGATTGTGATTAAAATAATTAACAATAAAATAAAATAAATTTACATCTATTAATTTGAAATATTTTAAAAATTAACAATAAGAAAAGCAATATTTTATAAAGAGTAATGGATAATTATATATTTTTATATCTCTTATATCTATTTTTAAGCACTACCAAGATGGATACATATGTATTGATTCATTCAATCTCTTTTATTAGTTTAGTCAATGAGCATATAGAATAAAAAAAATCGAACAATGATACTTAGTCTACATTTAATTTTCTATTTTGAATAATTGTAAACATATTATTTATCTTTCTTTCTATTGATTCATATTAGGAATAGCCATTATAATTTTTTATTTCGTATAGTACATGTCTAATACAATACAATAAATTTATTAAATCAAATTTCAAGTCTATTAATATCTTAATATCACGAGCACTACTATAAACATCATAATAATCATTTTCTATATGACAAAATAAATTAATATGAAAATAATTTTTTGCCCTAATTAAATTAATTTTAAAATTAGTTTGTCTCCTTAAATAATACTTCTTAGATCACTCAATTTATATTAGGACAAAATTTGGGCGGGGGCCCTATCTCGGTTGGCTAAGTAATTCCGTTGCGGCTCTGCTGGTCACGAGTTCTAGTCTCCCCCGTCCCGTGGTACCGGAGGGTGTGTCGCGCCAGCGCCGCCGGTCACGTTAAAAAGTTTACCAGGCGCACTTCAGTTTATAGGGGGTCGTGCTACCAGATTCCTGCAGTCTAAAAATAAAAATAAAAAAAAATATTAGGACAAAATTTAATGCACTCATTGTCATCACCCTAACCAATGCGTTCTTGATTAACCTGCATTTATTTAATGCGAGACATTTAGAACATACAAAAATCTAGGGCTCATAATTTGTCCATTTAAACATAAACAAAAGAAATTTGAAGAGAGGCATCGTCTACAGATATAAATATCCATATTATTGCCCTTACTCAAAACCTCTTCCCTGCGAGTTAAACGAAGAGCGTTTTTAATTTCTCATAGAAATCAGAAAAAATGCAGGTAATCGATGGAATGTTAGATTTTTTTACAGGTTTTCTCTTATTCGAATATTTGAATTCTTAATTTATACCAGTATTTCAACGAATTTGCAGGCAAGTGACAGATTTAATATCAATTCACAACTTGAGCATCTCCAAGCAAAATATGTGGGCACTGGACATGCCGATCTTAACAGATTGTGAGCTATTTCTTTCCTTCATCTCTTAATTTTGTTTTTTGTTTTTTTGTTTTTGGTTCTACTTTAATTTGTTATACTGTTATCATTTTTGTAAACCCCAGCTCCTTTTAGGGCAAATTTATCCATTTTATTTTTTAATATGTTTCTGTAACAGCTTATTGGAGTTTCTTTCATACTATTTGTAGAGCATTTGGTTATCGTAGGATTATTTCTGTAGTCTATTGGGCCTTTGCTTTTTGGAAGGGCAAATTTAGTTGTATTTTTCCATTTCTCATGTTTATGGCCCGTTTGAGAGATTTGGGGTTTTGGTTGTGTTTGTAGTGAGTGGGCGGTGAATATACAGCGGGACAGCTATGCATCATATGTGGGTCACTATCCCATTCTCGCCTATTTCGCCATTGCAGAGAACGAGTCTATTGGAAGGGAGCGATATAACTTCATGCAGGTCAGTTACATTCACAATTTAGTAGTGTGTAGCAGTTATATTTGGTGGAAGCTTTTGGTTTGTAAAATGATTACTATGCAAAATATTCAGACGATGCATTTTTTTTTGGGTATGGTATTTAGCGACTCTTCGAAGGGTGTATGTCATCTGGAATCAAGTGCCTGGTATTTGAATCATCTGACGTTTGGCGTCTTTCTTAACCCTGATGACATATCCTGTAGAATGTAGGACAGTTGATTCTAGTAATCCCATACACAACTAAATGACATCTTGTCTTTTTCTGGATGCCTGGGTTTCTAAGCCAAGCTAGTCAGGTTGAGATATAAATGAAAAGATAACGACCTTGTAAATCCTAGCAAAAAGTTTCTATTCACAAGGAATATTTCATATAGTATTCTTTTGCAACAGAAGAAATTCAGTTTTAGATTCCAAGTTGTACGAAAATCAGAAATTTCTGTTGGGTATATACGGTGAGTCCAAATAAGAAAAAACTGTTAAATATTAATAATTAAACTTGAAATGGAAGAGCCTAAAACAAAAAGAAAAAAATGATGAAATTAAGAACTATATTGCAAAAGATTTCAATTAATGCCTGTCATGCACGCTAGATTTGTCTATTTGAGTATTCAACGTTTGTGCAGTATAATTTTGTTAACGTGTTACAGTGTTACTGAGATACTGTGTCCTTCTATTTTTCAATATTCCTTCATTGTAAGCTACATAATGAGAAGCTTGCAAACACCAACTATAAAGTGTGCTGTGGCTTAGCTTAGGAAAAGCACTCTGTGTGACTGTGCATGAATGATGGATATAGGCTTGAAGCCATGAAATGCCATGAGTAATGGAGTTGTAACTAATTATCGCAGATGAGAGCAGCATGCATACTTGTAAGGAAGGGGAAAAATATGAAAATAGGGAAATCTAGAAAAGATTTGGAAAGTTAGGTTCAGAAAAAAAATGTTAATGGATTAAATAATAATATATAATAAACTTGTGGAAAATTTAATTGATGGGTTGAGCAGGGCAAATTGTCTTGTTTGTGCTTTTGCAGAGAATCAAAATTTAAATATAGAAAAGAAAATTAAAATTGTTTGATTTGGATTGGGTGAATTCGGGTGCGTATGACAAATCCAGGCCTGAAAGGATCTGGGGCAGATCTGTCAGAGATTGGTAACTCTGATTTTTCCAGGGAAAAGTAGGAAGCAGAAACTGATGAGACTATGGGAAAATCATTGGCATTGTATATATTGTGAGATTGGAATGGTAATTACCCATGTAGATGATGGCAGACTGGGAGAATGAGTAATAGCCAATAGGATGCCAAATGCCCATTCAAATAGTGCATTGTGGCACCACATATCTTCATCTAGCGTTTAACAGTTACATTCCATAATGGAATCATGAAATGCATGAGGTCAAGTGGTTATGCATCAGGGCTTTCATAGTGGAGGTCTAATTTCAAATTTCCAGTAAACATGATAAAGTGTTGAAATTGGGTAAATAACTGCATCAATTCACATGGTGTGCTATACCTTAATGAATGAAGCCAAGTGCAAGTTGTCAGTTACTTTAACAGAAGGCATAGTCCCCGGTTGAGGCATCAAGGCAAAGGTTACTCCACAAGGGAAATTTGAATTTACTAAATTGACAAAAAAAGCCCTATTTAATAGACAACAGAAAAATTTGGGTTCTTGACATATATATCTTAGTCAATTGCCTAACATTGGGATCACATATCGTGTAGAGTGTGATGTAACTTTGCCAAGCATATTAACTAGGTAATGCGAGTTTTTAATAAAAATACCTTGCTTGTGTTTCACATAGGATTTGCATTTAATTTTCTCTGTAATGCACTCTGATCAAAATAACAGAAATTCATTCCTCACTGGTAGATAGCAGATATGGAACTGTCTGAAGTTAGGTCTGCTGATGATTCAAGTAGGTCTTGTGGACAAGCATATATTCTTAAGCCCCAAAACAAGAGTCTTCTTTCCTGTATTAGTTGCTTTTTGCCACTGATTTTCCTGAGTGATTGTCCTTCTAGGATGTTTATGTTTTTGATCAGGTAAAAGGGGTTTTTGAAAGGGCCCAACCCTTTTACAAAGCAATAAATAAAATGAGACAAACAACACTCAAAGGCTGTAACAGCACAGCAGCAGCAAAGCTGCCAAAACAAATAGCAAAGCAACAATCCCAACAAAGGGAATACAACAACATCCAAATAACCAAAGCAAGCACAAAACTAACTCAGGTTTTGAATGGGCCAACAACCCTTACATCAAATTATGCTACAGAAACCCATCTATACTCTTTAGACTTTTGAGGCTCAGAGATGAGCATAGGGACACCATGCCTCCTCCTATGGACCACAGTCCAAGAATCAGAAACACCATCTGTAGGGGAACAATCCAGAGCAACATTAGGATCAGTTTTTTTTAATATCAGCACACATGGGAGTGCCTGGGGAGGAGCAACCACATCCACCACAACGGCTCTGGCAGAATCAATAGGAGCTACAGGCACCAAAGGCTCAGGAGCTTTATGCAATACAGCTTGGGAATCCTCCATAACAGCAGGAGCAGTAGGAACAGGTTCAACAGGTATGAAGTGAGGAACCATTTTGAAGGAGAGCTAGGTTGCAAAGCCACTAAATGAATGGTGAAGTCCTTGGGCTGAAAATCCCGCCTCCAAGAGGCCAACCGAGATTTGGGCTTAGAGTGCCTGCAATGCTTAGCCAAATTTCTAGTGTTAGAACGATGATGACAAAGAAAGGGGAGGGCCCTCATAGTCCTGAAGCTGGCACCGATGACAACCAACAATATTCAACACAATCTCAGCAGGAAGCACCTTACATAAATATAGGTCCACAAGAGTCTGCACGTAGGGTCATATGAGTGAATTTCAAAGTTACAGAATCAACCATAATAAAACGTCCAAGAGTGTTCCTAATCTTGGAATGGTGGAACTTGCATCAAAATAGGTGGGGCAAGAAATGCAACAATTCAGACATCACATTGAACAGGGGAAACCAAGGTTTGAACAAAAGGGGGTGTTGACCGTACATTCACACAGAACCCTCAAAAATAGCATTGTGCTCCTCAATGTCTTCAAGAGTAACACTACAAAAACCCCTTGCACACTGGAAGATTTCAATTCTTCCTTCAGTAATAGGACCCTAGGAATCAGAGATGTGTGGCCAGAACCAAATGAACCTGCAAGTCAATTTATGGGAGGTTAGAAGTCCTCGCTTTCAAGCACCTCAGCCCCGAATGAGATATATGGAGGGTTGTAGCACATGGTAGGGCCAACGATCCCTGCTGAGGGTTTCTCTGAGCAGCAGCAGCAGCAAATGATTTTCTTCCTGCATCCCCAAAACGGCAGGACAGAGCAACAAAGGCACCAAGGGCAGTCACAAAGCCTTTAGAAAAACCCACATGCACACCAAGAAGGGGGGTGCAGAAACATAAGCCCTATTTTGAGATGCAGCAACCATGGTAGCAGCCATGGAAATGCCACCACCACCCACAGCAGCTACAGAACCTTTAGCATCAGTGCCAAAAGAAGCTACTTTGTTGGAAGAAATGAAACCCACAAACTTGTCATGAGCTATCTGAGAAGGGGTCCTATGCAAAGAAACTGTGGAAGAACCAGTGCAAGCGTCCACAGTGTGAGGACAGAGAGGGGAAATGACTGTGTTTCTCCGCGAGACAGGCCAATAGTAGATGTGATGGTGAAGGCCCAAGGGAGCCAAACATAGGCTTTCACTAGGAATCTCAGTGGAAGGAGTCATTAATTAGGATTATTGTTGAATAGTAGGATGTTTATGTTAGTTAACGGACAATCTATAAGATAAAATTTGGAATCTGTATTTTACCACCATAGACATTTTTAGATGATCAGAAGAAAAAGTGGAAAATTATTTGTAGAGTTTGTGCATAATTCCTTGGTGTACCTCTAATTACTGTTAAATGATATCATATTGGTAGCAGCTCTTGCAAGTGAAAATTAAGCTTATGATTGTTGCAGTACTTGCCAAATATATACAAAATGACCATTAGTGATAGTAAAGGGAGGAAGGAGTATCCCCTATATTTTCTTCTCGTGAACAAGAGTTGTTTAGGACAAAGTATGAATGTAGAAGCTTTGATTTATAGTTCTAAAAATGGATGTCCAAGCCCTAATTTTTATTTGCAACATTGAGGTTGAAATTGCAAGACCAAGCTCATTTTAGTCTCTTATTATGAACTTGCAATGATGAAATTTTTGCCTTTACAATGATAATGCTTAAAATTAAATCATGAATGGAAAAATTGCTTGGCATTTTTCTACTCTGTAAAATGACTTTAATATGATATTTTATAGGCAAATTTTAAAAAATGGTTTGAATTTTATAATAACTGTAAGCAAGTTTTCTTTCATAAGAAATCTACATGAAAATGATACATGAATTCGTATTTTGAAAATGGAGAGTTTTTTTAACTGGGTACTAAAATGAGATCTAATTCAATACATTTGCACAGTATACTTTAGAAGTAATAAATTTGTTTTAGCAGAAGGGCCTCGGCTTCACACCATGTAGGTCGCTTTCTGGAATATTGGTAACTGAATAACCTTATTGGAGAGTTACTTATCATCTTATGGAGCAACCTATTTCAAAGCACTGGTTTCTTTTCACCCACTTTGAATACTTTCTATTCTCTGTGGGAGGTGATCTATAAACTTCGATGATTATACCATTTGGGAGCCATCAACTTATGGATTTCAATTAGACAACTTGCAAACACTGTTTCTTTTCTACGACAAATGGTGATTTATCAACATAAAATTTCATTAGGTCTGTGACATCACATAGAGACAATAAATAACAGACACAAGTAATGCAGAAAACCAAACACACAAACTGGAAAAATAGAGATTATACCTGGAGAAATCCTCAAAAAGGAAGAATATTCCAGAAGAGTGAGCATGAACTCCTCATGTGGCTATTTTTCAGTCTTTTACAAGTGTAGCAATGCCTCAATAGAGCTTGACAATGATTACAACCAGCTCTAACTCCTGCAACTTTCATCTGCACTATCAAACCTAGACATTCTACATACAACAGTCATGAAAATGAACTAAAATGAGTGATTACTAATGAGTGTCAACTCTCCAACAATGTTTACAAGAAACATATGCCGTACCTCTAAACATCCAACACCAAAAATGGAAGATCAAATGTTGAAAAAGCAAGTTGAAATGCCAAAAACCATTCACATTCCACGTAATGTTCTCACTAAAATGATTTGCCACTTTCATTAGGAGCTTTTTCTGTTTTCACCTTAGCATTTATAATTTGCCAGGGCATTTTTTATTTTTTGCCACCTATGAAAACTGACAATTTTTACTAAAAATGGTATTCTATTTCATTTGGACACTTGCACTCTTGTTTCATGGTATCTCTGAGATGCTCCAGATCATAGTTGAAAAACTTGCCAATTGCAAAAACTCGCCAAGCCCAAAAAATACGGTATGAAAAAAACTTGGCAAAAATGATTTGCCACTTTCATGAGGAGCTTTTTCTGTTTTCACCTTAGCATTTATAATTTGCTTGGGCATTTTTTTTTTTGCCACCTATGAAAATTGACAATTTCACTAAAAATGGTATTCTATTTCATTTGGACACTTGCACTCTTGTGTCATGGTATCTCTGAGATGCTCCAGATCATAGTTGAAAAACTCGCCAATTGCAAAAGCTCGCCAAGACCGGAAAATACGGTACGGAAAAAACTCGGCAACTTAAAAAATTGCTTAAACTTCATTAAAAACACATTTTTTTCAAAATTCAAAGATAAGATGCATCCAATGAGTCAATAAAATGAGTACATAGAAGAAACAAGCTGAGTCTAGTTATATTTGATTTATTTGAAAGAAAATTAGATACAAAATCGCATCCCCATGTGGAATGCTCAATACGCTAATACTGATAGTTTGAAACAAAATGAAAATAGCAAATAGTTTTTGTAAAATTGAAAGCAAATACAACATTAATATATTTCAGCTTTTACAAATTCACATCTTCCTCTTCCCATGTCTAGTACTTCTCACTACGGGAGAGGGTGTAGTCGTAGGCATCTGTTGTGGCTGCTCAACCTTCATCCTGGATGTAGAGGCTACTGCTGGTGGCTCTGGCACTGCCAATGACTCCTCAGGATCATCCTCAATGTCATCCAATGAGAATGCAAATCCACCCCCCTCCTCCATTGCTTGTCGCTCAAAGTCATAGATCTCATCCTCGGAAAACAATGGAGGTTGCTCATCTCGCCCTATCCAATCATTGTATGGATCTATCTCATCCAAATCAATTGGATCATCTGATATTTCCTAAACCTGTTTTTTGCGCAGCCGAAGATTATATTGCACATACACAAGGTCATTCAAGCGTTTTTGAGCTAGTTTGTTCCTTTTCTTTGTGTGGATGGCCTCAAACAAGCTCCAATTGCACTCACAATTGGACGAACTACAAGGCTGCGATAAGACATGGAGGGCGAATTGTTGGAGATGTGGAGTATTTCCGCCCCAATTTGACCACCAAACATTTACAAAAAACAAATTAAGAGTTAGAGGAGAACTTAGAAACTTAGAAACTTAGAAAGGAAAGTCAAAACTCAAAAGTTGAAAACATATTTTATCAAATTATCAATATTTGTAACTTGTAAATTTCAAATTTTATACTTGGTGGCTGATTGTGTATTGCTCTCTTTGCTAGCTCTAAAGAGAAGAGTGTATCCCTTTTTTCTCTATAACTTTGGATTTCATTAACAATGAGGTCTCCCGCTTCAAGGTCAGGTGACATCCTCTGAATGCACTTCATGAGGCCCTCCATAACCACTCCAGTAGGATTTGAGTAGGTGCTTGAATGGAAGAAATGAGGGTTCAAAAAGTACCCTGCCGCATGGAGGGGTTGGTGGAGTTGATGGTTCTACCTCCTGTCAATAATCTCCCAAATGGGATCAAATTTGAGGCTGTCCCCTTTATAATAATTTCTTATAGCCTCCTTGGCCCTATCCATGGCCTCATAAAGATATCCCATTGGGATTTTATCCCCATCCACCAAGCAGAGCACTCTAAGCAAGGGCTTTGACACCTACAAATTACAATATAAAAATGCAAAAAGATTAGAGTTTCAAATTTACAATGAAAGACATTAAAAAATTTATTCAATTTGAATTCAAATTCAAAGTTTTGAAATTGAAGTTACTTTCACAACCTTTGCTGCGCTTTGTGCAAATTGGGCATCAAACACAATTTTTGACACCTTATCTCCTTCTGGCTTCTTCGAATAGGTTGAGTCCATCCATCTCACAAACATTTGTTTTAAAGTTGTCAAAGAACTAAGAATGCTTTGCAGCGTTAAGAAAATCGTTGCAAACTTTGTGATACCTAGCCTCACCAATTCTTTCCCATGGGTGTGCTCCCTCATCAAGCGAAGAACCCAAGGGTGATTGTAGATATATTTAGTGATCCTCCTTGCGTCCTCTACAACTGGGGTGACCCAATCTAGTTTTCCTATGTCCTCTAAAAGAAGGTCAAGGACATGGGCTGCACATGGTGTCCAAAAAATTGAGGGGTGTCTATCTTGGAGGAGTCTTCCTACTGCCACATATGTTGCTGCATTATCAGTTATGATTTGCACAACATTTGCAATCCCCACCTCCATGCAAACTTCCTCCAACATCTTAGCCAAATTTTCTGCACTTTTTACAATGTGGGAGGCATCAATTGATTTTAAGAACACCTATTCTTTGCATGCAACCAAGAAATTAATGATGGTATGGTTTTTTCCATCTGTCCACCCATCAGAAAGAATAGAGCAGCCATATTTTTGCCATTTTTCTTTTTGCTCCTCTACTGCTGCCCTTGCCCTTTCAGTTGCATTAGCAAGCAACTTACAATTACAAAGTGAAATTAAGTACACAATTTTAATTTGTAAACAAAAAAATAGCTTAAATTCATCATAAATTAAACTTAAAAAACATAAATTAAAGAACATAGACTAACTTCCCACTCAAGTCCGTGTGAGAAGGCGCCTTGTAGCCTTTTCGTGCAATTGTCAATGCGGTGACCAAATTCTGTCAGTAAGGAGAACTCGTCACATTGAAAGGGATATTGTTAAAACACCAAAAATCTGCACAAGCAATGTCTGCTTGTTCATGCACCTCCCTATTTCGTCCAGTCGCCTCTAAGGAAGGTTGTGCACCAGGTGTGTTTCTATGCACAAAATAACTATCCAACCGTGTAGGTCCTGCAGCTGCCCTTGCCCCTGGTGCTCTACTAGAGGAAGATGAAGGGATGGAGGCCGAGGTGCTAACGGGTTGCCTTGACCTTTGCACACGTGGGCCATGAAGAGAGCCCAATATCTCCTGAGTAACATCATAATCATCATCCGACTTAGTTGGAGCACCTTGAGAAGAGTTAATGGTTGCTTGCATTGCTGCTCTTGTCTTCTCTCTTTGCACTTTTTTTTCTTCTGCAGCTGAAAGTATGGCATTCATATGTCTTTTTATTTCTTCTATTGTATGAGGACATTCCTTAGCATCACGTTGAGGGATGCCTGCAAGGTGGTACTTGAGGTGATTGATGCCTCCACAATATAATTTTTTACATTGAATGCAATATACTGTGCCAGGTATGGGTCCTAGATAAGCATACTTCTTGGCAGGATCTCTAGCTCCTGGAGGACATGTGCCCACAAATCCTGCAGACATGGATGGGGCAGAGCCTGAGGCAGAAGCGGGTTCAGAAGCCATTATCAATTAATTATTAACCTACACAAAGTGAAAGTCAGAGCAACTTGTTAGTTTTTGATAGAAAATTTAAAAACAAGCTAAATTAGATTAAATCCTAAGTTACCGATTCGTTTTTGGATTTGGGTACGGGTATGCGAATCCGGTACGGGATTCGGCAAAATTTTTTTTTGGGTTTGGGTACGGCTTGGGTACGGCAATACAAAAAACATATAAAAATAAAAAATATATACATATTTGCAGTAGTAATTAAGTTCAGAATACACCACCATATTAATAGTCTAATAACATAGCAAAAATACATCACCACTTTCATAGTCACTAAGTCAAATATTAAAATATTAGTGATTACTCGATTGTCATGATATAAAATTATAAATTAAAGTTCAAACATAAAATGTCAAACGTTTACAATCAGCCATTATTGATCATTGATCAATCTGAATCATATGGGTCATCATTATCAAACAAACTAGCATTATTAGATGCTACATTTTGCGTAGAACCACAAATAGCATTCGTGGCACTCGCACAAGCACTGCCACTAGCAGTAGTAGTAGCACCGACACTACCACTCTCACTATCAGTAGCTGCTCCAGACTCATACTCATCATCAATATCAAGTGCAGCTAAGTGACTTGTGGAAGCATCCAAGTCAAGCTGCTCTGGCTCAATATCCCACCTCCTTGTGTCTCCTTCTTTGTAGAAACTTTGCTTGTGTGTAAGGAGGCGCAAGTTTGAATGCACATACACCAAGTCCTCTACCTTTTTTGAATGCAGCCTATTGCGATTTATTGAGTGGATGAAGGAGTATGTGCTCCAATTCCTCTCTGAAGAAGATGAACTAACAACCTATTAAGAGTCAAGACCAAATTAAATAGTTAAGAGTTACAAAATTTAACTAAACAAAATTATTAATTAATATAAAATTTAAAAATTATAAATTAAAATTAAAATTACAAAATATAAAACTTACTTGGGATAAGATTTTTATTGCAATTGGTTGGATGTGCATGTATTCTTGCCCATGGAAGTACCACCAACTATGACCATCTACCCTGTACTTGTCTCGAAGAGCATCAAGATTCTGAGCAACACTACCGGAGCATGCAAAAGCCATGAACTCAGCCCTCACTCGATCACGTTGGTCACGATCAGTGAAGAGTCTCCGAATTGCTGCCTTGTAACCTTGAGCCACTTCAACATCCCTATATGGAGCAACTCTTGATGTAACAGAAAGAAGCTTAGGACTATAATATTTGGGACTCAATGCAAAAGCAAGAAGATGCAATGGAGTGGTCATTTTGTTCCATCTATCAACCATGATTTCCTGTAGCTCTTTGAAGAACTTTTCATCAGGATCTTCCTCTTTTGCATTGATGATGGTTTTCATCTTCTCAATCATTGAGTCGATACCATCATATACTTCTCCCAAACAAGGTCTATCCATGTCTGTGTAACGGATCATGCTCAGTATAGGCTCAGTGAAACTGACCAGGTACTCAACACGATCCCACCAACAATCATCTAGGATCCTTTGCCTGATCCTATTTGCCCTTTCACTGCTAGATTGCTTCCATATGGCCCAATTAGGGCTGATTACCATGGCACAAAGTGCCTCACGAACCTTTATAAGTCGTCTCAACACAATTGTGTTGGAGGCAAAACGGGTCTCTGCAACTTGTTTGGAAATCAAAATTAAAATTAAAATGTAATTTAAATTTACAAAATCAAAATTTAAAATTAAAAGAAAACTAAAAATTTAAGAATATTGAGAATTTCAATTAACTTACCTTCAACAATTCCAATTTTGAGAATTGTCTAAATATTCCTTGTGTCATATGGTGGTTGGTGACAAACATCTGGATGTCTTCGCCCTCAGCATACACCTGTTTGATCCACTCAATTTTGGATCCAATTTTTTTTAGCATTAGATTGAGGGAGTGGACAGCACAAGGTGTCCAAAAAATGTGTGGATACTTCTCCTCAATCAATAACCCAGCAGCCCTACAATTTTTGGCATTGTCGGTTATAACTTGCACAACATTTTGATGGCCCACTTCTTCAATGGCTTGGCAAAGGATGTTAGCAATAAATGGACCATCTTTCACCTGTCCCTCACAATCCACTGCTCTCAAAAACATTGCCCCTTTAGGGGACACGGCAATAACATTGATCAATGGGCGATTTTTTGCATCTTTCCATCCATCAGAAACGATGGTCACCCCTGTTTCAATCCATGAATCCCTTATGGGCTTCAAAGAGTCTGCTACATGTTTCACCTCTTTCTCCAATAAGGTGCAACGCACCTTCTCAAAACTTGGGCCCTTATACCCCTTTGGAGCCTCATTAATAGATTTCACCATTTTTTGCCAATATGGTGAACGAACAACGTTGAATGCCAATCCATTGGCATAGACACATCTTGCTATGTCTTGATCAGCAATCTCTCTTGCCTCATTCTGAAATGAAACTTCCAATGGTCCCTTAGATCTTTTATTTGATGAGGGCACGGTTTGCTCTTGAGGGATGTTCATAAATGGATGGCTTTCTGTAGGTGGAATATAAGTAGGTGGTGTAGGGGGTTTCATGGATTGAGATCCTTTCTTCAAAGGATGGTTTTTTTTAAGACTAGCAGCTTTTTGATCTGCTTTTTCTTGCTCAGCAATATATTTCAACACTATGTCATCTGCAAGGCCTTTGCCATCACCTTCTGGAGGTCCCGGACAAGGTTTGATGCCAATATCAGGGATACTACACAAGTGGGCTTTCACTCGACTGTATGAGCTCGTGTATTGAATTTTGCAATGACCACAAATCCAAACAAATACTCCACCACCTGGACATTGTTGAACCATTTCTACATATTTCCAAAGGGGAGAGGTTGCACTTATTTTGAAACGAGATTGGCCTGAATTAGAAGCAGATGCCATTGTAATACCTAAGGGCCAGGGCACAATAGATTGAAATAATTTTGGTATTGAAATTTGAAACTAAAAAGCTTAAAAGAATGAGAACAATCAACAAAAGTAATAGTAATACAATAAAAACAAAACAAAATAGTTCATTTGTTAAACAGAAACTTAAAAAAAATGTAAAAAAAAAATCAAAAAATTTCAAAGAAACCTACCTTTTTTGAACAAATCTTGCTCTACAGTCTTCTTGAATCTTGGCAAACACTTGCAAGTGCTTAGGAATAGCACAACAATCAACCTTGAACAACCAACGATCAGCCTTCAACTCTGTTCGAGCTTGTGCAAGCAAGAGAGCAAGTTCAGCAATGGAGGCAAAAAAACTCGTTTTTCTTTCACAAATTGTTAAAATGAAATTGTTTTTACCTATTTAGTGTGTTTGGAGGTCGAAATTAGGGTTGCAATGAATATTTTAATGTTTAGAAGTCAATATCCGGTCAAACAAATAATAAAAAATGATTAAAAAAAGACGTTTTTTGCAGACTGGGCGTTTTGACGTGAAAAAACGTCGCGGATTCTGCTCGGATTCGTCGCGCCGTATCCTGGAAGAATCCGCAGTGCCATTTTGAATCTGATACGTATCCACAGACAAAAGTTCGAATCCTGGCCGAATCTGTATCGTACCGAATCTGAATCCCGTACCCGAATCGTACCGTATCGTATCCGGAGGCTAAGTATGGCGAATCAGTAACTTAGATTAAATCAAAAGAGATTACTTTAAGTTTAAATTACTAAAAATCTATCACTAGATTCTAAACATTTTTATAACAAAAAAATTGGATTTAAAAAAAACAAGATTAGGGTTTCAAAAAAATGTGAAAAAATGTAAAAAATCTGAAAATTACTTCAAACTAGTAAACAATTAAGCTAATTTAAGATTGTAAGCATGTTATTCAACAAAAAAGAGGATTCAAATTGAAAAAATTAGCAAAATATGTAAAAAAATCAGAAAAATTCATAAAAAATCTTGTTCTAATGAATCTAAATGCATTTAAATCATTTTCACACTACATTCAAATGATTTTTAAACATAGAACCAACAAGAATGAAGACTTTTTTATTATAAAAGAAAGAATAAGAAAAACAAGAACTGGAAATCCAATTTGCCTTCTAAATTCGATGTAAATGCCCTTCAAATCTTGTCTTTTGGATGCAAAATCGCTGCAAATGAGTGCACAATGCCTTGAGAGGTTTTTTGCTAAATGTGAGAAGAGAATGAATGAAAAAAAGCAAGTTAAAATTTCTTTTAAGTGGCTGCCTGGGTGTCCCAAAAGTCGCACAAGTTTTTTCAAAACACTCGCTGTACATTATGGGAAAACTCGCCAAAAGTACGATGAGTTTTTCCAGAATGTATGACGAGTTTTCCAGGCGTACAATTGCTTGGAAAACTCGCCAACCAAAAAAATTGAAAACTCGCCGAGTTTTTGGTGAGTCTTGCAACTATGCTCCAGAGCATTCCAAACATGACTCTGACCTGAGTACAATTCCTTTTGAATTTTATCACTCTTAAAAGTAACAAACTATTGAAGGTAAGGCATAAGACAATTTCAAATATCAACAATGGCAAAATGATCTCAATGGTCCAAGATCTTTGACCCATTTTAAGGATCATACCTCCCTAATGAGGAGGCTTTTGGTCTCCAAAAGCTTAGTGATAGAAAAGGTGAGGAATTCTGGTTCCCACATCCTTTTTGGAACTCATCTTGGCCTTACATGGCAACAACACTTTTAAGCCTACTTGGCCTTTAGGCTCATATGAATCAGATTTTACAGATTCCATCTTCTGGATTGATCCAAACATAACTGATACATAAATTGGATTAGAGAAGTCAGACCATTGGGGTCATGATGTCACTTTCAGTAAAGAAGATACCTAGAAGTCATGGAAAACACAAATTCATAGGTTTTGTTGTTAGGAGGTTTGTATTTTGGTCAGAATCATGTTTTCAATGATCTAGATTCTAGAACATTTTAGGGGTGACTTGGAACTAAAGTTATTAAAGTATTATTGTAATATTTAATGGTCATCTTAGCTTTTAGTTAGTCGGTAGTTTCTTGTAATTCTTTATATAAGGAGTTCTTCCCCTCCTTTGTAAATAACGAATATCGACTATCAATTATCATTTTACGGTATTAGAGCATAGGCTTGTTTTTGGCGAATTTTTTGAACAATAAAAATTCGTAGTTGATTGCTTGAAGATTTTTTGGAAAATTTTAGAAGTTTTTTTTCCGTTTTTTTTAAAGATAAAAATCGAGGATTTTTTCGTGACTCGATTTTTTGGAAATCGAAGTGTTTTTGAAGCCAAGTTTTGAAAGGGTTTGTTGCAGGAGATTTTGTGAAGGTTTTCAAGCAGATTTGAGGGTTTTTTTTGCAAGAGATCGCTGATTTTTGAAGTGGTTTTATGTGATTTTTTTTCTGGGTTGAGTTTGTGATCTGATTTGGGCGATCTTGAAGAGTTTTTTGAAGGTTTTTTTTGAAAAAATTTTGCTTGTTAAGAAGTTTTTGGAAGATTTTTTCAAATAAATCTTGCTTTTTTAGAGTTTATTGAAGGATTCTTCACGGCCTGGGAGAACCTAAAATTTTTACTGCGTCAGCAAGAAGAGGAAGAGAAGCGGGAGGGTGGTGACCAGTCGAACAGACCTCCAAGACGAAGACTGTAACAACCCTTCCAGTCTACAGTTTTAAAAATTCAACCATCTATCAGTTTCAGCCGAAGAACAACTAACTTGTTTTCATTCTAGGGTTTCCAAATCATTTCAACTATTCATTTTAAATTTCCAACTAACTTCTAAGTTTTAGTTTCAGCTGAAAAGTAACATCCAACTGTTTTCCATCAACCGTATCACAAAAGATTAAACTAAATAACTGTCAAACTAGGGTTCCCATTTAACCATTATATGAACTAAGGAAAGGAAATAACTTCTCTTTATTCATTAACTAATTTCAAATCCTTCATTTCAGCTGAATAATACAAGTAACTGTCTAACTAATTAACTGCAAATTCTTACAACGTACATTTAACATATAAGAATATCATTCATTGCATAAATGAAAGTAAGCTTAAAAAAAAAAACAAGAAAACATTGCATGTACCTGGATTTACGAGAGAGGAAGAAATACATTTGACATCATCTACATACTGTCATACTTGAAAATCTTTATCGAGGGAAAGAGATTTATCATCAGGGGCTTTACCGCCCAACCAAGACCTACTGGTCTCCCGAGTTTCTTCAACTGAAGAACCCGCCCTTCACGAGGGTAATCAACATGGATCAATTATTATTCATGTCTTTGACCCTGGTGTCAAGGACCTATACCTCCTGATCGACCTAACTAAGGGTACCTCCCAACTAGAAAGGCCTCTCTGATCAGTGGTATATCCAGTAATTGATAGCTGACAGATGTTAAATCTAGCATCGTACCTTGGCCAAGGATTTTAATATTACTAACACTCTTGTGCTGATGTCTCTGGCACTACTGTGCCGACATCTCTGGCACTCCTGTGCCGTCAGCACTCTCACCTTTGCTCGACATGATAATACTTAGATGAAAGTCTAATTTTACATTAGCAAGCTTGTTTATCAATTCCTTTTAGTTCGAGGTGCCGTCAGCACTCTCACCTTTGCTCGACATGATAATACTTAGATGAAAGTCTAATTTTACATTAGCAAGTTTGTTTATCAATTCCTTTTAGTTCGAGGTTATATCTTAACCATAGGATTAATATTACCAGAACTTGGTTTGAAATTATATCTTGTTTCAAGATTTATATTATTCTAACATGGTTCCCAAAAGCCTTTCATCATATTTAAAGGTAAGTTGATTCCTTGTTGTTCATACACAGAGATATACTCAACTCTTAACTTAACCCTTCTAAGTAATAATAAACTGCTACTCTCAAGTTAATGAGGAGAGATTAAGAAGTCTTATTCCTTCATTTATATTAATTCATATTTCCAAAATTCATCTTGCTCAGAGCTTAAGCATATTCTTTCTCATAACACGGAAGATCACCTTGACTATTCTCTGCTCAAATTAATCGTAGTACAAGGACTAATTCACATTGCCAGGTCTGATTAATTTTTCCTCTGGTTTAGGGTTATGTCTAAACCCTAAAGTTTATGCAAGAGAAAAGAGTGATTGATACAACAATGGGAATTTCAAGACTCTCATTATAAATATTCCCAAGCAGTCTCATTTGAACAAAGGCATGCACTTGTTCAGCTTCTAATTCAGGGAAAAGGAATTTGGCTAATCTATACCTATTAAGATCTTTGGCAAAATTACCAAATGATTCCACAGAACCCAGATACAGATTTAAATCAGCATATGGCCTTATAATCTTGACAGGAATGATCTTGTTGAAAATTCTACTAATGACCAAGTTCAATGTTAAGAAGAAAGAATATAGAATCTTATCTCAGATAAATCGAGAACAGAGATGAGGAGGCTAGAAGGGTTCGGCCAGAATCTCCCACAAGAATACATAAGCTTAAATCTTCTTTCAACAAGGATGAACACTTTAACTATTCTCTGTGCTAGTTGTTCTCAGTTTTGATTTAACTCTTTCGTAGTCAATAGTAATGACATGTTTTGCTCAGATTTGAAATCTATGAAAATTGCATAAGCTATAGATATTAAGAAAAGATATTGGAAATCACTCTGCTCGAAAGACTAAGAACATTTATAAGTAAAGGAAGCGATAGAGCCCTGGCTTGGGTTTCAGAATATAACAGAGCCAACACTAAATTGAAAGTAGCTCTACCATAATGGATATCAGAAACTGGATCACAATACTTGCCTGACAATTCGACTGAGAATTAAATATTGATATCATGCATTTGGTGAGATATTTGTTACTCGCCTGTCTGTGAGTGGAGAGTTCGAGACTGGAGAGATTATCTCTTTTCGCAACTACCTCGACTTCCAAACACGCCAATACTCGCAGCCGTGATCAAGAACAGGGGCAGATTGAACTTCTATTATTTTGTCTTGAGAATTCGCCAACAGTTAGGGCAAAGACGAAGCACAGAGAAACTTGGGTTACCTCCAAATGAATGGAAAGGATTGTTTCAGACTTCAGAACGAAGTTCATTCAGGAGAAGGTATTATGCGATAGAAGAACTAAATGAAAAGCCACCGAGAAATGAAAGTAATATCCCCAAAACAAGACTCCCCTCACCAAGAGCTCCTTCCACCGGCAAAATTGAAGCACCACGAATTCCCCCCCGCGTCTCCTTGCCTTCCACCTTGGCCGTTTCATCACGATGGAATGGTGGCGGTAAGACTTCCGCTTCAAAACCACCGACGGCTCTATTACGAATTCCTTTTCTTTCGCTTAAGACCTTGCTAATGTTTAATATTTTCGTATCCAAGGGCGTTAAAAATTATGGTTAATATTTTCTTCATTATTCCACCATCGGCTTTAAGCATTGCTATATCTTTATTTATTTAGAGAGATGGCTTTATTATTGTAAATTTAATATTTTATATCCATTGATATCTCCTACGATGTATTCCATGAGTTATCTCTTTTCAAATTCAAGAGGAGATTATTAATTATTAATAAATATTTTAAATTGGCTTATTTAACAATAATTATATTTAATCACTTATGGCCAAGGTCATGACGTCAGCCCAACTGTCTTACACCGACTCAAGATCTAATGATAAAATTGATCCATCGTTAACCACGTCCTCTCCCTGATGATATTTCCCTTTCTCTCATGGCGTCGACAATCCTGCATCCACTGACAAGGATTATGGTTAGATCATTTTAAACGGCTTAAAAATATGCATTTAAATTTAATCTCATGATCTCATTCGACTTCACGTGAACAATAAATTCTCTTGCAAAATAAGGAGTTCATTAATATTACAGTTACGATAAAAAGAACAACTATTGCCTTCTCAATGTCATTTTCACATGAAAGCAGTTGTTTGCAACTAACTTTGTGTTCAAAATACTTAACCAACATATAGTCTCAATGCGAGGGATGTGACAAAGACGGTTTGGGGGCAGGGGAAGTGGAAAGGGTGGAAGAACTACTAGATAGGACTCTCAGTTTGAATGGTGTCTGGTGCTAAAGACAGAGCAAAAACTTTTTGGAAAGGTGTTTTGCTGAATGTAGAAGTTATTGGATTGGAGCAAAAGTTTACAAAGATATGGGCGTTCTCAATGGTATCTGGAAGGCGATCGTAGTTGGTGATGGCCTTTTTTGGTAGTGCGGAATGGGAATCTGGATGGCATTCGAAGTTGGTGGTGGCGTTTTTTGGCAGTGCGGAATGTGAATCTTTCAGAAGCAAACAGATTTTATCTCAGCACTGTGATGTTTGTTTTTACCCGAAATGTATTTACTGTTAAATTCAATACTGCATGATACTTGGGTAAATTGGGGTTTTTTGTTTTGTCAGGGTAGCGCTCTCCGGTTGAATGGTTTGAGCATTAGGTTTTATCATGCAGAAAGACCCTGTTTTTGGCGATGTATTTTCTGAAGTTTTTTATCATTAATAATACTATACTAATGTTTACCGACCAAAAAAAAAAAAGAGTTTATTGAAGGATTTTTTTTTCAAAAATCTTGCTTTTTTAGGAGTTTTTTGAAAATATTTTCTAAAAAAGTCTTGTTTTTTCAGAGATTTTTGAAGTGAAAATTCGCTTTCAAAAGCTTTTTGAAGTTTTTTTTTTATTGTTTGAAAAATCTTGCTTTGTTAGACTTTTTTGAAGGTTTTTTTTGAAAAAAATCTTGTGTTTTTGAGCCTTATTTTAGATGATTTAAAAAATAAATAAATCGTGGGAGTTGTGCCAGCTGATTGTCCGTGGTTTATTATTAGCTGATCATAGACTTTACCTTGTTTTTCGTGCTTTTGGAAAACGGGAGGAATGACATCTATGTAGTCTGACTAGGCGTCTACCTCTTATGCATTGATGGCCAAACGACCAACAAATTGTGTCAAATCATCTGCATGGTACATCGATTCTAGAGTCTCTCGACATTTTACAAACAAGAGAGATTGGTTCACAGAGTATATGGCTTGCTCTGATTCCATCATCTTTGGTGGTGGCGAAGAGTTACATAGTTGTTGGCAAGGGCAACGTCCAAATCACATCTGGGGAGTATAAAGTTGTCAGCCAAGAGCAGCGTCCAAATCACATCTGGTGGGAGAAATTTAATATTTCTCAATTTGTACTATGTGTCGAGCATGGAGCTTAATCTACTCTTGGTGAGTCAGATTATGCCACACAGTTCGAAGTTGGACATCATTTTAGTTTACACAAGTGCCGAATTGTTGATAAGGAGTCCAAGAAAATTGTGGCAATTGGGCTTGAGGATCATGGTTTGTATTGGTGCTTGATACTGGAGATCCTCTGGAACATGCGTTGGTTGTGAGGAGTTCATCTATTAGCACTCTTTGGCATCAACGGTATGGACATCAAAACATTGCCTACCTCTCTTAGTTGGCATGGGAGAATTTGGTAGAAGGCTTACTTGAGATTCAACAACAGACACATGATGTTTGCAAAGCTTGCCAAGCAAGGAAGCAACATGGTACTCCATTTTCAGATGGAAAGTCTTGGAGAGTATCCAAGGTTCTATAGTTGGTTCATGCAGATGTTTGTGGACCAATGAATACTACATCAATCACTGGTGCTAGGTATTTCCTCTTGTTTGTTGATGATTTTAGTAGGAAAATGTGGGTATATTTTCTCAAGGTGAAGTCACAAGTGTTTAATGAATTTTAGAAGTTTAAGGCATTAGTTGATGAAGAAGTCCGGATGTTAGCTCATAACTCTTAGGTCAGATAATGGGGGTGAGTTCTGTTCCAACCAATTCATCGACTTTTGTGCTAAACACGGTATTAAGCGTCAGCTTACCACATCCTATACCCCTCAGTAGATTGGTGTTGTCTAGCGAAGAAATCGTACCTTCACAAAAATGGCCCACTGTATGTTGGAGAATAGGAATGTTCCCAAGAAGTTTTGGGCTGAGGTAGTGTATATTGCAGTATACCTTCTTAATTGGTCTCCCAAATAGGTTGTCAAGAAGATGACTCCAAAGAAAGCATGGTTTGGGAGGAACCAAGAATCACTCATCTTAAAGTGTTTGGTTGGACAACGTATGTTTGGATTCCAGATGCCAAGAGGACCAGGCTGGAATCCAAGAGCTAGAAGTTGATGTTGACAGGATACAATGACAATCATAAGGCCTATTGGTTGATTGATGTGGCTACTGATTGTTTGACATTCAATAGGGATGTTGTGTTTGGTGAGGAAGGTGGGCCCTTTTTGCTCTCTTCTCCCATCAAGGGTCCTGACAATTAGCCTTTGAAGACCAAGGATTTGGGAGCTAAGCTTTTAGTAGCTCCACCTGTAGGGAGGGATTCTAATGATTTTGACATTGTGAAATCTCCTAGGCAAGATTTTGTACCAACAGATTTTCCTCAGGATAACTTGGATCAGCATCTGGATGGTATTATTCTAGGCAGCCCAAGTCACGATGATGCTCATTTTGATTTGGAAGAAGATGCATCTCCTCCTCGCCCTAAGTGGTGGGTGAAGGTCATTGGTGATGTTCATGATGATGAGCTTGTTGAGGGAAGATTGTCTAGAGGCAAGAGCAAAAAGAACACAGTAAACTTTGCTCTTATGGCCAACATTCAAAGTGTTTATGATCCCTAGCAATATTTAGAGGCCAAGGGTAAACTTGAATGGGAAAAGGCTATGGATTTTGAGCATCATAGGCTTTTGAAGAACAACATGTGGGTTCTATCAAATCTTCCACCAGGGAAGAAAGCCATTGGCTGCAAATGGCTATATACAAGGTAAAATACAAGGCTGATGGATCACTGGATAAATACAAGGCTCAGTTGGTGGCTAAAGGGTTCTCGCAAAGAGAAGGTATTGACTATGAGGAAACCTTTAATACACGGCTGATGGATCACTGGATAAATACAAGGCTCGGTTGGTGGCTAAAGGGTTCTCGCAGAGAGAAGGTATTGACTATGAGGAAACCTTTGCTCCTATAGTAAAGATGAGCACCATTCGACTTGTCCTAGCCATGGCAGCACAGTTTGGCTGGAAGGTCCACCAAATGGACATGAAGAGTGCCTTCCTTAATGGAGATTTGGAGGAAGAGGTATACATGATGCAACCTCTTGGTTTTAAGGTTGTCGGAAAAGAGCATAAGGTATGCAGATTGTTGAAGGCTCTTTATGGCCTAAAGCAAACACCTAGGGCATGGCACTTGAAGTTTGACAAGTATTTGGTTGCACAAGGGTTTCAGAGGAGTCCCTTAGATGCAAATTTGTACATTAAGAACATTGGCAATGATATCATCCTTTACTGGTAGTAGGTTACATTTTATTAAATAGATCAAGTCGAATTTGCGTCAGGAATTTGAGAAGACGGACTTGGGTCTCCTACACTATTGTCTAGGTGTAGAAGTTTGGCAGTCAGGTGGCAATATCTTCATTTCTCAGTCAAAGTATGCCAGGAGTTTGCTAAAGAAATTCAGGATGGAAGATTGCAAAATCTCATCCACTCCTATGGAGAAGGGGCTGAAACTTTCGGCTAAATCAGACTCACCTGTGGTGGATGAGTCTTCATTCAGGCAACTATTGGGCAGCCTCATCTATCTTACTACCACTAGGCTTGATCTCAGTTTTTCTGTGAGCTACATTTCTCGTTTCATGATTGCACCTAAGGCAGAACATTGGGTTGCAGCGAAGCGAGTGTTGAGATATGTGAAAGGGGCATGTGACTTTGGCATTCTGTACCTCAGATGCAAAGATCCTAGGCTGGTTGGTTTTACAGATTTAGAGTGGGCAGGTTCAGTTGATGACAGGAAGTCCACTTCTGGGTACATTTTCATTCTTGGTACAGGTGTAGTCATATGGACAAGCAAGAAGCAATAGGTAGACACTCTTTCCTTGACAAAAGTAGAGTATTGGGGAACAGTTAAGGCCGCATGTGAGGCAGTATGGCTTCGAAGGATGCTTGCTAACATGCAAATGTCTCAAGCAGGGCCTTCACCCTTGTTCTGTGACAATCAAGGGGTGCTAAAACTTGCCAAGAATAAAGTGTTCCACAAATGAACCAAGCGTGTTGAGCTTCTTTGTCATTTCATTTGCCAGCTTCTTGAAGATGGAACTGTGATGTTGCAGTATGTTCCAACTGAGAATCAAATTGGAGACATTCTCACCAAGTCTCTCAATCCGGATAAATTTGTAAAATTTCGGGATAAACTTGGTGTAGTTAGTAGGATGACCATTAAGGGGAGGGTATTAAAGTATTATTGTAATATTTAATGGTCATCTTAGCTTTTAGTTAGTCAGTAGTTTACTATTAGTTAACTAGTTTGCTTCAGTTAGCTTTTAGTATCTTTTTGTTATTTGCTTTAGTTAACAATTGTTTCTTTTTAGAAACATCGTCTTGTAATTCTTAGAATAAGGAGTTCTTCCTCTCCTTTGAAAATAATGAATATCGAATATCAATTATCATTTCAAAGTGCATGTGTCCAAATGGAGTAGAAAGCTCAACATCGCAAAATTGCCAGTTTCTTTAGGCAGCGAAAGTGTCTTGACCATAGCAAATTTGTGATGATTGCAGTATAAACGAAATCACTTCTCTATCAAAAGTCACAAAAACATCACTGTGCAAACAGAATGTGGAAGCTAAAGGGTTTTAGGCATTTCAACTTGCTTTTCTGATGTTGGGTCATCCATTCTTTGCAGTGGGAGGTTATGGGGAAGGCAAATGCATTCTGTGGAGATTGTTAGAGAGTTGGTAACTCATGCTTTAGCCTTCATATCTTCCATTTTTCACTGTTGTAAGGATTGGAGCAGGGTTTTGTTATGGCAGGAGGCATTTACAGGTGGTTTAGAACTTTTTGAAACATTCTTGGAGATATTCCCCATGGTAGCTATTGTATTCACTTGTACATAATTGGAATTAGCAGCACGAGGAGCTTATGCTCACTCTTCTAGAGTTCTCTTTCCTTTTGAGGGTTTCTCTAGGTGTATCTTATGTTTCAGCTTTGTGTGTGCTTCGTATACTCTTGTTTTGTGTATTGAATTGCAGTGACCATGTTTAGGCTGTTATAGTATCAATTTGAGCTGTAGAAAAAGTTAATTGGGCATTCATGCAGGGCTTGTGTATATTATCCATTGGTGATGAGCAGTGTGTGGCACAGCTACCCTATTCTCCTATATTTCACCAACAATGGATTTTACTGTTAATTCTCTAAAGACACCTTCCAAAACATTGTAAAAATAACTCAATTGGATGCTATTGACAGTTCAAATATGTACATATCATAGAAGCACTTCTCCCCAAAATCTTGTGAGATGTTTACTTGCTGTAGGTGTTGAGAGATACACAAAAATATCATGATAATTTGAAAAAAAATGATCCAATGATATTTTGACTGAGAAACTCCCAATAAATCGCAAAAAAATAAGAAAAGTTTGATAGAATTCTATATTTTCATTTCTTTTACACTATACATACCTGTCAACTGCAATTTTTAACTTATTCTGTGCTATGATTTTTCACCATTCCGCTCTGATTTTTTTGCAAGTTTTAACTGATTTTTTAGGGTTATAGGGTATGGTTTCAGGCTTTCAGCAAACCTTCTAGGATTTCTTTGTAATTTGAGGGCACATTTATCAGATCCACGATACCACCCTTGAAATTGGCAAATATCTTTATCTTTTGGTTAGCCAAGAAATTCCTGAGAAAGTTATTTTCTTCTTACCATAAAACTGTGTTACTAGCATGGAGTTTGTTTGTGGAGCACAGTTGAGAAATTTGGACTCACAATTACTTGGCCAACTCAAAATATTTAAAAACTCGTGACCTGGCAAAAACTCGGGTAAAACTTGGCAAACATATAAAAAACATTTAAAAATATATAATTTATAAAAAAACATTCTTCAAAAACCTGCATATTACTGAATTTATGGAACATATTACTGATTTCTTTCATATGTAACAAAAACAAAGTTCAATAAGTTCAAACTAAATTAAAAATAAAATCTCAGGAAAAAGTAATGAATCTAAGATAATAAAAAAATTTCTTTCAAAGTTTCAAGTTTCAAACATCAGTCAGCTGTCAATGCAATGCAGTGGAAAAAAAACTTAAAAAGCAGCAATAAAACACAAAAATAAGGGCACAGTTGAATGATTGATTCATTGTACATCACTACAAGAGCATATACATGAATGCATTTGTTATTGACCCATGATTTAAGCCCACCAATAAGTTTTAAACACATGATTTTTTGTTTTGATTTCATTTTAGGGTTTTATCATACCCATGATTTTGTCAGCGACCAAACCCCAAATCCTAACACCAGCTACCATCAACCAAACTCCAAGTCCTCGGTGAAATATTGCAGCTGAGTTTTTCATGAGTTGTGAGTTATGGCAGTTTTTCTGCTAGTATGGTGAGTTTTTAAGTAAAATTGCAGCGATTTTTTTTTATAACTCGGCCCTCAAATATTCCTGCGAGTGCTTGTTTACCTTTTGGATGTGAGTACTCACAGAGTTTTCCAATTACAGTGTGGAGCTTATGGATGTATGTTTTCGAGGTAAAGATATTTTACATTGCTAAGTATGTGGCTATTGCACATAAATCTCTGAGCATTAGGTCAAATGCAAAGCACAACACCAATGTCTTTATGAGCCACTTTACTTGCCACCTTAGTGTAAAAAAGACACACATGACTAAACTTGTAGGAAGTGGAAAGAATTAAACATATAGGATTTTGTGTGGATCTGAACCCAAAATACAACTTCAAATTTCAAATTAAACTTTATGGTTATAATTAAACACCAAGTTGTCATAAAGAAATGTAATTGCTGAGTGCCTTTGTCACTCTAATCAATTGCTACCATGAGATTTGGCCACACTTTAAATTAGCATATGGCAGATACCACCATAGATAGTGAGGGGCATATAGAAAGTATACTTTATCAGTTCAAAATCGTTGGGTTTCATTGTCATTGTTCTTGCACAGAGCTAGGCTTTTCAAATTGGGTATGTCCACTAGACATGAAGCTCCAGCTTTTGTTCACCTTCCATCAATTGGCCATGCAATTTATCCATGGAGAAATTATCCAATATAACTTCTTGCTAAGCTGTTAATTTATTTAACTTCTGAGGCAGTGAATTTTAAAAAAATTACAAATCCTTATTTTTTGTAATTATGCAAAGGAACACTTGGAGGCATTGTGGAAGCCTTACAGATATCATCTTAAAATGAATAAACTTCAAAATATCTGTGTTCCACGGCGTTTCGGGGATGGGGACGGGGACGGGGGGACGACAGGGGACGAGTTTCGGGGACGGCAGTCCGAGGGCAGATTTTTGGGGATGGCGGGGGGACGACGATATAGAAATTTTTCAAAATATATATATATATATATATACACAATTACATATATATATGAATTTTTAAAAATATATTATATATATAGAGAGAAAGAGAGCAGTTTGAAATATCAAATATGTGCAACAATTTCAATTTGACAATACGTGCATAGATAAAGAGTATAACAACAGTATAACAGCAATATAGCAACAGTATAACAACAATATAAACATAAAGGTAAACACTGACAGCAATGCCGATAACTTAACAATTAAATATAAAAGCATTTTGGTCAAGTTTTAACACTAAAGTTAAATAACTCAAAGATCAACGTCTCAAACTTTAAAGTTTAAATACAACAAACTGTCAATCTATGACACTATGCCTCATTAGGGCTATCAATATCAAAAGCACTATCTGTGTCATTGTCACTCTTTGCCTGAAGTGGATCATCCAAAGGAAGGCCAACCATTCCCAGTTGCACCTCCTCCTCATCAATCTGCCTAACGTCTTCAGGATCAACATCCCAATGTGCTGCTAGAGTCTGCCGATACTCAGTAGTCTGTCGATCTTGAAGTCTCAAGGCACTATGAACTGCAACTAGTTTTTCTGCTCGTTTTGATGTAAGCCTATAACTCTTAATTGAGTGGATGAAGCCATAGGTGGACCAGTTCCTCTTTGCAGCAGAGGAACTAGCAATCTGTGAGAGTAAACGAATAGCAAGTAGCTTCAACTCTGGTGTGTCCTTCCCATGAAACTTCCACCATCCAATGGGGTTTTTTTGTGCAATAGTGGCTCTATCTGTCCTGGCCTCTGCTTTGTTGAATGTAGGTCCCTGAAGATCGGAAAATTGAAGCCACTGCTCTCGAAGTATGGTTGCCTCCTTAGTGCTATACATTTTACGAAGGGCTGCCATAAGCCCCTCCATTACCTCATCATCCTCAGAAGGAAGTATTCGACCAGGTCTAGGTGCATACCATTTTGGATTAAGAGCATAGGCAGCCATATGAAGAGGGGTGTTCATTGTATTCCACCTCTTTGTGACAATAGGCCTAATATGCTCTTCATAGAATTGCAATCCAGGATCCTTGTCACAAATTGCTTTCTTCATTTCATTAAGCATGCTATCAAAAGTCTCATAAATCTCTCCAAGGCTAGGAGAGTCTGTATCCGCATACCTGATTACCCTCACAACAGGTGATATGATATTGCAAATATATCTACAAGCAACGTTATGACATGAACACTATTAGCACTAATAATGAAAATAAAATTTCTAAAATAAAATATTAAAAACTAAAAAATAAAAAGTAAACCAAAGTAGTAAGTACATACTCAAACAATTTTTCTTACCTGATATTGGACCACCAACTGTCATTAAGCACCCTTTCTCTCACCACCTTCCCTTCTTCTGTCTTTGATTGCGCCCACTTTTTCCACTCTCCACAAACCACCATGGATTGTAGAGCATCTTGCACCTCCAACATCCTCTCCAACAATATAAAATAGCTAGCATATCTCGTCTCAACTGGTTTGAGGAATTCTTTCTTTGAATAAGACCGAAATAGTGCAAGTGAAGTTTGATGATTACATACAAACATTTGTATGTTTCTAGCTTCAGCCACTGCTACTTTCACCCAATCTATTTTTCCAATGTCTTTCAAAGCATTATTCAAGGCATGTACGCAACATGGAGTCCAAAAAATATGTTTATAAGTACTCTCAATCATCAAACCAGCTAGCTTGCAAACACGGGCTGAATCTGTCACAACTTGCACAACATTAGAAGATCCAACCTCCTCTATGGCCTCCTTCAAAATGGCAAACTGGAAATCAGCATCCTTACGTTTTCCAGAACAATCAATAGCTCTAAGAAAGTATGAACCAGCAGGGCATGTAACAATAATATTAATGAGAGGCCGATGCCGAATATCAGTCCACCCATCCATGACAATGGAACAGCCAGTCCTAATCCATGTTTGTCTCATCTCCTCCATCAACATGTTCACCTTTGAATATTGTTTGTCAAGGAGGGAGGTACGCAATCTATGTTCTCCAGGGGGGGCATAAGAGGGTCCAATTGCTTGTGCATCTCTCAACATAGCTTTGAAATAAGGTGACCTTGCCAAATGAAATGGAACAGCATGGGCATAAAAAAAATTGGCCACTGAATCATCGGCTTGCTCACGTTTTTGCATATTCATTAACCCCATCACTGTATTTTTTTCACCTGCCTTCCTCTTCCCTTTATCACAACTCTCTCCAACTGATACATTGGAATAGTCACGCAAATCACTAGATGCTCGTTTCTTACTGTGAGTAGTACCCATGATTTTGTCCTCACCCACTCCAACCAATTTTGCCATCAAAACCTGCTGCTCCAATGTTATATCTTCACAAACTCGAACCCCATGTCCACTCTCACCCAATAGATGGGTTCTAACTCTAGTATAGCTCCCTTTATAATCAGTTTTACAAATATGACAAAGCCAATGCCTGCTGCCCCCCGATGTTTTACCCGTAGTTAAATTGGTGGCAAATTGAAGCAATGGTTTTTTGGGGTTGAAAGGGCCTTTTGCAAATTTTTGAAGATCAGGTTCGGGGCATTTAAAACGGTCTTGAGTACTTCCAATAGAAGCTGAGTTTGTATTTTCAGATTGAGAAGGGTTTGTTTGAATTTCTTCAACTTCATTTTCACTGTCCTCATTCATACTGTCATCACTGTTGTTGTCCATTTTGTAGGGGTTTTAAAATCTGAAAGTTGTAAAAAAATGTAACACATTTAAAAAAAATTTAAAACAAAAACTTAAGACTTAAGAGTTAAGTCTTCAAAATTCAAAATAAAATAATTTTTTTAAAAGGCTAAAAATAAAACTACAAACAGAACAATGAAATAGTAAAATACCTGTGCACATAGTTGCAGGAGCAACAAAATGGAAAAAAATGTCTTAACAGGCCCAAAATTTATGCAACCTGCGCGCACTTGTGAGTCTAACACGTCGGCTCTTGTGCTGTGTATTTTTCTTCACCGCGTCGCTCCATTCTATGCTGCGTATTTTCTCCTGTTGGCAGTGTTTTTGTTGGCGTATTTCCTTTACCCTAGCAAAGTTAAAAAACTTGTATAAAAGTTTAAAATTAAAACTTAAGAGATTTCGATTTTATTATTTTTATTTTTATTTTCTTTACCCTAGCCGTGCCGTGTCATGCAAGTTAAAAAACTTTGTATAAAAGTTTAAAATTAAAACTTAAAAGATTTTGATTTTATTATTTTAATTTTAATTTTATTATTTTAAAAATAATAGTTTGTTTAAAAAATCAATTTTATTGTTCGTAATTTTTTATTTAATTTTACAATAATATTAAAATTTTAAATAGTTATGCTTATTTTTTTTAATTTTATTATTTTAAATATTTTAAATTTTAATTTTATTAACTTGTTTTTTTATTTTATATATTTATTTGTTTAATTTAATTTTATTATTTTAAAAATAATAGTTTGTTTAAAAATCAATTTTATTAGTCGTAATTTTTTATTTAATTTTACAATAATATTAAATAGTTTATTAGTTATGCTTATTTTAATTTAATTTTATTATTTTATTATTTTAAATTTAAACTAAATAATAGTTTGTTTAAAAATTAATTTTATTACTCGTAATTTTTTTTTAATTTGACAATAAATTATAATATTAAATAGTTATTCTTAAAAATTAAATGTTTTATCAAATTTTTATTTAATGAAATATAATAATATTTAATATTTATTATTTATTAATTATCACGCAATTTTATTTTATTTCATAATATAATTAACTTACAAGTTACAAGCAATTAAAAATTAATTTTTTTATCAAATATGATGAAATATTTAATATTATTAAGCAATTTTTATTTAAATTGTCAAAAATTAAAAGGTTTTTTTACTTTGACAAAAGGGGGACTCCTGGGCGTCCCCGATACGATTGGGGGACTTCTAGCCTTCCCCTAGCCGTTTCGGCGTCCCCTTTTATTTTCCAGCCGTCCCCCTTTTTGGGGACGCGTTTCTTGCCGTCCCCCAGTTTTCAAAAATCAGGGGGGACGCCTGGGGGACGTCCCCTGCCGTCCCCTCGTCCCCGAAACGCCACAGGGGACGGGGACGTAGGGTTTGGGTGGGGGGATGCGTCCCCGTGTAACACAGCTTCAAATGCATCTTCTTGGAGTCTCGTTTCTGTTCTTAATCTCATATTGCTCCATATGAAGGGGCCTCAATTGATATTGAAGGCAAAATTCATCTTTGCATTAAATCCCACTTTAAGATTGTAGTTTGGAGGTTGACATTTGTATTTTGTAATTGATTTTAAGTTTTGAACTTTGAAGTCAAACTATGTAGTAATACACTGTACAGTGTGTACTTTAACCAATGAACTCAAAATTAATGACAAAAATCCATATTTCAAAATTCATGATGTACATTCTCCTTTACTTACTCTCTCACTCTATGCGATTGGGATGGCTTTAAATATAAAAATTAAAAAGCATCAGTTGTTTTTCTTTCTTAAAAAATAAAATAAAATAAAATTCTGCATTTCTTTTTTTGTTTGATTCATAAGATGCTACTGGAGGGGTAGCTCCCATTTGTATTGATAGGAAAATCAGAGATACATCAGCTTCATAAAGGAGAATATTACAATCCATGTTTAGTTTGCAATTTGGGTCTGTGGTGTACCAGGAGATGTAGGTCTTCAGATGCTCCACCTGTCGTGGGGATAAAATAGAATCATAATGGCTCATAAAGAAGTTGAAAGGTCTCCATTCTATTGTCAATGACTTAGTTGCTGAAGATTCCACATTTTTGGTTTCATCATATTTCCTGATTTTATCTTGAGAAATTGAAAATATCTTTATATTTTGGTTTGTTGTGATATTCCTGAGAAAGATATTTGCTTCTATGGTTCATATAGTTTGTAAAACACGAAAGGAACATATAATAGTTGGAAAATATGCAAGAGAACACATACATAGATTGACTGCAGGAAACAAGTTACCCTTGAGAAGCCCTTCAATGGTTAAAAACTCAGCAAGGGTGAGCAAACTCTCCTTGTTCCACTGTTACAATTCAATTACAAAGGTGTTACAATGCCTCTAGGGCTTTTAGGAATCTTAGCAATGTTTACAAATCACTCCTTACACCTACAACATGCCTCTGCAACTAAGAAATCCTTGCTCTGCCACTTCTAACCACAAAATGAAAATGAAAATTGAAGTGTACCATGAGACCCAACCCCTCTTATCATCATATATGCAATCAACATAAACCTTTCCTATAGGCTATAACCTCTCACATGCCAAAAGTGGAAGGCCAAATGTTGAAAAGGCGACTTTAAACTTCAACCTTTCATATTCCATGCACTACCTGCATTGTGACGTTTTTGCCACTTTTGCTAGGTGGCAATTTCAAAGTTGGTGTGATTGAGGTGAAATCATTGTGGTTGATGATGAAAATGCGGTATACACAAACTGGCAATTTTGTTAAACTGAATTTTCTACTTAGTTTTGAAGCTTGCACCCTCGTTCCAGCCTTCCAGGGACTCTTCAAGATGCTCTGGATCATCTCAAACACTTCTTTGATAAGAAAATAATCTTCGTTGCTTTGCAACACATTACGTAAATGAGTTCACAATTCTAAGGCACTTGGACAACTCCTTGATTGGAGTAGATAGACAATTCCTTGATTGAAGTGGAAACACCATGACCCTAATGCTTCAGTTTCTTCGCTCTGATTTGCAAATCAATAACATCACAAGAATGGAAAAGTGCATAACTCAAACAAGCCTTAGAAGGCATGAACTGATCTTCATACTCTTTGCCTCCAATTGACTACAGTCCTTTGGGTTCAAGAAGCAACTTGGAACATTGGTGCATCTGCTGTCCTTCTTCAGATCTTTGTGCTGTGCCTTTTGTGAATGTAATCCATGCATAATTCCAACTACAACTCCCTCACACTCTTGTTGTCTAACCAGCACATCAATCAACTTCTTGTATTATGAAGTACTTGCCATGGCAACCTTGGATTTCTCAACATAGGAGTTCAAAGTGAATACATTCCCTTTCAAATAGAGCCTATACTGATTCATTCTCCTAATGTAAACAACATTTGTTTCATATAGATAAGTGCTCTAAAAAATAACATCACAAACATCTAATGCTATCATATCTACTGTTACCTCATCTTTAAAGTCTGGATGAAGTTAAAAATACAACTTACATTTCTTGGTCACTTGTTGCAACCACCCAAAGTATACGGATGCAGATGCTCTATACTATCCAGACCAAGGTTGTAATGTCCCTTTTTTGAAATAGGATTTAATAATAAATAATAATAATAAAATTAAAATAAAAATAAAGTAAAAAATAAAATATAATATAATTAAAATTTCATTGAGGTTAATGAATGATCAAAAGGCATGAAATGAAGAGTTGTGATTCCTTCAAACATGAGATAAAAAACGGAGAAGAGTTCATTTGAAAAAGGAAGAAGGAAAAAAAAGAAGGGAGCATATGAATCAAGGAGGGATTAATGGAAGAAGAAAGGAATGGGAAGAAAATAAGGAAGTGACTCTTTAAAAGGGCAGAAATTATGAGGGTTGTACTCTTCCAAAGGGTGGTAATTGTGAAAGGTTGTGGCTGTTGCAAAGGGCAGACATGATAAAGAGATGTGATTTCTCCCTTACATTGGAAGATATATAGGGGAGAAGGTTTCATTCGAGGAGGACATGAAAGAGAGATCAATTTGGAAAAATAATTCATTATTCTCAAGAAGGCAGCAATGAAGGGTGGTGACTCAATTCTTATGAAAAGTGGTGACTCTTTCACCAATAAATTATAAAGGAGAAATCATTCCAAGCATTTAAGAATCACTTAACAATCATCACTCACCAATGCATCAAATCAGCACCCATTCAATCATCACTCATGAATCCCTCAAATCAATCATCAATTATCAAATCAAGCAAACAATCAATCAGCAAATCATCATCATAAATTATCAATTGATTCAATCAATCAAACATACAAACTTCCATAATTCAAACATTAACTATTCAAGCATCAACCATTCTCTCAAGCCTAGCAGCATGCTCTCAAGCGTTTTTGTCTTCTTCTAACTTCCTACACCAAGTTGCCATCCTAACTTTCCTTTTCTCTCTTGTTCCAATTTTAGGCTCAAAATGTAACAAATTATTACTTCCACTCAATTTGGTGGAGGACATAAATTGAAATTTCCAATAAACAATTGAAACTCCCACAAACACATGCAAAGCCAACCTGGTTCTAATACCTTTTGATTTTGTTAACTTCAATGATTATACCATTTGGGAGTCATCGACCTGTGAATTTCACTTAGACAACCTTGCAAACAAATTTTTTCTTCTACCACAAATTGTGGTTTTTTAGCATAATATGTATATTAGGTCTATGAGACAAATAGAAACAAATAATGCAAAACACACACACACACAAATTGGAAACACAGATTACATCTGGAGAAACTCTCAAAAGTGAAGAAAACTACAGAAGAGTGAGCAGAAGCTTTTTGTGCCACTATTTCCCAGTCTTTACAACTGTTACAGTACCTCTAGGGTGCGAGTAGAGCTTCACAATGGTTACAACCAGCTAGCTTCTAACTCCTGCAACTTAGTTTTGCACTATAAAACCCTGCTTTTCTACATACAACAAACATGAAAATGAACTAAAATGTAGGATTACTAATTAGTGTCAACTTCCAAACAAAGTTTACAAGAAGCATTACACCTTCCATATAAACCTCTAATGCCAAAAATGGAAGACCAAATGTCGGAAAAGCAAGTTGAAATGCCAAAAACCCTTCACATTCCACATACTGTTCTCACTGTGACAAATTTGCCACTTTGCTGCCTGTGGAAACTGACGATTTTACTAATATTGGTTTTCTACTTTATTTGAACACCTGCACTCCTGTTTCAAGGCACCCTTCTGGCTCTAGATCATTGCAAACATGGCTTTGACCTGCGTGCAGTTCCTTCTGTATCATATCATACTAAAAATTAATGAACTCTTGAAGATAAGGCAAAAGACAATCTCAAATGACTGATAATGGCAAGAGAAAGCAGGGTTTTCAAGTTGGGGAAATGCCTGGCTCAACTTTCATAAGTTTGTATTTGATCCTTCCATTGGAATTGTCAATTGTCTCATTAACAGCTGCTTCTTTGCAAATGAGATCATGCATGCATCTATATTTCTGCTTGATGGACAACAATTTCCTCCCATTTTTTAGATTCTCTTCCTTCACAGTTTTCATAATTGCATTCACAAGTTGAAGCATCTCAACCAACAAGCAGCAATTTGTTTCTGATTCTTCTCTAAGTTTTTGACATTGGATAACACCGCCAGTCTTCTGCTCTAGAATCTGCAACTCTTGAAGGGAGGGTGTCTGATGTTCTTAACCATGAGCATTCTTACAAACCCTATTTTTGGGATTTGCTTGTGAGTCCAAGGCAAAGCCCTTTTGGAGAGGATGTGGAAGTTGCATTATATTATCAATGGGCATATGTTTTATTCAACTGTGTTTTTGCATGGACATTGTGAATTACGATGCTGAGATTTGTATAGTACTGATTAATAAAATATTTGTTGTTTGCAGAAAATGTTGCTGCCATGTGGTTTACCCCCTGAACGAGAAGAAGATTGAGGCATTGGCTGAAATTAAACTTGCTTAGATTTCACCACCTTATACTATAGTTGTTGTTCTTTACCTGTAGCAATGAATGTGTACCAAAGAGGATAAAATAATGATTTCCTTTCAGGATAATTTTATTTGGGCTGCAGCAATTTTTTGATTCTCTTATAAGAGTTTGTGTACTGTTCAACTAGATAAGTGAAGAGGGGGGTAAAAGTAAAATACTTACTTTCAATAGTTAAGTTTGTTTAACATTTCTATATGACAGTTGGATACTTTCATACAATTTCTTTTAATGATTTGTGTTCTTATTTCTTGTTTATAAAATCATGAGACCATCTCTTGAAAAATAATATATGTTATAGAGATTGCGTGAAAAAATTCAAACAAACAATTGTTTTTTGAAGTGGACTTCCAACTTGGTTAAAAGAGAGATGTCATTTGTTTTACCCATAGAGATGACGAAAACTATATTTTGTGTATTAGATTGAATGAAAAGTAACATTAAATTGAGAAACTCTTATCATGAAACTTAGTACACTTTATTCAGCATTTCTGAACTTGTGAAGGTGTTTTGAGATTAGTTTTTACCTTCATAACTGTTGAATGAAATGGATTGAATTAGAGGCAATCGTATTGCAACAAACTTGTTGAAAACATGTACCAGCAGAGTAGCTTCCTAGGTACAAAAAGAAAAATAATGGCTAGAAAAACATTGGCAAAATAGAATGAATAGCTGTCCATGGAGCGTACAATTGTAATGAGGAGGTTAGAGCACACAAAAGCATACAGGAATGAGAACAAAATTCAAAATCCATGTAGCGATAACTTTTGTTGTAGAGAGTTTGGCTATTATAATTCTGTATATGCACGCTTTTTGGAGAAATCTTTGAAATATATATTTGGAGAGTCTGACTACTACAAATCTCATTTTTTGACTGCATAATAGTGTCAAATTGTAGGGCTTGTTAAAACATGAATGTTGGATATAGCAGTCTTTATTGTATATTGTATGATGAAGGCAGTGTTGTTGTTCCGAGTGGATTTTTTAAATATACCCTACCAAGTGTTGCTGTCTCTTTTCTTATGGGGAAGAGCCACCCAAATAAATGACGATGGGCGATGCCTTGTAAGTCAGATTCATAGCCCAAATTCACAACCATCAGTCTTGTAGTGTTATAATGTTTTTAACGGGTTTTGGGACCAATTCTCCAGAATCTCTCAGCTCCTGTGGAACTTCAACTGGACGGCAAGTTCTCATCACCTGTAAATAGCTGACTTTCAGCTTGTGTGATCACATCTCAGAGCACCTGTGAAATTCACATTCTTGTAACTGACATTGGGATGTTCTGTGCCTAAAAAACACATATTTATACCTCCTGTGAACGATGTTGGCAAACTTACTTTCAATTGTAATCTTGCAAAATATGCTGTGAATCTCACAGCTGACACATCAGGCTCCACAAGCATTACATGACAATGTATAGTTAGCCAACCATGTCATCAGCGACACTCTGCCTCCCTCTTCCATCAATGGCAAAGAGGAGAGGTGAATTATTGTGAATGGTGAAGATTTTTTCCTTAAATGTCCATTCTTGTAAAATGAATGTATTTATAATTTTTGCTTTTCTTGTATCATCAAACAAGAGCCCATAATATAGGCATAAGTACTATACTAGTGCATGTTATGTACGAAACACGTACATTTTTAGAATTTTGTTTTCAGTTCTTTGTTCTCCGTGCCCCTGCATTCTATTTTGCATTTCTGAATAATTATTTAACTTTACGTCCACGAATAATTATTTAACTTTACATCCACGTACAACTTATCTAAAGTTTCATAGTTGAGAGTGTTATGCATTGGATTTTTCTTGTGAATCTTGATCAGTTGGTGAAGATGGAGAATGATAAACTTGGCAAGAGGAAGAGTAGTCAATTTTCGTGGATTGGTGAATGCATTGTTTATTGGTTTATTTTGTACGGTCTACCTTAGATTTCTATAAGGAATTTCAGGGAAAACCAGATATCAAATGTAGAAACTCATGATTGGAATACACTTCATTATCAATAGAAAGCTTAGATTTCAAATGACAATAAAATTGATGAAAAATTAAATCAATGAATAGAAACAACAGAGAATAAACATAGAGATGTGAGCTTAGAAATTTACCCTGAGATAACTCTCCTTAGAAAAACCCAGCAAGAAATTTACTGCCCTTCGCTATATTAACTCAAAATTGAGATTACAAATAAGAGAATTGGAATTACTGCACCCTAAGTTCTATACCAATATTTTGAAGGAGTACCAATTACTATCGGACATTTCCTTTAATCTCTTTATATTTTTTCCAATGCCAACACTCAAAATAAAGACCAGGGAGCTCCAAAGTGGCAATGTCGACTTGTCAACATCCAAACTGGATTCAAGTCATAAATCTTCGACTTCAAAGCATCATTCCGCTTTACATGCAACTCCTTTATGTCATAGATTTTCCTATATATTTATATGTAACTCCCTCCAACATGTTTTTATGAAACAATTTATGTCACGCCTAACTATTCAAGTGGTGAGTTGTGTCATTGTAAGAATCTCATGTATTTTTTCAAGAATAATGGCCTATTTGATGATTGGCCAAAATTACCCATTACAGTATTGAAATATTTATAAAGCTTACAAGAAACATAACACAACCAACTTAATATTCTTACACTCCTAACAATTTCAAACGGTCGTCATAGTTGGTCTGCACCATCTATACTTCTCTATGCTCACAAACTTGGTCATATCTAATCAGTATCTTTGTAAGGCTAACAAAAGGAACTTTCCAATCTATTTCGCAAAGTGAAGAGCAGAGCATAGACGAAGAACAAATGTGCACCACATTCAAGGAAAACTTAAATTCAAAATTTGAAAAATATAAATGTGAAGGAGCATCCTGTGTAAAAGGCTGCAAGAGAAGTGTTAAAAGTAGAAAAAAAATAACTTCCAGTGGATAGCTACAGGCAACTCAAAAAGGAGTATAAAGTTTAAAGTATCAAAATTTGCAGGCCAATGCATAGGAGCACCACTTCACGACGAGTGGATAATTGCAAGGTATGTCTTCATTTAAAGGGGAGCGCCATCAGGAACGCAAACTCAAATCCAAACATTTAATCTGAAAACATAAAAAAGTATGGTTAATGTCAAGGGAGGAGTATTTTGGAGTTTGAGTGGGAAAGTGCAAGGCAGTGTATTAGCGCGCGCCTCATTGAAAGACTAAGAGAAACAAACAAAATGTGTAATCTGGAGTAGAGGCGCGCACCCTCCAATAGGGAAACCAAACTTTCAAAACAAAAAAAAATGCATCTCTATGTATAGAATTTCCATACATAAGATGAAATAAAAAATAAAGAGAAAAAGAGAAAGCTCCTTCAATACACGAATATGGTTGGAGGGACGATAGGCAAAAGCAAAAATAGATGGAAAATTGTTTATTAAAGTGCCTTTGCTCTTTATTCCATGTTTGCATTCACAAAGTAATAGTATTAAAGGTTTTTTAATTTTTATTTTAAGTAATAGGTGAAAAGTTGTTTATTAAAGTGGCTTTTGTTCCTCATTCCATGTTTGCATTCACAAAGTAATATTAAAGGTTTTTTTCCGAAGATTTTAAGTAATACAAGAAGGTATATTTTAAGTAATACACGAAAGTATATATATATATATATATATATATATATATATATATATATATATATATATATATTAATAAAATTAAATAATATTACACATTTATTAAGAAAAGAGTAAAAAATATCACACTAAATGAGGTTAAGTTCAAAATGAACATCATAAGTTAAAGCCCCTTGGTGGTGAGAGTGGTGAGAGTTATATTACTAGGGGGTCAAGGGGTTCTTGGCATTTGGTTTTACCCATATATTAGTGGGGGCTAGAGCAGGTTGAGGAAACATGCTATAATCTAGCTACCTAGCAAACCCATGGTTATGGCTCTAGGAAGAGGCAAAATGAGGTTAAGAGGGTTGAGACCGTTTGCAATCAATTTTGCTCTTGGATCTTTGTGCATGGAGTTGGAAGCATAAGTGTACATCCCTATCACCATATGTAGATTGGTTGTGTTGACAAGGGCAAGACTAACTCCCACTAGAGGTTGGAGTTAGTGGCACCTTGATACTTGTGAATGGGGCATTACCCCAATGATTAAGGACCACCTTTAAATGTGTTATTTCTAGTGCAACTTTGTTAGCTTGCCCTTGAATGTGTATAAGTAAAAAAGGTGTTTCAAGGTCTTTCTTGAACCACACAAAGGGAAACAAGAATCCCTAAACCCTAGGTGAAATAATTTTGGCACCAATGGGGAGGCCTTGCTAGAGAATAGACTAAGCAAAATGGGCCAATTTTGGCTCAAGAATAGTTGACCAAACATCTTGGAACCTATGTTGCCAAGAACTTAATGGAGACTAAAGAAACCATATTTTGTTCAATTTAGGTGCCTGTTAAATAAATATTTGAGCAGCTCCCTTCGGACTTATTTTTGCATTGTGTGTGCGCTGGCCTATGCACTACCGAGTTTGCTTGGCTTTTTATCAAAGTTTTGATCTGCCACTTTGCACACCTGCTCTTCGCAGTTTCGGGTAACGACTTTCTTTTCGGACCCTGGTATACTGCGCTATGCGTCCACGTGTCGCGGTTACGGGATGTTTTGTTTCTTGTTTCCTTGAAGCCTCGACGGGCTGTGAAAGTCTTCCACAAAGCCGTCATTTCAAAAAAGTGTCAGCGGGCCCCACATCTTGCTATGTGGCAACCGTTCGCAAATATTTCAACACAGGGATGAAATAAGCAACCGCGGGCAGCAAAATGCTGCCACGCGTCTTTTACGCCCTACTGATGGAGCGTTCCCTCCGTTGTGATAAAGTCCTCAACCCATTCAACACGTGTTGCATTTTCGCAAATCCTCAGCAGCAATGGGAGAAATGTTCAAACGGGCAGCGAAACGCTGCCACGTGCTTAGCGACTGATCTATTATGTAGGCGATGAGTTGGTTGAACGAAATAATGCTATTGATTGCTGCTTGTCATGATCATTCGCTGCAATGGATGACACTTGTTTGATCAAGCCTGGCTAGGACCACCGCCATCATTACAGAGGATGCACCTGTGCTTGGGATGATTGGATGCTGTGTTTCGGCTCGATGCTGTTGTAACGACCTTGGGAATATTTTGATTCATACATCATTGCGGAAGATTATGGGATCTTTTCTGTTGCTGCTCTCCAAAGCGGTGGGAGGTTTCCCTGCTATATATACTTTCTCTGTTGAGGAGAAAGGGTTTGGAATTTGAAAAAAAAACACACTGGTTTTAGCAAAAGACTCCAGGCCTCTATTACTGTTTTATTTAAATTGCAACTTTCAGACTGTGCCAATTGTTTGGCCTTTCTGTTTTTCATGCTTTTGATTAAACTGTGAGCTGTACTTTTTACTGTCTTGACACTTCATTTGAAGAACTTCTATATATGTTGGATACAATTTACTTACCTAAATCATGTTTAAAAGACTCTTCTTAGTAGTGAGATTTATCATGCCCATCAGCAAATCTTGGCACATCGCCTTAGATTAGACTTTACTTTATTAAATCCGCTTCATTTTCCCTTTCCAAACCCCATTATAGAAGAAGCCGACTTCTCTAAAATCCGGAGGTTACTCAGTTTAATGCAAAAAGTCCCCCTTAAACTGAGTTTCCCATAAGACTCTATTCCCTCGTCAATTTTTGGCGTCAACAGTTTGTTCTTTTTTTGGCACGCTCGGTGGGACCCAAACTTAATGAAATTGCATTGTAGAAGGGTGTATGAGCCATTGACCTGTAACTAGATCTCAAACTGCAGGTAACCCAGGTTTACTAGTACCTCCGCTAGGGACAGTCCAGGTCGCAAATCAGCTGGTAATCATTCCATTCCCACCACCTTTTCCTCTCACCATGTTGCCGACCGCTAATAGAAACTACGTAGTATGGGACGCTGAAAGTCCCCTGGTAGCCTTGGTAGCGCCCGCTGTGTGGGGCGCTATCCCGGTTTGGGCCATGAAAGCTATCCCCAAATTTGCTGGAGACAACTCAAAAATGCCACCAGAACATTTGCAGGATGTGGCAGACATTTGTCTGGTACACGACATTACAACGCAAAATGTAGCCCTGAGGCTCCTCGCCGCGTCTTTCAAAGGCAAGGCTCTGGATTGGTACCAAACACTGACTCGTAATTCGATTCACACCTGGGATGAGCTTGGAGATCCATTCTATGAAAGGTTCTCTAATGACGGAGATCGTTCTTCATTATATTATCAGCTATTTGTCATAAAACAAGCCCCCCATGAGTCTTTGACGGACTTTAATGCTCGATTTCACGCAAATTGGCAGAGGATCCTTGTTACTATTCGCCCGACTCCTGAGTTGGCATTTATATTTTATTTGAAGTCCATCAATTCTGACATTTCTGTGATGATCAAGTTTTTGGGAGGAGCTACTCTACCAAATGCTTATGGTACCACTATCAAAGTTGAGAATCATTTGATAGACTGTGGAAAATTGCCTCCTCGACCTATTATGTCGATATTTCTTGAAATATCGATCTCCGCGCAAGAGGTTGCGTCGACTAGTGCGCCCGCACTGCCTAGTAAATGTACTCATATGCGTCCGTACCTGAAAACGTGGCTTCTACATCAAGATCTTCCAAAGATGAAATAGGCGACCTCAAGGAGATGTTGCGAACCATGGCAAATGACATTACGACTCTCAAGCGGAACCAAGCAACGCCTTCGCGACCCTCATATCAAAACTATCAAGACAGGCGGTCTACTTATCAGCAAAATCAATATCAGAGTGCACCTTGCACTAATCCACTAGCTTCGACAGCAAACCAAATGGTGCCGGTGCCTACTCCTCTGACGAATGCGTCGCCAAGCTCAAGTAGGGAATTAACCGCAGGACAGAACAACCTTATTGATGACATCAATCCATGGTGTTTCCCCTGCAGCGATGCACATATGCCCCAGAACTGTCTGGGTGGCAACCTACAACAAAAGGTGGTGGAGCAACGCAGCCAAAGCATGGCAACGAAAAGTGGAGGTTATGTATATGCCTCCCCACAAATGGAGAGCGTGGTCCTTACCGTGCAAATGCAAAGAATGTCTTTAAAACAAGAATTAAATATTGCTCCTGATCATGCACTTTTCTCCTGGATGGAAGACGAAGAAACAGTGTTTGATAATGAAGCATTCATCTCCGAAACATCGCAGGTACAGTCTGACTATAACACACACTCAAAGAGAAGATTCACCAGTGAGCCAATTGTTTCAAATATGGACAGCCCGCAACTCAGAGGCGTGTCCGATCAAATTCCCGGTACTTCAACCGTCCCTTCACCTTCTCAACCACAGAAGGATATTATTATAGCAAGAACCAAAGAGCATAAATCTTCGAGTTTGCCTCTTTTTAATGTGGTGGAGCAATTGAAGAAATCATCTGCTAATGTGTCTTTGCGGGACATTCTAGCTATCCCAGAACAGAAGACGCTATTACAGAACGCGCTTCAGGAAGAAATCAACCTGGCATCAACAGAGCCGTCTGCCAGTGCAGAGGTTGTTTGTCACATACCGCCAACAAAGGTTCTTACAAACAATACAAAGGAATCTCCTGCCAAGGACAGGAGTAGGTCAAAACCTCAACCCTTCTTCTTGACTCTCATTATAGGAAAGAAGCTATTACACAATGCGATGATTGATTCTGGTGCTAGTACAATGGTCATACCTAAACAGATAGCCGAAGCTTTGGGACTCAGCTACGAACCTATGAAAAGAGGGGTGATGCAGCTTGATGGGAATAAAGTTGAGACTGTAGGTGTCATCAAAGCGCTTCCCTTAACTCTATTTGCCTGCCCTAGTATCACAGTCCCGCAAGACACAGTGATCATAGATGTTCCTCCTATGTTTGGTCTCTGTCTATCTCGAGAGTTTACTTCAAAGGTGGGCGGATACCTGCCATTGGATTGGTCACATCTGATACTTAGGACCAAACACGGCGCAAAAATGAAGATAGAATCGGAGGCTCTGCATTCTGAACATGTGGCAGATGAGGCCTTGATCAATTTTGAAGCAGCGCATACCTCTATCACCAAGCAAGAAATGTATGGCGTTGAATTGCTAGAGGAAGAGAAGGTGACCGGAGATCAAAATGATAAAGAAGATGCTCTGTTGAGTGAACACATAAACAATGATCCTTTTAGCAATTATCATGCTACAGGATTGGGCACGTATGTAATTTATGATGAGGACCAAGTGCTTCCGAGGGTCGCCAAAGAATCCGAAGGTAACCAAGCAAGTGAGCTATGGACACTATACTTTGACGGAGGAAGAAGCAAAGTAGGTGCTGGAGCAGGGGTATATCTAATATCCTCGCAAAATAAAAAATGGTTGAGGCCTTTCCGCCTTCATTTCACTTGTTCAAACAACGAGGCTGAATATGAGGGGTTAGTCCAAAGCTTAAGCCTTGCAGAATGAATGGGAATTAAGCAATTAATTGTGTTTGGAGATTCCGAACTGGTAGTTAACCAGGTCCGAGGAATTTCTGCAGCAAAGAATGTCTGCATGAGATCCTATCGGCACCGAGTCTGGGACTTGATTGAGGGTTTTGAAGCTTCAAAACATTCAGATAGTTCCCCGAAGACAAAATACCGATGCAGATCACATGGCTGTGATTGGTTCTCAGTTTGATCCTGTCTTTGACTTGCTTTAGAACAAACACTCAGTACGAGTACTAGTCCGACCATTGATCCCCGACAATGATCAAAGTTGGCAAGTCTTTGAAAGCGATGAACATATCGCCTCCTTTATCCAACACTCAGGGGAATTTTCCGATCAGCTTCAACCAAGGATCGCCGAGGCTTATGAAGGACAAATTATGCAGCTCAAATCTAATAAACTTCCGAAAGGATTGGTTACTCTCAAAAACTTTTTCGATTGTAATGATGCCCGAAATGATAAGCGAAAGTTCATGGCGGACAAAAGTGATTATGAAGACCTTCGGGTCTCTGATGGTAGGAATCTCTAAGTTGGAAATAATGTCCTGAACCATGATAAGGAAGGCTCATCAGTTTCTGCGAAAAGTATGGAGTATGGCGTAGTGGATTTGGAGGGTTACAATCCTGGCATCATTCAACACACTATTGAGCTAATGGAAGGTGCAAAGCCAGTCTGATAGAAACAAAGGCCAGTTAACCTTAAAATTGAGGCCCTAATGGCACAAGAGCTAACCAAGCTCATTGAGTCCCACATTGTCTTCCCGATTAAACATAGTACTTGGGTTTCGAATCTGGTCCCAGTCCGAAAGAAGAATGGGGATATCCACTTGTGTGTGGACTTCCGAGACCTAAATAGAGCATCTCTTAAAGACCACTATCCGTTGCCTTCTATGGAGTCAATCTTACAAACTGTGGCAGGATCGAAAATGTTTTCTCTACTAGATGGTTTCTCCGGCTATAATCAGATCCGTGTTAAAGAAGAGGATCAGCACAAGACTACGTTCAGCACAAAGTGGGGAACATTTGCATATGCTAAAATTCCTTTTGGTTTATCCAATGCAGGGGAAACATTCCAGCGGGCGATGGATGTGGCATTCAACAAACTGATCAATAAGTTTATTCTAATCTATTTGGATGACCTTACTGTGTTCTCTAAATCTAAGGATGATCATTTTGATCATTTGGAATTAGTTTTTCAAAAGTGCCAAGAGTTCGGGGTTTCCCTAAATCCAAAGAAATGTGTATTCAGAGTGCCACAAGGTAAGCTGTTGGGGCATGTTGTGTCTAGAGAAGGTGTTTCAATTGACCTCGAACGAGTAAAGGCTATCAAAGAGCTTCCCCATCTGGTAAATAAGAAAGGTGTCCAGTCTTTCCTAGGCAAAGTAAATTTCGTCAACAAGTTTATTTCTGATTTCGCGGGAATAATTAGGCCGATCACCCTAATGCTGAAGAAAGATCAAACATTCAAGTGGACAACCGAAGCTTAGGAGGCTTTTGAAAGGGTCAAGGAAGCTATTTCCACAGCCCCAATGCTGGTTAATCTAGATCAATCCAAAGATTTTATAATGTACGCTTTCAATAGCAAGTCCAGTATTGCTACTATTCTAACCCAAAAGGATAACGAAGAAAAGGGGGAACATCCTGTGGCATTCTATTCACGGACCCTAAAGGAATATGAGGTGAATTATAATTTTGTTGAAAGAAAGGCCTTTGCAATAGTAAAGAGACTTAAAAAGTTCCGCCATCTAATTTCCTACAACAGGGTGCTAGTATATGTCGCACATTCCAGTGTGCGTGAATACATCATGCAAGGGGAAATCATGAAAAAAATGGCTAATTGGATCACTAATATCTTTGAATACGACATTGAAGTCAAGCCTACTAAGACTATTAAAGGAAGAGGCCTGTGTGAGTATATGGCAAAGAACGAGGAGGTACCTGGCGCAGAGGAGCAGCCAGAACTCGTCCTGATAAATGAATTAGGATCAGAAGGCAGTTGGCTGACTGATAGAGTGAGGTTCATGCAAACCGGAAAGTATCAGCCAAGCCTCTTATCCCAAAAAAGGAGGTATTACCGGCTGCAGAATTGCGGATACACGCAAATAGGAGTCCTTTTCAAAAGGAATTTCAATGGTGTTCTTTTGCAATGCGTTACTTCGGAGCAAGCGAAGAGGATCTTCAACGCGTTCCACAATAGCGTTGCAGGTGGACATTTCTTTGCCAAGACCATCACAATTAAAATCATGCGTGCTGGTTATTATTGGCCCACATTTTTCAATGACTCCCACTCTTTGGTAAGGGCTTGCAAAAAATGCTAGTTCTTCGCTGACAGAAGGATGAATTC
>VDFB02271358.1:975421601-975469015 GCA_007258455.2 Sequoia sempervirens
TATTTGTCATAATGTTACATACAACACATAAAGTGGCCCTGATAATGCTAACCCCATATTGTGTACACATCTCTAGATCCCTTAGATGCACCACAAATAATATTAAATTACATTATAACATTATGTAAGGTGGACAACACATATTTTTGTAACAACTTTTGATGTAAGAAACATGTGTAGAATTTGAAGAAAAATAGAATTGAAAAAATTGCTTCAACAAAACTCAATCCTTGTCAACAAACTTAGAAATCTCTATCAAGAGAATATACCACTCAAATTTCAATCAATTGAAGAATATTACTAATAAGCAACCAAAAGAAAAAAATGACTATCATGAAGATTTATTGTCAATTGCAAGCATTTAGTAACATAAAACTCAAAAAGAATAGTATCAATCAAACTATCATTACTACAATATATGGTCTCAATGAATATAAAAGGGACACACAATTAGTTGATGTTTTTTCATTTATCTATTTTATTTTTCTTTATCAATTTCACATGGCAATCCCAAACAATTGTTTTGTAATCCCTTTTTATAATATATTATATATATATATAGGCATCTTATGCCTTTTACCTAAAAAAAATAAAATTAAAAAGATGAATTAGAGAAAATATGAGAGATTGTGATTAAAATAATTAACAATAAAATAAATAAAATTTACATCTATTAATTTGAAATATTTTTAAAATTAACAATAAGAAAAACAATATTTTATAAAGAGTAATGAATAATTATATATTTTTATATCTCTTATATCTATTTTTAAGCACTACCAAGATGGATACATATGTATTGATTCATTCAATCTCTTTTATTAGTTCAGTCAATGAGCATATAGGATAAAAAAAATTGAACAACGATACTTAGTCTACATTTAATTTTCTATTTTGAATAATTGTAAACATATTATTTATCTTTCTTTCTATTGATTCATATTGAAAATAGCCATTATAATTTTTTATTTCGTATAGTACATGTCTAATACAATACAATAAATTTATTAAATCAAATTTCAAGTCTATTAATATCTTAATAACACGAGCACTACTATAAACATCATAAAAATCATTTTCTATATGACAAAATAAATTAATATGAAAATAATTTTTTGCCCTAATTATTAGTTTGTCTCCTTAAATAATACTTCTTAGATCACTCAATTTATTAGGACAACATTTAATGCACTCATTGTCATCACCCTAACCAATGCGTTCTTGATTAACCTACATTTATTTAATGCGAGACATTTAAAACATACAAAAATCTAGGGCTCATAATTTGTCCATTTAAACATAAACAAAAGCAATTTGAAGAGAGACATCGTGTACAGATATAAATATCCATATTATTGCCCTTACTCAAAACCTCTTCCGTGCGAGTTAAACGAAGAGCGTTTTTAATTTCTCATAGAAATCAGAAAAAATGCAGGTAATCGATGGAATGCTAGATCTTTTTTGCAGGTTTTCTCTTATTCGAATATTTGAGTTCTTAATTTATACCAGTATTTCAACGAATTTGCAGGCAAGTGACAGATTTAATATCAATTCACAACTTGAGCATCTCCAAGCAAAATATGTGGGCACTGGACATGCCGATCTTAACAGATTGTGAGCTATTTCTTTCCTTCATCTCTTAATTTTGTTTTTGGTTCTACTTTAATTTGTTATACTGTTATCATTTTTTTAAACCCCAGCTCCTTTTTTAGGGCAAATTAATCCATTTTATTTTTTAATATATTTCTGTAACAGCTTATAGGAGTTTCTTTCATACTATTTGTAGAGCATTTGGTTATCGTAGGATTATTTCTGTAGTCTATTGGGCCTTTGCTTTTTGGAAGGGCAAATTTAGTTGTTAAATTCTTTTGGTAATGTATTTTTCCATTTCTATTGTTTATGGCACGTTTGAGAGATTTGGGGTTTTGGTTGTGTTTGTAGTGAGTGGGCGGTGAATATACAGCGGGACAGCTATGCATCATATGTGGGTCACTATCCCATTCTCGCCTATTTCGCCATTGCAGAGAATGAGTCTATTGGAAGGGAGCGATATAACTTCATGCAGGTCAGTTACATTCACAATTTAGTAGTGTGTAGCAGTTATATTTGGTGGAAGCTTTTGGTTTGTAAAATGATTACTATGCAAAATATTCAGACGATGCATTTTTTTTTGGGTATGGTATTTAGCGACTCTTCGAAGGGTGTATGTCATCTGGAATCAAGTGCCTGGTATTTGAATCATCTGACGTTTAGGGTCTTTCTTAACCCTGATGACATATCCTGTAGAATGTAGGACAGTTGATTCTAGTAATCCCATACACAACTAAATGACATCTCGTCTTTTTCTGGATGCCTGGGTTTCTAAGCCAAGCTAGTCAGGTTGAGATATAAATGAAAAGATAACGACCTTGTAAATCCTAGCAAAAAGTTTCTATTCACAAGGAATATTTCATATAGTATTCTTTTGCAACAGAAGAAATTCAGTTTTAGATTCCAAGTTGTACGAAAATCAGAAATTTCTGTTGGGTGTATACGGTGAGTCCAAATAAGATAAAACTGTTAAATATTAATAATTAAACTTGAAATGGAAGAGCCTAAAACAAAAAGAAAAAAATGATGAAATTAAGAACTATATTGCAAAAGATTTCAATTAATGCCTGTCATGCACGCTAGATTTGTCTATTTGAGTATTCAACGTTTGTGCAGTATAATTTTGTTAACGTGTTACTGAGATACTGTGTCCTTCTATTTTTCAATATTCCTTCATTGTAAGCTACATAATGAGAAGCTTGCAAACACCAACTATAAAGTGTGCTGTGGCTTAGCTTAGGAAAAGCACTCTGTGTGACTGTGCATGAATGGTGGATATAGGCTTGAAGCCATGAAATGCCATGAGTAATGGAGTTGTAACTAATTATCGCAGATGAGAGCAGCATGCATACTTGTATGGAAGGGGAAAAATATGAAAATAGGGAAATCTAGAAAAGATTTGGAAAGTTAGGTTCAGAAAAAAAATGTTAATGGATTAAATAATAATATATAATAAACTTGTGGAAAATTTAATTGATGGGTTGAGCAGGGCAAATTGTCTTGTTTGTGCTTTTGCAGAGAATCAAAATTTAAATATAGAAAAGAAAATTAAAATTGTTTGATTTGGATTGGGTGAATTCGGGTGCGTATGACAAATCCAGGCCTGAAAGGATCTGGGGCAGATCTGTCAGAGATTGGTAACTCTGATTTTTCCAGGGAAAAGTAGGAAGCAGAAACTGATGAGACTATGGGAAAATCATTGGCATTGTATATATTGTGAGATTGGAATGGTAATTACCCATGTAGATGATGGCAGACTGGGAGAATGAGTAATAGCCAATAGGATGCCAAATGCCCATTCAAATAGTGCATTGTGGCACCACATATCTTCATCTAGCGTTTAACAGTTACATTCCATAATGGAATCATGAAATGCATGAGGTCAAGTGGTTATGCATCAGGGCTTTCATAGTGGAGGTCTAATTTCAAATTTCCAGTAAACATGATAAAGTGTTGAAATTGGGTAAATAACTGCATCAATTCACATGGTGTGCTATACCTTAATGAATGAAGCCAAGTGCAAGTTGTCAGTTACTTTAACAGAAGGCATAGTCCCCGGTTGAGGCATCAAGGCAAAGGTTACTCCACAAGGGAAATTTGAATTTACTAAATTGACAAAAAAAGCCCTATTTAATAGACAACAGAAAAATTTGGGTTCTTGACATATATATCTTAGTCAATTGCCTAACATTGGGATCACATATCGTGTAGAGTGTGATGTAACTTTGCCAAGCATATTAACTAGGTAATGCGAGTTTTTAATAAAAATACCTTGCTTGTGTTTCACATAGGATTTGCATTTAATTTTCTCTGTAATGCACTCTGATCAAAATAACAGAAATTCATTCCTCACTGGTAGATAGCAGATATGGAACTGTCTGAAGTTAGGTCTGCTGATGATTCAAGTAGGTCTTGTGGACAAGCATATATTCTTAAGCCCCAAAACAAGAGTCTTCTTTCCTGTATTAGTTGCTTTTTGCCACTGATTTTCCTGAGTGATTGTCCTTCTAGGATGTTTATGTTTTTGATCAGGTAAAAGGGGTTTTTGAAAGGGCCCAACCCTTTTACAAAGCAATAAATAAAATGAGACAAACAACACTCAAAGGCTGTAACAGCACAGCAGCAGCAAAGCTGCCAAAACAAATAGCAAAGCAACAATCCCAACAAAGGGAATACAACAACATCCAAATAACCAAAGCAAGCACAAAACTAACTCAGGTTTTGAATGGGCCAACAACCCTTACATCAAATTATGCTACAGAAACCCATCTATACTCTTTAGACTTTTGAGGCTCAGAGATGAGCATAGGGACACCATGCCTCCTCCTATGGACCACAGTCCAAGAATCAGAAACACCATCTGTAGGGGAACAATCCAGAGCAACATTAGGATCAGTTTTTTTTAATATCAGCACACATGGGAGTGCCTGGGGAGGAGCAACCACATCCACCACAACGGCTCTGGCAGAATCAATAGGAGCTACAGGCACCAAAGGCTCAGGAGCTTTATGCAATACAGCTTGGGAATCCTCCATAACAGCAGGAGCAGTAGGAACAGGTTCAACAGGTATGAAGTGAGGAACCATTTTGAAGGAGAGCTAGGTTGCAAAGCCACTAAATGAATGGTGAAGTCCTTGGGCTGAAAATCCCGCCTCCAAGAGGCCAACCGAGATTTGGGCTTAGAGTGCCTGCAATGCTTAGCCAAATTTCTAGTGTTAGAACGATGATGACAAAGAAAGGGGAGGGCCCTCATAGTCCTGAAGCTGGCACCGATGACAACCAACAATATTCAACACAATCTCAGCAGGAAGCACCTTACATAAATATAGGTCCACAAGAGTCTGCACGTAGGGTCATATGAGTGAATTTCAAAGTTACAGAATCAACCATAATAAAACGTCCAAGAGTGTTCCTAATCTTGGAATGGTGGAACTTGCATCAAAATAGGTGGGGCAAGAAATGCAACAATTCAGACATCACATTGAACAGGGGAAACCAAGGTTTGAACAAAAGGGGGTGTTGACCGTACATTCACACAGAACCCTCAAAAATAGCATTGTGCTCCTCAATGTCTTCAAGAGTAACACTACAAAAACCCCTTGCACACTGGAAGATTTCAATTCTTCCTTCAGTAATAGGACCCTAGGAATCAGAGATGTGTGGCCAGAACCAAATGAACCTGCAAGTCAATTTATGGGAGGTTAGAAGTCCTCGCTTTCAAGCACCTCAGCCCCGAATGAGATATATGGAGGGTTGTAGCACATGGTAGGGCCAACGATCCCTGCTGAGGGTTTCTCTGAGCAGCAGCAGCAGCAAATGATTTTCTTCCTGCATCCCCAAAACGGCAGGACAGAGCAACAAAGGCACCAAGGGCAGTCACAAAGCCTTTAGAAAAACCCACATGCACACCAAGAAGGGGGGTGCAGAAACATAAGCCCTATTTTGAGATGCAGCAACCATGGTAGCAGCCATGGAAATGCCACCACCACCCACAGCAGCTACAGAACCTTTAGCATCAGTGCCAAAAGAAGCTACTTTGTTGGAAGAAATGAAACCCACAAACTTGTCATGAGCTATCTGAGAAGGGGTCCTATGCAAAGAAACTGTGGAAGAACCAGTGCAAGCGTCCACAGTGTGAGGACAGAGAGGGGAAATGACTGTGTTTCTCCGCGAGACAGGCCAATAGTAGATGTGATGGTGAAGGCCCAAGGGAGCCAAACATAGGCTTTCACTAGGAATCTCAGTGGAAGGAGTCATTAATTAGGATTATTGTTGAATAGTAGGATGTTTATGTTAGTTAACGGACAATCTATAAGATAAAATTTGGAATCTGTATTTTACCACCATAGACATTTTTAGATGATCAGAAGAAAAAGTGGAAAATTATTTGTAGAGTTTGTGCATAATTCCTTGGTGTACCTCTAATTACTGTTAAATGATATCATATTGGTAGCAGCTCTTGCAAGTGAAAATTAAGCTTATGATTGTTGCAGTACTTGCCAAATATATACAAAATGACCATTAGTGATAGTAAAGGGAGGAAGGAGTATCCCCTATATTTTCTTCTCGTGAACAAGAGTTGTTTAGGACAAAGTATGAATGTAGAAGCTTTGATTTATAGTTCTAAAAATGGATGTCCAAGCCCTAATTTTTATTTGCAACATTGAGGTTGAAATTGCAAGACCAAGCTCATTTTAGTCTCTTATTATGAACTTGCAATGATGAAATTTTTGCCTTTACAATGATAATGCTTAAAATTAAATCATGAATGGAAAAATTGCTTGGCATTTTTCTACTCTGTAAAATGACTTTAATATGATATTTTATAGGCAAATTTTAAAAAATGGTTTGAATTTTATAATAACTGTAAGCAAGTTTTCTTTCATAAGAAATCTACATGAAAATGATACATGAATTCGTATTTTGAAAATGGAGAGTTTTTTTAACTGGGTACTAAAATGAGATCTAATTCAATACATTTGCACAGTATACTTTAGAAGTAATAAATTTGTTTTAGCAGAAGGGCCTCGGCTTCACACCATGTAGGTCGCTTTCTGGAATATTGGTAACTGAATAACCTTATTGGAGAGTTACTTATCATCTTATGGAGCAACCTATTTCAAAGCACTGGTTTCTTTTCACCCACTTTGAATACTTTCTATTCTCTGTGGGAGGTGATCTATAAACTTCGATGATTATACCATTTGGGAGCCATCAACTTATGGATTTCAATTAGACAACTTGCAAACACTGTTTCTTTTCTACGACAAATGGTGATTTATCAACATAAAATTTCATTAGGTCTGTGACATCACATAGAGACAATAAATAACAGACACAAGTAATGCAGAAAACCAAACACACAAACTGGAAAAATAGAGATTATACCTGGAGAAATCCTCAAAAAGGAAGAATATTCCAGAAGAGTGAGCATGAACTCCTCATGTGGCTATTTTTCAGTCTTTTACAAGTGTAGCAATGCCTCAATAGAGCTTGACAATGATTACAACCAGCTCTAACTCCTGCAACTTTCATCTGCACTATCAAACCTAGACATTCTACATACAACAGTCATGAAAATGAACTAAAATGAGTGATTACTAATGAGTGTCAACTCTCCAACAATGTTTACAAGAAACATATGCCGTACCTCTAAACATCCAACACCAAAAATGGAAGATCAAATGTTGAAAAAGCAAGTTGAAATGCCAAAAACCATTCACATTCCACGTAATGTTCTCACTAAAATGATTTGCCACTTTCATTAGGAGCTTTTTCTGTTTTCACCTTAGCATTTATAATTTGCCAGGGCATTTTTTATTTTTTGCCACCTATGAAAACTGACAATTTTTACTAAAAATGGTATTCTATTTCATTTGGACACTTGCACTCTTGTTTCATGGTATCTCTGAGATGCTCCAGATCATAGTTGAAAAACTTGCCAATTGCAAAAACTCGCCAAGCCCAAAAAATACGGTATGAAAAAAACTTGGCAAAAATGATTTGCCACTTTCATGAGGAGCTTTTTCTGTTTTCACCTTAGCATTTATAATTTGCTTGGGCATTTTTTTTTTTGCCACCTATGAAAATTGACAATTTCACTAAAAATGGTATTCTATTTCATTTGGACACTTGCACTCTTGTGTCATGGTATCTCTGAGATGCTCCAGATCATAGTTGAAAAACTCGCCAATTGCAAAAGCTCGCCAAGACCGGAAAATACGGTACGGAAAAAACTCGGCAACTTAAAAAATTGCTTAAACTTCATTAAAAACACATTTTTTTCAAAATTCAAAGATAAGATGCATCCAATGAGTCAATAAAATGAGTACATAGAAGAAACAAGCTGAGTCTAGTTATATTTGATTTATTTGAAAGAAAATTAGATACAAAATCGCATCCCCATGTGGAATGCTCAATACGCTAATACTGATAGTTTGAAACAAAATGAAAATAGCAAATAGTTTTTGTAAAATTGAAAGCAAATACAACATTAATATATTTCAGCTTTTACAAATTCACATCTTCCTCTTCCCATGTCTAGTACTTCTCACTACGGGAGAGGGTGTAGTCGTAGGCATCTGTTGTGGCTGCTCAACCTTCATCCTGGATGTAGAGGCTACTGCTGGTGGCTCTGGCACTGCCAATGACTCCTCAGGATCATCCTCAATGTCATCCAATGAGAATGCAAATCCACCCCCCTCCTCCATTGCTTGTCGCTCAAAGTCATAGATCTCATCCTCGGAAAACAATGGAGGTTGCTCATCTCGCCCTATCCAATCATTGTATGGATCTATCTCATCCAAATCAATTGGATCATCTGATATTTCCTAAACCTGTTTTTTGCGCAGCCGAAGATTATATTGCACATACACAAGGTCATTCAAGCGTTTTTGAGCTAGTTTGTTCCTTTTCTTTGTGTGGATGGCCTCAAACAAGCTCCAATTGCACTCACAATTGGACGAACTACAAGGCTGCGATAAGACATGGAGGGCGAATTGTTGGAGATGTGGAGTATTTCCGCCCCAATTTGACCACCAAACATTTACAAAAAACAAATTAAGAGTTAGAGGAGAACTTAGAAACTTAGAAACTTAGAAAGGAAAGTCAAAACTCAAAAGTTGAAAACATATTTTATCAAATTATCAATATTTGTAACTTGTAAATTTCAAATTTTATACTTGGTGGCTGATTGTGTATTGCTCTCTTTGCTAGCTCTAAAGAGAAGAGTGCACCCCTTTTTTCTCTATAACTTTGGATTTCATTAACAATGAGGTCTCCCGCGTCAAGGTCAGGTGACATCCTTTGAATGCACTTCATGAGGCCCTCCATAACCTCTCCAGTAGGATCTGAGTAGGTGCTTGAATGGAAGAAATGAGGGTTCAAGAAGTACCCTGCTGCATGGAGGGGTTGGTGGAGTTGATGGTTCCACCTCTTGTCAATAATCTCCCAAATGGGATCAAATTTGAGGCTGTCCCCTTTATAATAATTTCTTATAGCCTCCTTGGCCCTATCCATGGCCTCATAAAGATATCCCATTGGGATTTTATCCCCATCCACCAAGCGGAGCACTCTAACCAAGGGCTCCGACACCTACAAATTACAATATAAAAATGCAAAAAGATTAGAGTTTCAAATTTACAATGAAAGACATTAAAAAATTTATTCAATTTGAATTCAAATTCAAAGTTTTGAAATTGAAGTTACCTTCACAATCTCTGCTGCCCTTTGTGCAAATTGGGTATCAAACACAATTTTTGACACCTTATCTCCTTCCGGCTTCTTCGAATAGGTTGAGTCCATCCATGGTTGACTCACAAACATTTGTTTTAAAGAAGTCAAAGAACTAAGAATGCTTTGCAACGTTAAGAAAATCGTTGCAAACCTTGTGACACCTGGCCTCACCAATTCTTTCCCATGGGTGTGCTCCCTCATCAAGCGAAGAACCCAAGGGTGATTGTAGATATATTTAGTGATCCTCCTCGCGTCCTCTACAACTGGTGTGACCCAATCTAGTTTTCCTATGTCCTCCAAAAGAAGGTCAAGGACATGGGCTGCACATGGTGTCCAAAAAATTGAGGGGTGTCTATCTTGGAGGAGTCTTCCTGCTGCCACATATGCTGCTGCATTATCAGTTATGATTTGCACAACATTTGCAATCCCCACCTCCATGCAAACTTCCTCCAACATCTTAGCCAAATTTTCTGCACTTTTTACAATGTGGGAGGCATCAATTGATTTTAAGAACACCACCTCTTCTTTGCATGCAACCAAGAAATTAATGATGGTACGGTTTTTTCCATCCGTCCACCCATCAGAAAGAATAGAGCAGCCATATTTTTGCCATTTTTCTTTTTGCTCCTCTACTGCTGCCCTTGCCCTTTCAGTTGCATTAGCAAGCAACCTACAAGTACAAAGTGAAATTAAGTACACAATTTTAATTTGTAAACAAAAAAAATAGCTTAAATTCATCATAAATTAAACTTAAAAAACATAAATTAAAGAACATAAACTAACCTCCCACTCAAGTCCGTGCGAGAAGGCGCCTTGTAGCCTTTTCCTGCAACTGTCAATGCGGTGACCAAATTCTGCCAGTAAGGAGAACTCGCCACATTGAAAGGGATATTGTTAAAATACCAAAAATCTGCACAAGCAATGTCTGCTTGCTCATGCACCTCCCTATTCCATCCAGTCGCCTCTAAGGAAGGTTGTGCACCAGGTGTGTTTCTAGGCACAAAATAACTATCCAACCGTGTAGGTCCTGCAGTTGCCCCTGCCCCTGGTGCTCTACTAGAGGAAGATGAAGGGATGGAGGCCGAGGTGCTAACGGATTGCCTTGACCTTCGCACACGTGGGCCACGAAGAGAACCCACTATCTCCTGAGTAACATCATAATCATCATCCGACTCAATTGGAGCACCTTGAGAAGAGGCAATGGTTGCTTGCATTGCTGCTCTTGCCTTCTCTCTTTGCACTTTTTTTTCTTCTGCAGCTGAAAGTATGGCATTCATATGTCTTTTTATTTCTTCTGTTGTTTGAGGACATTCCTTAGCATCACGTTGAGGGATGCCTGCAAGGTGGTACTTGAGGCGATTGATGCCTCCACAATATATTTTTTTACATTGAATGCAATATACTATGCCAAGTATGGGTCCTAGATAAGCATACTTCCAAGCAGGATCTCTAGCTCCTGGAGGACGTGTGCCTACAAATCCCATAGGCACGGATGGGGCAGACCCTGAGGCAGAAGCGGGTTCAGAAGCCATTATCAATTAATTATTAACCTACACAAAGTGAAAGTCAAAGAACAACTTGTTAGTTTTTGATAGAAAATTTAAAAACAAGCTAAATTAGATTAAATCAAAAGAGATTACTTTAAGTTTAAATTACTAAAAATCTGTCACTAGATTCTAAACATTTTTATAACAAAAAAATTGGATTTAAAAAAAAAAAGATTAGGGTTTCAAAAATATGTGAAAAAATGTAAAAAATCTGAAAATTACTTCAAACTAGTAAACAATTAAAGCTAATTTAAGATTGTAAGCATGTTATTCAACAAAAATGAGGATTCAAATTGAAAAAATCAAGAAAATATGTAAAAAAAAAAAGAAAAATTCATAAAAAAATCTTGTTTTCATGAATCTAAATCTTGTTCTAATGAATCTAAATGCATTTAAATCATTTTCACACTACATTCACATGATTTTTAAACATAGAACCAACAAGAATGAAGATTTTTTTATTAGAAAAGAAAGAATAAAAAAAAACAAGAACTGGAAATCCAATTTGCCTTCTAAATTCAATGTAAATGCCCTTCAAATCTTGTCTTTTGGATGCAAAATCGCTGCAAATGAGTGCACAATGCCTTGGAGAGGTTTTTTGCTGAATGTGAGAAGAGAATGAATGAAAAAAAGCAAGTTAAAATTGCTTTTAAGTGGCTGCTTGGGTGTCCCAAAAGTCGCACAAGTTTTTTCAAAACACTCGCCGTACATTCTGGGAAAACTCGCCAAAAGTACGATGAGTTTTTCCAGAATGTACGACGAGTTTTCCAGGCGTACAATTGCTTGGAAAACTCGCCAGCCAAAAAAATTGAAAACTCGCCGAGTTTTTGGTGAGTCTTGCAACTATGCTCCAGATCTATTCCAAACATGACTCTGACCTGAGTACAATTCCTTTTGAATTTTATCACTTTTAAAAGTAACAAACTATTGAAGGTAAGGCATAAGACAATTTCAAATATCAACAATGGCAAAATGATCTTAATGGTCCAAGATCTTTGACCCATTTTAAGGATCATACCTCCCCAATGAGGAGGCTTTTGGTCTCCAAAAGCTTAGTGATAGAAAAGGTGAGGAATTCTGGTTCCCACATCCTTTTTGGAACTCATCTTGGCCTTACATGGCAACAACACTTTTAAGCCTACTTGGCCTTTAGGCTCATATGAATCAGATTTTACAGATTCCATCTTCTTGATTGATCCAAACAGAACTGATCCATAAATTGGATTAGAGAAGTCAGACCATTGGGGTCATGATGTCACATTTAGTAAAGAAGATACCTAGAAGTCATGGAAAACACAAATTCATAGGTTTTGTTGTTAGGAGGTTTGTATTTTGGTCAGAATCATGTTTTCAATGATCTAGATTCTAGAACATTTTAGAGGTGACTTGGAACTAAAGTTATTAAAGTATTATTGTAATATTTAATGGTCATCTTAGCTTTTAGTTAGTCAGTAGTTTCTTGTAATTCTTTATATAAGGAGTTTTTCCCCTCCTTTGTAAATAACGAATATCGAATATCAATTATCATTTTACAGTATTAGAGCATAGGCTTGTTTTTGGCGAATTTTTTGAACAATAAAAATTCGTAGTTGATTACTTGAAGATTTTTTGGAAAATTTCAGAAGTTTTTTTTTTCGTTTTTTTAAAGATAAAAATCGAGGATTTTTTGTGCATCGATTTTTTGGAAATCAAAGTGTTTTTGAAGCCGATTTTTGAAAGGGTTTGTTGCAGGAGATTTTGTGAAGGTTTTCAAGCAGATTTGAGGGTTTCTTTTGCAAGAGATTGCTGATTTTTAAAGTGGTTTTATGTGATTTTTTTTCTGGGTTGAGTTCGTGATCTGATTTGGGCGATCTTGAAGAGTTTTTTGAAGGTTTTTTTTTGAAAAAATCTTGCTTGATAAGAAGTTTTTGGAAGATTTTTTCAAATAAATCTTGCTTCTTTAGAGTTTATTGAAGGATTTTTTTTGAAAAATCTTGCTTTTTTAGAAGTTTTTTGAAAATATTTTCTAAAAAAGTCTTGTTTTTTCAGAGATTTTGAAGTGTTTTGAAAAATTCTTTGCTTCTTCAAAAGCTTTTGAAGTTTTTTATTGTTTGAAATTTTTTGCTTTGTTAGTCTTTTTTGAAGGTTTTTTTTTGAAAAAAATCTTGTGTTTTGAGCCTTATTTTAGATGATTTAAAAAAAATAAAAATCGTGGGAGTTGTGCCAGCTGATTGTCCATGGTTTATTATTAGTTGATCATAGACTTTACCTTGTTTTTCGTGCTTTTGGAAAACGGGAGGAATGACATCTATGTAGTTTGACTAGGGGTCTACCTCTTATGCATTGATGGCCAAACGACCAGCAGATTGTGTCAAATCATCTGCATGGTACATCGATTCTGGAGTCTCTCGACATTTTACAAACAAGAGAGATTGGTTCATATAGTATATGGCTTGCTCTGATTCCATCATCTTTGGTGGTGGCGAAGAGTTACATAGTTGTCGGCAAGGGCAACGTCCAAATCACATCTGGTGAGTATATAGTTGTCGGCCAAGGGCAATGTCCAAATCACATTTGGTGGGAGAAATTTAATATTTCTCAATGTATACTATGTGTCGAGCATGGAGCTTAATTTACTCTCGGTGAGTCAGATTATGCCACATAGTTAGAAGTTGGACATCATTTTAGTTTACACAAATGCCGAATTGTTGATAAGGAGTCCAAGAAAATTGTGGCAATTGGGCTTGAGGATCATGGTTCGTATTGGCGCTTGATATTGGAGATCCTCTGGAACATGCGTTGGTTGCGAGGAGTTCATCTATTAGCACTCTTTGGCATCAACGGTATGGACATCAAAACATTGCCTACCTCTCTCAGTTGGCACGAGAGAATTTGGTAGAAGGCTTACTTGAGATTCAACAACAAACACATGATGTTTGCAAAGCTTGCCAAGCAAGGAAGCAACATGGTACTCCATTTTCAGATGGAAAGTCTTGGAGAGTATCCAAGGTTCTACAGTTGGTTCATGCAGATGTTTGTGGACCAATGAATACTACATCAGTCACTGGTGCTAGGTATTTCCTCTTGTTTGTTGATGATTTTAGTAGGAAAATGTGGGTGTATTTTCTCAAGGTGAAGTCACAAGTGTTTAATGAATTTTAGAAGTTTAAGGCATTAGTTGATGAAGAAGTCCGGATGTTAGCTCATAACCCTTAGGTCAGATAATGGGGGTGAGTTCTGTTCCAACCAATTCGACTTTTGTGCTAAACACGGTATTAAGCCTCAGCTTACCACATCCTATACCCCTCAGCAGATTGGTGTTGTCTAGCGAAGAAATCGTACCTTCACAAAAATGGCCCACTGTATGTTGGAGAATAGGAATGTTCCCAAGAAGTTTTGGGCTGAGGTAGTGTATATTGCAGTATACCTTCTTAAGTGGTCTCCCAAACAGGCTGTCAAGAAGATGACTCCAAAGAAAGCATGGTTTGGGAGGAAACCAAGAATCACTCATCTTAAAGTGTTTGGTTGGACTACGTATGTTTGGATTCCAGATGCCAAGAGGACCAGGCTGGAATCCAAGAGCTAGAAGTTGACGCTGATAGGATACAATGACAATCATAAGGCCTATTGGTTGATTGATGTGGCTACTGATTGTTTGACATTCAATAGGGATGTTGTGTTTGGTGAGGAAGGTGGGCCCTTTTTGCTCTCTTCTCCCATCAAGGGTCCTGACAATTAGCCTTTGAAGACCAAGGATTTGGGAGCTAAGCTTTTAGTAGCTCCACCTATAGGGAGGGATTCTAATGATTTTGACATTGTGAAATCTCCTAGGCAAGATTTTGTACCAACAGATTTTCCTCAGGATAACTTGGATCAGCATCCGGATGGTATTATTCTAGGCAGCCCAAGTCACGATGATACTCATTTTGATTTGGAAGAAGATGCATCTCCTCCTGGCCCTAAGTGGTGGGCGAAGCTCATTGGTGATGTTCATGATGATGAGCTTGTTGAGGGAAGATTGTCTAGAGGCAAGAGCAAAAATAACACAGTAAACTTTGCTCTTATGGCCAACATTCAAAGTGTTTATGATCCCTAGCAATATTTAGAGGCCAAGGGTAAACTTGAATGGGAAAAGGCTATGGATTTTGAGCATTATAGGCTTTTGAAGAACAACATGTGGGTTCTATCAAATCCTCCACCAGGGAAGAAAGCCATTGGTTGCAAATGGGTATATACAAGGTAAAATACAAGGCTGATGGATCACTGGATAAATACAAGGCTCGGTTGGTGGCTAAAGGGTTCTTGCAGAGAGAAGGTATTGACTATGAGGAAACCTTTGCTCCTATAGTAAAGATGAGCACCATTCGACTTGTCCTAGCCATGGCAGCACAATTTGGCTAGAAGGTCCACCAGATGGACATGAAGAGTGCCAAGAATACAAATTTCCACGAGCAAACCAAAGCATGTTGAGCTTTCTTTGTCATTTCATTTAGCTTCTTGAAGATGGAACTGATGTTGCAATATGTTCCAACCAGGATCAGACTGTAGACATTCTCACCAAGTCTCTCAATCCAGATAAATTTGTAAAATTTTGAGATAAGCTTGGTGTAGTTAGTAGGATGACCATTAAGGGAGGGTATTAAAGTATTATTGTAATATTTAATGGTCATCTTAGCTTTTAGTTAGTCGGTAGTTTACTTTTAGTTAACTTAGTTTGCTTCAGTTAGCTTTTAGTATCTTTCTGTTATTTGCTTTAGTTAACAATTGTTTCTTTTTAGAATCATCGTCTTGTAATTCTTTATATAAGGAGTTTTTCCTCTCCTTTTAAATAATGAATATTGAATATCAATTATCATTTCAAAGTGCATGTGTCCAAATGGAGTAGAAAGCTTAACATGGCAAAATTGCCAGTTTCTGTAGGCAGTGAAAGCGTCTTGACTACAGCAAATTTGTGATAACTGCAGTATAAAAAAAATCACTTCTCTATCAAAAGTCACAAAAACGTCACTGTGCAAACAGAATCTGGAAGCTAAAGGGTTTTAGGCGTTTCAGCTTGCTTTTCTGATGTTGGGTCATCCATTCTTTGCAGTGGGAGGTTATAGGGAAGGCATATGCATTCTGTGGAGATTGTTAGAGAGTTTGTAACTCATGCTTTTAGCCTTCATATCTTCCCATTTTTACTGTTGTAAGGATTGGAGCAGGGTTTTTTTAATGGCTGGAGGCATTTACAGGTGGTTTAGAACTTTTTGAAACATTCTTGGAGATATTCCCCCTGGTGGCTATTGTATGGAATTGGAATTAGCGGCACGAGGAGCTTATGCTCACTCTTCTAGAGTTATCTTTCCTTTTGAGGGTTTCTCCAGGTTTATCTTGTGTTTCAGCTTTGTGTGTGCTTCGTACACCTTGTTTTGTGTATTGAATTGCGGTGAACATGTTTAGGCTGTTATAGTATCAATTTGAGGTGTCGAAAAAGTTAATTGAGGGTTCGTGCAGGGCTTCTGCATATCATCCATTGGTGACGAGCAGTGTGTGGCACAGCTACCCTATTCTCCTATATTTCACCAACAATGGATTTTATTGTCAATTCTCTCAAAATACCTTCCAAAACATTGTAAAAATAACTCCATTGGATGCTATTGACAGTTGAATGTGTACATATCATAGAAGTACTTCTCCCCAAAATCTTGTGAGATATTTACTTGCTGTAGGTGTTGAGAGATTCACAAAAATATCATGATAATTTGAAAAAAATTGGTCCAATGATATTTTGACTGAGAAACTCCCAATAAAATCGCAAAAATATCAGAAAAGTCTGATAGAATTCTATATTTTCATTTTTTTTACACTATACATACCTGTCAACTGCAATTTTTAACTTATTCTGCGCTGTTATTTTTCACCATTCTGCTCTGCGATTTTTTTGCAAGTTTTAACTGATTTTTTAGGGTTATAGGGTATGGTTTCAGGCTTTCAGCAAACCTTCGAGGATTTCTTTGTAATTTGAGGGCACATTTATCAGATCCACAATACCACCCTTGAAATTGGCAAATATCTTTATCTTTTGGTTAGCCAAGAAATTCCTGAGAAAGATATTTTCTTCTTACCATAAAAGTGTGTTACCAGCATGGAGTTATGTTTGTGGAGCACAGTTGAGAAATTCGGACTCGACAATTACTTGGCTGACTCAAAATATTTAAAAACTCCAGACCGGCAAAAACTCGGGGTAAAACTTGGCAAACTTATGAAAAACATTTAAAAATATATAATTTGAAAAAAAACATTCTTAAAAAACCTCCATATTACTGAATTTATGGAACATATTACTGATTTCTTTTATATGTAGATAAAAAAAAGTTCAATAAGTTCAAACTAAATTAAAAATAAAATCTCAGGAAAAAGTTATAAATCTAAGATAAAAAAATATGTCTTTCAAAGTTTCAAGTTTCAAACATCAGTCAGCGGTCAATGCAATGCAGCGGAAAAATAACTTAAAAAAAAATCGAGAAAAAAAAACACAAAAATAAGGGCACAGTTGAATGATTGATTCATTGTATATCACTACAAGAGCATATACATGAATGCATTTGTTATTGACCCATGATTTAAACCCACCAATAAGTTTTAAACCCATGATTTTTTGTTTTGATTTCATTTTAGGGTTTTATCATACCCATGATTTTGTCAGCGACCAAACCCCAAATCCTAACACCAGCTACCATCAACCAAACTCCAAGTCCTCAGTGAAATATTGCAGCTGAGTTTTTCATGAATTGTGAGTTATGGCAGTTTTTCTGCTAGTATGGTGAGTTTTTAAGTAAAATTGCAGCGATTTTTTTTATAACTCGGCCCTGAAATATTCCTGCGAGTGCTTGTTTACCTTTTGGATGTGAGTACTCACAGAGTTTTCCAATTACAGTGTGGAGCTTATGGATGTATGTTTTCGAGGTAAAAGATATTTTACATTGCTAAGTATGTGGCTATTGCAAGATAAATCTCTGAGCATTAGGTCAAATGCAAGGCACAACACCAATGTCTTTATGAGCCACTTTACTTGCCACCTTAGTGTAATAAGACACACATGACTAAACTCGTAGGAAGTGGAAAGAATTAAACATATAGGATTTTGTGTGGATCTGACCCCAAAATACAACTTCAAATTTCAAATTAAACTTTATGGTTATACTTAAACACCAAGTTGTCATAAAGAAATGTAATTGCTGAGTGCCTTTGTCACTCTAATCAATTGCTACCATGAGATTTGGCCACACTTTAAATTAGCATATGGCAGATACCACCATAGATAGTGAGGGGCATATAGAAAGTATACTTTATCAGTTCAAAATCTTTGGGTTTCATTGTCATTGTTCTTGCACAGAGCTAGGCTTTTCAAATGGGTATGTCCACTAGACATGAAGCTCCAGCTTTTGTTCACCTTCCATCAATGGGCCATGCAATTTATCCATGGAGAAATTACCCAATACAACTTCTTGCTAAGCTGTTAATTTATTTAACTTCTGAGGCAGTGAATTTAAAAAAAATTACAAATCCTTATTTTTTGTAATTATGCAAAGGAACACTCGGAGGCATTGTGGAAGCCTTACAGATATCATCTTAAAATGAATAAACTTCAAATGCATCTTCTTGGAGTCTCGTTTCTGTTCTTAATCTCATATTGCTCCATATGAAGGGGCCTCAATTGATATTGAAGGCAAAATTCATCTTTGCATTAAATCCCACTTTAAGATTGTAGTTTGGAGGTTGACATTTGTATTTTGTAATTGATTTTAAGTTTTGAACTTTGAAGTCAAACTATGTAGTAATACACTGTACAGTGTGTACTTTAACCAATGAACTCAAAATTAATGACAAAAATCCATATTTCAAAATTCATGTACATTCTCCTTTACTTACTCTCTCACTCTATGCGATTAGGATGGCTTTAAATATAAAAATTAAAAAGCATCAGTTGTTTTTCTTTCTTAAAAAATAAAATAAAATAAAATAAAATTCTGCATTTCTTTTTTTGTTTGATTCATAAGATGCTACTGGAGGGGTAGCTCCCATTTGTATTAATAGGAAAATCAGAGATACATCAGCTCCATAAAGGAGAATATTACAATCCATGTTTAGTTTGCAATTTGGGTCTGTGGTGTACCAGGAGATGTAGGTCTTCAGATGCTCCACCTGTCGTGGGGATAAAATAGAATCATAATGGCTCATAAAGAAGTTGAAAGGTCTCCATTCTATTGTCAATGACTTAGTTGCTGAAGATTCCACATTTTTGGTTTCATGATATTTCCTGATTTTATCTTGAGGAATTGAAAATATCTTTATATTTTGGTTTGTTGTGATATTCCTGAGAAAGATATTTGCTTCTATGGTTCATATAGTTTGTAAAACATGAAAGGAACATATAATAGTTGGAAAATATGCAAGAGAACACATACATAGATTGACTGCAGGAAACAAGTTACCCTTGAGAAGCCCTTCAATGGTTAAAAACTCAGCAAGAGTGAGCAAACTCTCCTTGTTCCACTGTTACAATTCAATTACAAAGGTGTTACAATGCCTCTAGGGCTTTTAGGAATCTTAACAATGTTTACAAATCACTCCTTACACCTACAACATGCCTCTGCAACTAAGAAATCCTTGCTCTGCCACTTCTAACCACAAAATGAACATGAAAATTGAAGTGTACCATGAGACCCAACCCCTCTTATCATCATATATGCAATAAACATAAACCTTTCCTATAGGCTATAACCTCTCACATGCCAAAAGTGGAAGGCCAAATGTTGAAAAGGCGACTTTAAACTTCAACCTTTCATATTCCATGCACTACCTGCATTGTGACGTTTTTGCCACTTTTGCTAGGTGGCAATTTCAAAGTTGGTGTGATTGAGGTGAAATCATTGTGGTTGATGATGAAAATGCGGTATACACAAACTGGCAATTTTGTTAAACTGAATTTTCTACTTAGTTTTGAAGCTTGCACCCTCGTTCCAGCCTTCCAGGGACTCTTCAAGATGCTCTGGATCATCTCAAACACTTCTTTGATAAGAAAATAATCTTCGTTGCTTTGCAACACATTACGTAAATGAGTTCACAATTCTAAGGCACTTGGACAACTCCTTGATTGGAGTAGATAGACAATTCCTTGATTGAAGTGGAAACACCATGACCCTAATGCTTCAGTTTCTTCGCTCTGATTTGCAAATCAATAACATCACAAGAATGGAAAAGTGCATAACTCAAACAAGCCTTAGAAGGCATGAACTGATCTTCATACTCTTTGCCTCCAATTGACTACAGTCCTTTGGGTTCAAGAAGCAACTTGGAACATTGGTGCATCTGCTGTCCTTCTTCAGATCTTTGTGCTGTGCCTTTTGTGAATGTAATCCATGCATAATTCCAACTACAACTCCCTCACACTCTTGTTGTCTAACCAGCACATCAATCAACTTCTTGTATTATGAAGTACTTGCCATGGCAACCTTGGATTTCTCAACATAGGAGTTCAAAGTGAATACATTCCCTTTCAAATAGAGCCTATACTGATTCATTCTCCTAATGTAAACAACATTTGTTTCATATAGATAAGTGCTCTAAAAAATAACATCACAAACATCTAATGCTATCATATCTACTGTTACCTCATCTTTAAAGTCTGGATGAAGTTAAAAATACAACTTACATTTCTTGGTCACTTGTTGCAACCACCCAAAGTATACGGATGCAGATGCTCTATACTATCCAGACCAAGGTTGTAATGTCCCTTTTTTGAAATAGGATTTAATAATAAATAATAATAATAAAATTAAAATAAAAATAAAGTAAAAAATAAAATATAATATAATTAAAATTTCATTGAGGTTAATGAATGATCAAAAGGCATGAAATGAAGAGTTGTGATTCCTTCAAACATGAGATAAAAAACGGAGAAGAGTTCATTTGAAAAAGGAAGAAGGAAAAAAAAGAAGGGAGCATATGAATCAAGGAGGGATTAATGGAAGAAGAAAGGAATGGGAAGAAAATAAGGAAGTGACTCTTTAAAAGGGCAGAAATTATGAGGGTTGTACTCTTCCAAAGGGTGGTAATTGTGAAAGGTTGTGGCTGTTGCAAAGGGCAGACATGATAAAGAGATGTGATTTCTCCCTTACATTGGAAGATATATAGGGGAGAAGGTTTCATTCGAGGAGGACATGAAAGAGAGATCAATTTGGAAAAATAATTCATTATTCTCAAGAAGGCAGCAATGAAGGGTGGTGACTCAATTCTTATGAAAAGTGGTGACTCTTTCACCAATAAATTATAAAGGAGAAATCATTCCAAGCATTTAAGAATCACTTAACAATCATCACTCACCAATGCATCAAATCAGCACCCATTCAATCATCACTCATGAATCCCTCAAATCAATCATCAATTATCAAATCAAGCAAACAATCAATCAGCAAATCATCATCATAAATTATCAATTGATTCAATCAATCAAACATACAAACTTCCATAATTCAAACATTAACTATTCAAGCATCAACCATTCTCTCAAGCCTAGCAGCATGCTCTCAAGCGTTTTTGTCTTCTTCTAACTTCCTACACCAAGTTGCCATCCTAACTTTCCTTTTCTCTCTTGTTCCAATTTTAGGCTCAAAATGTAACAAATTATTACTTCCACTCAATTTGGTGGAGGACATAAATTGAAATTTCCAATAAACAATTGAAACTCCCACAAACACATGCAAAGCCAACCTGGTTCTAATACCTTTTGATTTTGTTAACTTCAATGATTATACCATTTGGGAGTCATCGACCTGTGAATTTCACTTAGACAACCTTGCAAACAAATTTTTTCTTCTACCACAAATTGTGGTTTTTTAGCATAATATGTATATTAGGTCTATGAGACAAATAGAAACAAATAATGCAAAACACACACACACACAAATTGGAAACACAGATTACATCTGGAGAAACTCTCAAAAGTGAAGAAAACTACAGAAGAGTGAGCAGAAGCTTTTTGTGCCACTATTTCCCAGTCTTTACAACTGTTACAGTACCTCTAGGGTGCGAGTAGAGCTTCACAATGGTTACAACCAGCTAGCTTCTAACTCCTGCAACTTAGTTTTGCACTATAAAACCCTGCTTTTCTACATACAACAAACATGAAAATGAACTAAAATGTAGGATTACTAATTAGTGTCAACTTCCAAACAAAGTTTACAAGAAGCATTACACCTTCCATATAAACCTCTAATGCCAAAAATGGAAGACCAAATGTCGGAAAAGCAAGTTGAAATGCCAAAAACCCTTCACATTCCACATACTGTTCTCACTGTGACAAATTTGCCACTTTGCTGCCTGTGGAAACTGACGATTTTACTAATATTGGTTTTCTACTTTATTTGAACACCTGCACTCCTGTTTCAAGGCACCCTTCTGGCTCTAGATCATTGCAAACATGGCTTTGACCTGCGTGCAGTTCCTTCTGTATCATATCATACTAAAAATTAATGAACTCTTGAAGATAAGGCAAAAGACAATCTCAAATGACTGATAATGGCAAGAGAAAGCAGGGTTTTCAAGTTGGGGAAATGCCTGGCTCAACTTTCATAAGTTTGTATTTGATCCTTCCATTGGAATTGTCAATTGTCTCATTAACAGCTGCTTCTTTGCAAATGAGATCATGCATGCATCTATATTTCTGCTTGATGGACAACAATTTCCTCCCATTTTTTAGATTCTCTTCCTTCACAGTTTTCATAATTGCATTCACAAGTTGAAGCATCTCAACCAACAAGCAGCAATTTGTTTCTGATTCTTCTCTAAGTTTTTGACATTGGATAACACCGCCAGTCTTCTGCTCTAGAATCTGCAACTCTTGAAGGGAGGGTGTCTGATGTTCTTAACCATGAGCATTCTTACAAACCCTATTTTTGGGATTTGCTTGTGAGTCCAAGGCAAAGCCCTTTTGGAGAGGATGTGGAAGTTGCATTATATTATCAATGGGCATATGTTTTATTCAACTGTGTTTTTGCATGGACATTGTGAATTACGATGCTGAGATTTGTATAGTACTGATTAATAAAATATTTGTTGTTTGCAGAAAATGTTGCTGCCATGTGGTTTACCCCCTGAACGAGAAGAAGATTGAGGCATTGGCTGAAATTAAACTTGCTTAGATTTCACCACCTTATACTATAGTTGTTCTTTACCTGTAGCAATGAATGTGTACCAAAGAGGACAAAATAATGATTTCCTTTCAGGATAATTTTATTTGGGCTGCAGCAATTTTTTGATTCTCTTATAAGAGTTTGTGTACTGTTCAACTAGATAAGTGAAGAGGGGGGTAAAAGTAAAATACTTACTTTCAATAGTTAAGTTTGTTTAACATTTCTATATGACATTTGGATACTTTCATACAATTTCTTTTAATGATTTGTGTTCTTATTTCTTGTTTATAAAATCATGAGATCATCTCTTGAAAAAGAATATATGTTATAGAGATTGCGTGAAAAAATTCAAACAAACAATTGTTTTTTGAAGTGGACTTCCAACTTGGTTAAAAGAGAGATGTCATTTGTTTTACCCTTAGAGACGACGAAAACTATATTTCGTGTATTAGATTGAATGAAAAGTAACATTAAATTGAGAAACTCTTATCATGAAACTTAATACACTTTATTCAGCATTTCTGAACTTGTGAAGGTGTTTTGAGATTAGTTTTTACCTTCATAACTGTTGAATGAAATGGATTGAATTAGAGGCAATCGTATTGCAACAAACTTGTTGAAAACATGTACCAGCAGAGTAGCTTCCTAGGTACAAAAAGAAAAATAATGGCTAGAAAAACATTGGCAAAATAGAATGAATAGCTGTCCATGGAGTGTACAATTGTAATGAGGAGGTTAGAGCACACAAAAGCATACAGGAATGAGAACAAAATTCAGAATCCATGTAGCGATAACTTTTGTTGTATAGAGTTTGGCTATTATAATTCTGTATATGCACGCTTTTTGGAGAAATCTTTGGAAATATATTTGGAGAGTCTGACTACTACAAATCTCATTTTTTGACTGCATAATAGTGTCAAATTGTAGGGCTTGTTAAAACATGAATGTTGGATATAGTAGTCTTATTGTATATTGTATGATGAAGGCAGTGTTGTTGTTCCGAGTGGATTTTTTAAATATACCCTACCAAGTGTTGCTGTCTCTTTTCTTATGGGGAAGAGCCACCCAAATAAATGACTAGAGGGGCGATGCCTTGTAAGTCAGATTCACAGCCCAAATTCACAACCATCAGTCTTGTAGTGTTATAATGTTTTTAACGGGTTTTGGGACCAACTCCCCAGAATCTCTCAGCTCCTGTGGAACTTCAACAGGACGGCAAGTTCTCATCACCTGTAAATAGTTGACTTTCAGCTTGTGTGATCACATCTCAGAGCACCTGTGAAATTCACATTCTTGTAACTGACATTGGGATGTTCTGTGCCTAAAAAACACATATTTATACCTCCTGTGAACGATGTTGGCAAACTTACTTTCAATTGTAATCTTGCAAAATATGCTGTGAATCTCACAGCTGACACATCAGGCTCCACAAGCATTACATGACAATGTATAGTTAGCCAACCATGTCATCAGCGACACTCTGCCTCCCTCTTCCATCAATGGCAAAGAGGAGAGGTGAATTATTGTGAATGGTGAAGATTTTTTCCTTAAATGTCCATTCTTGTAAAATGAATGTATTTATAATTTTTGCTTTTCTTGTATCATCAAACAAGAGCCCATAATATAGGCATAAGTACTATACTAGTGCATGTTATGTACGAAACACGTACATTTTTAGAATTTTGTTTTCAGTTCTTTGTTCTCCGTGCCCCTGCATTCTATTTTGCATTTCTGAATAATTATTTAACTTTACGTCCACGAATAATTATTTAACTTTACATCCACGTACAACTTATCTAAAGTTTCATAGTTGAGAGTGTTATGCATTGGATTTTTCTTGTGAATCTTGATCAGTTGGTGAAGATGGAGAATGATAAACTTGGCAAGAGGAAGAGTAGTCAATTTTCGTGGATTGGTGAATGCATTGTTTATTGGTTTATTTTGTACGGTCTACCTTAGATTTCTATAAGGAATTTCAGGGAAAACCAGATATCAAATGTAGAAACTCATGATTGGAATACACTTCATTATCAATAGAAAGCTTAGATTTCAAATGACAATAAAATTGATGAAAAATTAAATCAATGAATAGAAACAACAGAGAATAAACATAGAGATGTGAGCTTAGAAATTTACCCTGAGATAACTCTCCTTAGAAAAACCCAGCAAGAAATTTACTGCCCTTCGCTATATTAACTCAAAATTGAGATTACAAATAAGAGAATTGGAATTACTGCACCCTAAGTTCTATACCAATATTTTGAAGGAGTACCAATTACTATCGGACATTTCCTTTAATCTCTTTATATTTTTTCCAATGCCAACACTCAAAATAAAGACCAGGGAGCTCCAAAGTGGCAATGTCGACTTGTCAACATCCAAACTGGATTCAAGTCATAAATCTTCGACTTCAAAGCATCATTCCGCTTTACATGCAACTCCTTTATGTCATAGATTTTCCTATATATTTATATGTAACTCCCTCCAACATGTTTTTATGAAACAATTTATGTCACGCCTAACTATTCAAGTGGTGAGTTGTGTCATTGTAAGAATCTCATGTATTTTTTCAAGAATAATGGCCTATTTGATGATTGGCCAAAATTACCCATTACAGTATTGAAATATTTATAAAGCTTACAAGAAACATAACACAACCAACTTAATATTCTTACACTCCTAACAATTTCAAACGGTCGTCATAGTTGGTCTGCACCATCTATACTTCTCTATGCTCACAAACTTGGTCATATCTAATCAGTATCTTTGTAAGGCTAACAAAAGGAACTTTCCAATCTATTTCGCAAAGTGAAGAGCAGAGCATAGACGAAGAACAAATGTGCACCACATTCAAGGAAAACTTAAATTCAAAATTTGAAAAATATAAATGTGAAGGAGCATCCTGTGTAAAAGGCTGCAAGAGAAGTGTTAAAAGTAGAAAAAAAATAACTTCCAGTGGATAGCTACAGGCAACTCAAAAAGGAGTATAAAGTTTAAAGTATCAAAATTTGCAGGCCAATGCATAGGAGCACCACTTCACGACGAGTGGATAATTGCAAGGTATGTCTTCATTTAAAGGGGAGCGCCATCAGGAACGCAAACTCAAATCCAAACATTTAATCTGAAAACATAAAAAAGTATGGTTAATGTCAAGGGAGGAGTATTTTGGAGTTTGAGTGGGAAAGTGCAAGGCAGTGTATTAGCGCGCGCCTCATTGAAAGACTAAGAGAAACAAACAAAATGTGTAATCTGGAGTAGAGGCGCGCACCCTCCAATAGGGAAACCAAACTTTCAAAACAAAAAAAAATGCATCTCTATGTATAGAATTTCCATACATAAGATGAAATAAAAAATAAAGAGAAAAAGAGAAAGCTCCTTCAATACACGAATATGGTTGGAGGGACGATAGGCAAAAGCAAAAATAGATGGAAAATTGTTTATTAAAGTGCCTTTGCTCTTTATTCCATGTTTGCATTCACAAAGTAATAGTATTAAAGGTTTTTTAATTTTTATTTTAAGTAATAGGTGAAAAGTTGTTTATTAAAGTGGCTTTTGTTCCTCATTCCATGTTTGCATTCACAAAGTAATATTAAAGGTTTTTTTCCGAAGATTTTAAGTAATACAAGAAGGTATATTTTAAGTAATACACGAAAGTATATATATATATATATATATATATATATATATATATATATATATATATATATATTAATAAAATTAAATAATATTACACATTTATTAAGAAAAGAGTAAAAAATATCACACTAAATGAGGTTAAGTTCAAAATGAACATCATAAGTTAAAGCCCCTTGGTGGTGAGAGTGGTGAGAGTTATATTACTAGGGGGTCAAGGGGTTCTTGGCATTTGGTTTTACCCATATATTAGTGGGGGCTAGAGCAGGTTGAGGAAACATGCTATAATCTAGCTACCTAGCAAACCCATGGTTATGGCTCTAGGAAGAGGCAAAATGAGGTTAAGAGGGTTGAGACCGTTTGCAATCAATTTTGCTCTTGGATCTTTGTGCATGGAGTTGGAAGCATAAGTGTACATCCCTATCACCATATGTAGATTGGTTGTGTTGACAAGGGCAAGACTAACTCCCACTAGAGGTTGGAGTTAGTGGCACCTTGATACTTGTGAATGGGGCATTACCCCAATGATTAAGGACCACCTTTAAATGTGTTATTTCTAGTGCAACTTTGTTAGCTTGCCCTTGAATGTGTATAAGTAAAAAAGGTGTTTCAAGGTCTTTCTTGAACCACACAAAGGGAAACAAGAATCCCTAAACCCTAGGTGAAATAATTTTGGCACCAATGGGGAGGCCTTGCTAGAGAATAGACTAAGCAAAATGGGCCAATTTTGGCTCAAGAATAGTTGAAACATCCAGAACCAGCGCTGGACATTTAATGGAGAATTTAAAGCGAAGCCATATTTTACCTGAATTTAGGGTAAATTGCTAAATAAATATTTGAGCAGCTCCCTTCGGGCTTATTTTTGCATTGTGTGTGCACCGGCCTATGCATTGCCGAGTTTGCTCGGCTTTTTATCAAAGTTTTGATCTGCCACTTTGCGCACCTGCTCTTCACAGCTTTGGGTAACGGCTTTCTTTTTGGACCCTGGGATACTGTCCTATGCATCCACTTGTCGCGGTTACGAGATGTTTTGTTTCTTATTTCCTTGAAGCCTCATCGGGCTACGAAAGTCTTCCATGAAGCCATCATTTCTAAAAAGTGTCAGTGGGCCCCACATCTTGCTATGTGGCAACTGTTCACAAATATTTCAACGCAGGGATGAAATAAGCAACCGCAGGCAGCGAAATGCTACCACGCATCTTTTACGCCCGGCTGATGGAGTGTTCCCTCCACTGTGATAAAGTCCTCAGCCCATTCAACACGTGTTGCATTTTCGCAAATCCTCAGCAACGATGGGAGAAATGTTCAAACAGGCAGCGAAGGGCTGCCATGTGCCTAGCGGCTGATCAGTTATGCATGTGATGAGTTGGTTGAATGAAATAATGCTATTGATTATTGCTTGTCATGATCATTCGCTGCAATGGATGACACTTGTCCGATCGAAATTCGCCGAATCTCAACGCCATCACATGCAGGATGCACCTCGCGTCTGGATGACTGACGCGTTTCCGCCCGATGCCGCTGTAACGGCCCGGAACATTCGATTCATACATCATTGTGGAAGATTATGGATCTTTTTCCTCGTTGTTGCCCTCCAAAGCCGTGTGGAGGTTTCCTCATATATGCTACTCCGTTGAGGAGAAGGGTCCGACCGGAAAAAACACGCCGGGTTTTAGCAAAGACTCCGCGCAGCTCCTATTACTATTTTATTTAAATTGTAACTTTTAGACTGCGCTAAACACGGCCCTTCGCTAGCGCTTTTGATTAAACTGTGAATTGTGCTTTTTACTATCTTGACACTTCATTTGAAGATCTTCTATATATGTTGGATACAATTTTGCTTACCTAAATCATGTCTAAATGACTCTTCTTAGTAGTGAGAATGTATGCAACATTATTTTATGTCAATAAATGAATTGTCTATTCTATAATCTTAAGTCTCTGATGTTTTGGAATACAACAAAATTATTCAGCCCTTAAATCTATGATTTATCGCGCTCCATCAAGAAATCTCAAAAGATCATTTTAGGTTGACTTTATTAAATTCGCCTCTTTCCCTTCCAAAACCCCATTATAGAGGAAGCCGATTTCTAAAACTGAGGTTATTCAGCTTTAGCTAAAAGGTCCCCTTAAATTGAGTTTCCCATAAGACTGCTCCTGGCCAATTCCTTGGTGTCAACAAGCATCATGAAGGTTAGAAGAGAGCTAGTTGTAACCCTTGTGAGGCATGTAAGAGTGAAATGGTGTATTGGGATACCATTTCCAATCTTTCCACCAAGGTTTGGAACTTCTAACCCCAATCTTATAAATCATATTGGGAGGCATTGAGCCAATGATTGTCTAGTTGGTTTTAAAGTCCCAATTAGCTAACTTGTATTTAATCTTAGCTTTTGGCCAAGAAAAAAATTCTTGATCGCCCTAGAAAAGATTTGGAAGGGTTTTGACCCCCTTAGAAAAATTCAATGCATGGACCGAAGGTGCCTTAGTTAGAGGGTGATCTTTGCAAGAGATAACTAGAGACCATCAAATAGAAAGCCCTTTGTGGAAGTCATTGCCATCCCATAAAAGCCAAGGTTTAATGGGTTACCATTGCTTTCCAAATGCTTTTGGAAACAAAGGCACCTTGAATTTGGATAGGGTCCAAACTTGCCACCCATATGAAGTGCCAAAATAAATACAATGACAATTTTTTAGGCCTCATTACCTTCTAGGGCTTTGATAATCCATTTGGCACATAAGGGCATGCCTTGGAATTGAGTAGAAAGCAACCCTAGTCCTCTAGAATCATTTGGGAGGCAATAAAACTCCCAACCACATGACAAAAGCTTTGATTGTTATTAAGGGAAGCCTAGAGAAAGCCCCTAAGAAGCTTTTCAAGCTTCAAGTATGAAGCCCTAACCTTGACCCAAGAAGAAGAATAATAGACATGTGCGACAACCAAGATTTTAGAACACACCTAAATTTCTTGTTGGGGAAAGATGCTTAATCATCTAGTAGGCTAACTTCTTATTGAAATTGGAAATAACTACCTACCATAGAGAGGACATGGAATCTTGAAAAGCATATGGAAAGCTAAGAACTTGAAAATTTTCCATTATCAATCTACTTCCATGCATAACCATTAAGCCAAAAGGTTTTAGGAGAGAATGTTTACTTCGAACATTGGGTTTTCGATTGTTGAATACTTGTAATAGAGGCCTTACAAGAAGTGTTCAAGCATTACAAAGCTTGTTTGAGATTGTTTTCTTCCTCTACAAGTGTAAGAAAAAAGTCATCTACAAAGTGTCCATTTGCCAACTGAGTTGAAGAATTAGGCAAAGAAATGCCTTTGGCCAAATTTTGGGAGAAAATATTGCCAAAAAAATCTAAAGCCTTTAGCAACAAGCACATACAAGGTAGAAGCCAAAGGACAACCTTGATGAATTGGCCAAAAAAGACCAAAAGAATTGGATTGATGGCCATTAATGATGAGGCAAGTAGAGGCATAAACAAAAATCATATTGATTGAGTGCACAAATTGAGGGCCAAAGGCTTAGGTTTGAAGCATGACAATCATGAAAGGCCATTCAATGTGGTCATAGGATTTTGCAAAATTAATTTTAATGAAAACAACTTGCTAGTTTGAGCATCCAACCCATTCCATCCTTTCCTTGACAACAATGATATGTGATATGCAATCTAAATGGAACTTATGAAATATTTTTCTCAAGATGCACAATTTGAGGAAGAAGGTGGAACAACTTTAGAGCAAGAGCCTTAGCAATAATTTTGTAGGAGACATTGAACAATAGAATTTTTCTCCAATTGCAGATGTCCTTCAAACTTTTTAACGTAGGTATGAACATAATATTTTATTTATTGTTTGATTTACCTAAAGAATTAGAATGAAAGACTTCCAAATAAACATTATGAAGATACTCTCCAACAGTTTCCTAGAGAGCTTTATGAAATCTTGAAGGAAAGCTATCACAATTAGGGGCCTTATTGTTGGCCATTGACAAGACAAATTAATGAAGATAAAAAATAGTGAGAAGCTTATAGAAAAATGTTTAGGGGGAGATTCAATAGGGAACAACCCCAAGACATTGTTGCGAAGCATCTTCTTGCTCAAGAGAGTTCTCTTGAGTTGTGAAAACCTATTTATAGTGATGAACAAAAGCTTGAAGATTATTAGGAAGTTCCATCAAGAGTTGGTGTCCATTTATTCTTTTAATGGCTTGAGAAGTGTGGCAAGAACATTGGGATTGAAGAAATTCTTTCAAATCTTTGTTATTGAACTTAAGCAAACAAAGTTAAGCTATAATTTAAGTTCCCTTGGGTGTGTGGTTATTTACAATATGCTTTTATTGGTGGAGCTTAAGAACTCAAAACTACTAAGAGGATCAAAGGGTTTGGCAATAGTTGGTGGAGCTCCAAGGTGGTAGCCTCATAAGAGTGGTGGCGAAACCATGCCAACTAGTGGCCACAAATGTGAAGAAATTGAAATGTGAATTCGGGAGCATGATTCCACTTGTAGATCCATCTTGTTTGTTGAGTAGGCCAAGGTTCAACATTCCAAATATGTTGTATGTGAGTTAGTGTGGGTTGATGAGTTAACAAATGCATGTTTAAGAAGAGTTGAGTCTTACTCACCTTGGGTTTAACAAACTATGATTCAATACAAAATTGTATGGGAGAACAATAACAGAGGACAACATATGGAAAGGACTTCATTAGCAAAGGGAAACACCTAGAAAAGTGGAAAATATATTGTATGAACAAAGCACAATCAAGCCATTTGTACACTCTACTAGGACCAACCATGAAATTACTCCATGTAAACTAGTGGGAATGAGTATGATGGAAACCCCTATTGGGATAAAAAATCCCTAATTTATTGTGCATATAGTACCATGCCTCCCACTCTATCTATCATTCAATACAAAATTGTATGTGAGTTAGTGTGGGTTGATGAGTTAACAAAGGCATGTTTAAGAAGAATCGAGTCTTACTCACCATGGGAGAACAATAAGAGATGACAACATCTGGCAAGGACTTCATTGGCAAAGGGAAACAACTAGAAAAGGGGGAAATATATTGTACGAACAAAGGACAATCAAGCCATTTGTACATTCTATTAGGACCAACCATGAAATTACTCCACTTCAACTAGTAGGAATGAGTATGATGGAAACCCATATTGGAATAAAAATCCCTAATTTATTGTGCATTTAGTACCATGCCTCCCACTCAATATATATCCATCTCATGGGTAGAGTACCATACTTGTAACAAACCATATCAAACATATTGTCTTTGCATAAAACCCAAGTGGCAACATGAATTGAATCAAGGATCCAATGCCAAGGGGAAGATCTTTCATTCTCATTTGAGGCATAAACATTAATAACTCCAAAGAAATGATTTTCAGTGTTGAAAGATGCCCATAACACCCAATTAGTGGGGTCACTTACATGGTCAACTAAACGTAGCTATCACATAGGAGAGATAAATATGACAACTCCTCCATGCCTTGTAGTATGGTTGCTACACAAAAATGACTTGCTCAAATCATATCACATTCAATAAAAACAAAAAATAATATTTATTGCTTGCGAATAGAGAATATCTAAACTTAGAAGTCAATGATGAGTGTCTCACAAAATATTTTATAGGGAGGCTTGTAATACCTTGGACATTCTAGGAGTCAAAATTCATTGACAAGAGTCAAGGGTCATATCCTTAGTAGCTAGTTCATCATTGTTGAGAATTGCATAGATATTCTACAAGAAATTCTCTTTGGAGACAATACTTTGTTGAGTAATTGGGTGCCATTTGGAACAAATTCTTCCTCTTATAGACACCTAGATGGACTGCGAGAGCATCACATGGTTACTAGAGGTGGAGAGGAAGGAGATTGAACAATTGGAGAGGAAGGAGATCAAACAACTAGTTGTGAACAAATCACCAACACTGGAAGTGTGTCCTATTGTACTTGGGTTTAAGACAAATTTTCATCTATTGGAAAATATCATGTCATTTTTTTAATATTTCATAAGGGTACCTAGGGTTTTATGATTATTTTCAATCATAAAACGTTAACAATAACTTGTAGACATCCACCAAGGTGGCTAGGGTTTGTGCCATGAAAAATCCTTTCTTTGTGATAGCTTACAAAACTTTCTTAGGGTTTTTAACAACGTTTAATGATAGATTTTGACCATTGAAAGGTAAAACAACCAAAATTACAAAATTGATTTGGTATTTTTCCACCTTTGTTTATTTTTTGAATATAAAATAAGGTTTTGTATGATAGGTGTTATGACATATTTCAACGATGTTTAATGATATATTTGAACCATCAAAAGGTAAACGAAAAGACTGGAATTGCATATTTGAGTAGGTATTTTTTAACCTTTGTTTACTTGAACATAAAACAAGGGTTTGTATGAAAGGTGTTATGATATTGTCTTTGCAATAGTTTTTGGGTCATTTTCATACACAAAGTGACAACTTTCATATGCTCTAGGATTTAAAATATTTAGAAGTGCATATTTTACTAAAACAACTAGGGTTTGAAGGTGAAGAATTTAAAAAAGAAGGGGTTTTAACACTTTTAAGTCACCAAGATTTGAATTAAATACTTAGGGTTTCCATCATGCAATACCACTTTCATATTGTGGATGCTCCTTCAGTGTTAAGAATTCAGAATTCCCCAAAATCAAAGATATTGAACTAGAACATGTTAGTGTGTGAGAGTTTGAGTTGGATGAAAAAATTAAATGTGGAAATTAAGGAACAAGGAGGCTAAAGGATATTAGCCTCATTGAAGCATCTTCATTTCCTATCTTCATTCAAAGCCAAGAATTTATCCTCACATATGCCAAGCATTATGATCTTGAAAAGAGGGAACTATTCTTAGTAAGTGATCAAGTACTTTGCAAGCTTGATGAAGACTCAATGGAAGATGTTCTCATTTTCCCACTTTATGAGGAATCTCAAGAAATTTACATTGAGGAATGTGAAAAGATGTGGGATAAAAACATCCTTGAATATTAAAAACATATTGGAAATCATTGGTTGAAGGAAAATAGATCACACACCCTAAAACTATTGAGAAGAAATAAATTCAAATATGGGTTTTTCATCGTGACAACTTTGCTCATTGAATCATATGGGAAGATAAGGCAAAAACATTAAGGTTGTAGATTTTTTTCATCATGAGTTAGATATGTGTGAGTGGAATTTATTTTGATTAGTCAATGTATACATAAGCACCTATTTGAGTTTGAGAAAACCCATGAGTTTCACATGGCATCCTATTTGGTCTATGCTATGATCAAGGCATCATCTTTTTCGAGTTTGAATACACTCGGAGTATACAGCACCATTTTCATTTTTAGATACCTACCTTGGTTGGAATATAATGAATCTTTGAAGTGGTATTGTAGAGTGAATGGTGCATTTTTTATGCCCTCAATGATGAGGATGGGTGAGTATATGCATATCCACATTTTAAATCATGCTAGAGTGGTGATGCCAAAGCATGTTTATTGGTACTTTTAGTTTCCTACTTCACATAAACTAGTTTTTGGTTTTTCCTTTTTCTCTTACATGCTTCCTAAATTTCCCACATATTAGGTAGTCGCGATGGAATATTGTAGACAATTTTTGAGTTTCATTTTTTTTTGAGAAAAAAGTCATAAATTTAGATTTGGGTTTCCATTCCAACCTGGTTTGTACAAGTGCAAGGTTGTACTAGATTCAAAATACATTAGTGGTGAGATATCAAAGTTCAAATTTAAGCCTTTTTATAAAAAGTGCGTATATGATACAAAAGGCATTATCTTTTAATGACTGAGATGTTGATATAGGTAGATACCAAAAAAAAAGATTTTCTGGGCCAATTGTATTAAAGAGTATGAAGTTAGGAGAAGGGGATATAGTTGCATGACTACAAAGAAAATTGCACATGTCTCCTTAAGTGCTTGAAGATCTTTCAAATAGAATAAAAAATTGTATCCTTACTACATAGTAGTGAATATAGAACAATAAACTTTTCCTTCAATTAACTGGGCTATCTATTGGGAAAGGTGTCTGAATCTTGCTCCTATTGATAAAATAAAAAATAGTATGGTTTTTGGGTTATAAAATAGAAAAACTCAATTTCTAGGTTATAAAGTTGGTTTTTGGTCAAAATAAATATTTTGGATTTGCTAAATGTGTAGGTCTCTTCGATTTCTACAATTGAAAAAAGGGGGTCCAATCAGCCTCTTAGATAAAAAATTATGGTTTTCAAAGTTGCATAAGAAATATAAAAACTTTTTGGACACATAAAAGAGTTGTAAGGGGAAGATACACTTGTTGACCAACTTATGATGCATGTTCTTCCTCTTCTATCTCTTCTAGAGGACCTTGAATAAAGGATATTTGGTCATTCCATTTAGTGATGAAAAATGATGGGTTTCTCCCATAACATGTCAACATAAAGTAACCAAAGAAAATAACCTAGAAAGTGACAACAAAAAGTTGTCTTCTTTTCCTAATTTTAAAGGTGAGTTTCCTTCCACACATGAACAAAATATTTTTGTAATTTTGATGAATAGAATTTGTTCGCTCAACCATCCAACTTGGGTACTTAGCAAAAATAAAAAGGATTTTTCTATATCTAAATAACATCATGTTTACTAATCTTGTATACATAGATTTATCAAAAAGAGCATGATTCAACAATTGTAGAGTTACTCAAAGAAAAAACTCTACTGCTAGTTTGTTAACCCAAGGGAACAATAGATTGAAGAAGAGTATCCTAATAAAAACAACAAATAAGACTAGCACAAACATTAGAATCATTGCATGAGGTTTATATGGCGATGTATAAATAGGGCTAAGATAAATGGACGGGAAGACTATAAATTATCCTACAAAGTAACCACTAAAAATAGATCATAATATATCTTTGATTGGAGATAATAAAACACCCAATTTGGTGAGTGGACTATTAAAGGTTATGATAGGTGGAAGGAATATGTTATTTTTAGCTTGTGGACTCATCTTGAGATTTGGGATTTGAGCTCTAATTTTTTTGGGGTTCTAGCTTATGGTTTTCTAATAACCATATGATGGTTTCATGTATTGTATCTCCTATATATTAGGTTCTTGAGATGGAGGTTATGTGTAGGGTTTTGTAGATATTGTTAGATTGTTAGAATTTCTAATTCTCTAGATATTTGGTTGATGATACTCTTGTGAAGGCTTGCTTTGAAAGTGTATAGTAGCTATGTTGTTTACTAATAATACATTGGACTACTTTGAAGTGTGTTTTTTTTTTCTCCCGAAAAGGGTTTTCCCCATGCACATTTGTGTTATGACACATTATTTATTTTATGTTTATATGTGTTTCTTCTTTTTATAATTATTAATATATTAAAAATTGCACAAAATCTTATTAGAATCTTAGTGTAGGAGATGTTTCCACATACCTCGCTTCCTTTCATTTGGTATTAGAGTTTGATTACCTCAAATTCTACGTGTTGGGTAGAGGATTTGTTTTACTAATCTTCATTTGTGTGAGTTATTTTGCAAAGAGAGTCTTGATCTTATTGTAGGAAGAGATGACAAGCATGCTGAGGATAGAGATGGAGATGTTCTTAGACACAAAATTTGAGTTGTTGAAGCTCAATATGGAGGATGTGCTTGTAAACTAAGATCTATGGGATGCAACATGTAGATCCAAACCTACAACTACCTCACATGAATACTGAGACAAGATAGAAAGAAAATTAAAGGGTTTTATTTGACTCAATTTGGTTGATTTAATGTTGTTCAATGTGCATGAAGAGATTACTACAATGAGACTTTGGAAGAAGCTTGGGGAAATTTATTATAAATCCCCAATGAATAAGTTTCTCTTGAGAAAGTTGTAATACCTGTTAAATAGGCGCAGGAAAATTGAGAGGGGGGGTGAATTAGTTGTCACAAAATTTAAACTTAAGACTTCAACACTTATCAATTCCACAACCACACTATTTTGTTATTAGGTAAGAGTATGAAACAAAAATGACATAAAGTAAATCAACACAATGAACACCAAATTTTTATGTGGAAAACCCAATAAGGGAAAAACCACGGCGAGGGTTAACTCACAATATAAAGAGATTATAAAAATGAATACAGAGGCTCACTGCCAAGGGCTGACTGCCCAGAAGAGGACTCACTGTCTAAGTACAAAGTCTCACTTCCTACAGAAAGGACTCACTATCCAATAGGGAGCCTCACTACCTATAGAAAAATTTATAGAACAAGTTAGGCCATACAACCATAATGAACTGAAAAGATGCCCCTATCAAGTGTTGATGCAGTTCTGGTGATGCTCAATATACAAACTTAACACATTTCATCTTTTTCACACTTCTTCACTTTAGCATTCTCAACTCAATCATCTGTCTATATTTTCTTCAAAACTGTTCAACATATACATATATACTTGATCTTCACCGCAAGCATCAATTAGGTCAACCTAATTAGATGCACTTCTTATTCATGAAAAATATCAACTATCAGCTCCAATCATTCACAAAATATTTCCAAAAACAATTCAAACCTTCATCAGGTTACATCATGTCGGCATAGACCAAAAATAGGTTGCACATAAGTCCACATACCTTATCTCAATTAACTCAAGAAGTTGGCCAGGAATAGACTTCAAAGCAAAAAGGCAACCAACAAAATAATGCCACTACGCCGTACAAGCACTAGAGCACATAATAATCTGATCATGCATGCCTTCAACAATCATAAAAATCTCCCAAAACCACAACCAGTAATTGTCAACTACGGAGAAATGCAGACAAAAATACCGGAGAGTGCACCAAAAATATCAAATCCACCATCAGAGGAGATAAACTAGTTGTGCACACCATTTTAGGGTACTAGACCAAGCTGCCAATATGGTGACATCAATGACAACATATAGACAAACTTCTCCATTCTTCCAACAATCTCCCCCTTTGTCATTGATGGAAACATGTAAAAAAATTCTCCTTCAATCTCTCCCATCATTTCAAATTTTCCCCATAACTTTATATTCTAAGTCTCTCCATACTCTAACTCTCTCCCCCTTTGACATCAATGGAAAAGGGCGACAAGAAAAGGGTGTAAACATGGTGACATAAAAACTTCAAAAGGAATTCCAACTCTTCAAAAACTTTCAAACATCCAAAATTTTTCAAACATTTAGAATTTAAGTGAAGATGACATTCTTCACCTGAAATACCTTCTTGTACCTCTCTTTGAGAGCTGGATACAACTTCTTCCAGTTGAATATAGTTGAATCCATTCTTGTGCACGTACTTTCCAATAAAGCCAATAGAGTGAAGAAGATGACCAATTTGTAGAGGAGCACTATTTTTCAACATCTTCTGCATCAGTAAGTATTCTAGAAAGATGGTCTAACCAGACCTCAACAATCTCCTTAAGGAGAAAAAATGTCTTCATCACATCATCTCTTTGTCTTTGTACAATGATCAGTTCAACTTGTAATTCACCAACTCTTAGTCTTTGATTCCCTTCTTTATCTTCAAAGATATCAAAATTCTTTCCAATGTTGTTCACTTCAGATTCAATCGCTTCAATTTTGCTTCTAAAATTATCTATTGCTGCAGGCCACTAGAGACAGTATTTGTACATATCTGATATTTCTTTAATGCACTTCTTTGTTTCCACGATCAGTTCAGATAATCTCTGCTTAGATTTACCACATCTCCTTTCAACCAAGGTTTCCAACTTGCGTCCTTCCAGACCTTTAAGCAACATTCTTTCTTCAACAATCTCAACTAGATTTTTTGGAAAGAAATCATAAACAACTGATACTTCAATACCTTTCTGAAGTAGATATTCTACCAAAGCATCATCAATCTTCAGTCCATCAATAAAAGAGGTTGCATTCTATAATTCACCAATTTTCTTCATCTTTCCCTTAACCATCATAGATTGGATGTCATCAGGATCAGAGGATTCAGATCCAGTCAGGGATTCTTTCTCCTTTTCTTCTGAAATGTCAATGATATCTTCAGTTATAAATTTTCTATTCTTCGATTCCAAGGGGGAATCACTAATGACAACCTCCAATTCTCTTTTACCGAAGGAAGAGCCCACTTTAGACTGAATCGATGCAGATATACCGAAGCAAAGATTTGTTTTCAGGGATGAAATGATACTTTGCTTTGTTATGCGTGACTCACAGATATTTGTGACTTGCTTTCCAAGCGGGAATGTCGATTCCCCACTAACATTATCCTTTCACCGGTGAGGAACTCAAAGTAACACCGACACACCAGCAAATATTCCGAAATGAAAGGGATAACCCTCAACCAATGACATTCAAGCCTTTCAGAGTAGCAGGCCACCTGAATCAACTACACGTTCTCACCGCCATCACATATACGACGTAGTAATGCGGGCAGCCGAGGACTGAGCTTTCTGATTCAAAATAAATTTTGTAAAAATACCATCGCGTATACTTAACAACGAATCCACCGGTGTATCTTTCAATGAGTGGCAGGGTGCTTTTAAATCTTGATCCCCTCATATAACGCTTTAGGTTTTTCTTTCGAAGGTTCTCAATCTTTGCATAAACCGGTAGTAAACGATTGCGCTGCTACTGGGTCGTGGGGTTTGTCCAATACAATCGCCATTCTTGAAATGATTCAACAATAAAAAAATAAACTCTTTATCAACAAACCATGTAAATTCTCCCCACAAATCCATACCTAGAGTTTTTATGTTTTGTAATTCATTTTCACTCAGCCCTAGTTCTATTCCTTTCATCTTTCTATGATCATATTCTTCTAATTCAACCCCTTTCAGCTTCAGAGGGATAGCACCACTTGATCCTCTATCCATTGCTATGCTTTCTTTAATTTTTAATCGAAACCTCTTTGATTTTCTTCTTCCCCTTTTTGCAAACTGAGAAATGTTTCCAAATTACCCAAGACAATCTCTTTGAATTCCCTTCAGAATTGCTTCAAGCTCACTTTAAGATCATTCCAGGCCACCATTCAAGTTCTTGAAATGCTCAATTAACCAAGACTCACAAATTTCAACTTATACATCATCAAATTTAGCCTAAAACATATTAAATGCGGTAGACATCAAAAAGTTGCTAAAAACATTCTTCTTAAAAAACACATAAAGCCTAATTGATTCCTAGAATCATCGAAACATAATTTCTTGGTTTCCTTCAGGCCTCTAAATATTTCATTCTTCCACATTTCAACCCCTCGTTGACTCAGACGTACATGCTTCTAGGGGTTTTAATGTTTTAAATGTCCCCCTAAGCCATGCTGAGTCTAATTTCCTAATTCATTTGTATGGATAGTGCAAAGCACACATTATTAACTTGGGTTTTCTTCTTCTTTCTTCTTCCATATCTTATTCATCATTTTATTTCTCCTTTGTTTGGTCTTTACCGCTCTTCTCTTCCCTGGAGCATAATTCTTTCCTTCTTACTTCTACAAACTTTTGAGACATGTCTAGGTTTGTTTTAGCTATAGCAGACAACACTTTTTTGATTAGCCTGTCCTCCATTATTCCTCGATCTACATTGATTTGCTTTGTGTCCAAATTTATTATAGGTATAGCAGTAGCCATTAAAAAGTTGATTCATTCTACCTTCATTAAACTTGTTCCTTATTACCTGACTGATCATTCTCACTTGAGATCTGTATTCTATAGCCTTATGTCCAATCTTCCTACATTCAAAAAATATTTTGGTGAAGGGACCAAAAAACTGGTTCTTCTTGCTCCTGCATTCTACCATTGCTCGTGACCATATTTCTTACAAAATAGCTTACAGCCGAAGAGGGATACCGCTGTGGAGTTTGTCTTACAGTGAATTACCATACAAAATTCGCCGTTTACATTCCCTTTCATGGCGTCGCCTTGACTCTTAGATTGTTCATTGCCATTCTTCACATCTTTGAGCTTTCCATAGACCATCATTCCCAAGCCCACCTTTGTCTTTACTTGGTTTTTGTCCTGCAAGTAATTCTTCAAGTTTACCGGAGCTAGATCTAAAATTATTCTCATAGAATTTTTCCTTCTCTAGTTCCACTCTTAAGTTTACTATCTCTTGTTCAAGTCTAAAGCATTCATCAGACTTGTTCTGCACCATTGTATTCAAACATTCTTCAATCCTCTTATTCTTTTCTATTGTCACCTTCAGTCCAATTATCTCTTGTTTCAACTATTCACTCACTTCTATGTGTCTTTCCTTGAATTTCTTTAATTGTTCTTTCAATTTCCAGACACATTCATTTGCATCATCCAGATTCTCTTATAGATCTCTATTTTCTCTTTCCACTTTATCAAGATCCTTAAGAGCGGTCTAAAGCTCTCCTTTATCATCCATTTAACCAACCTTCAAGATCCTCCTTAAGCGATTAATCTCTTCACCAAGGAACCAAAGCTCCTATCTGGGTGTTAGGTGTAGAGACTAGCAAGAAGGGTGAATCAATTGTCTAGAAATTCAAGAGCTTAAGATTTCAACATATGATTCCACAACCCACACTATTATGTTATTAAGTAAGGCATGAAGAGAAATACAAATGGCGAAGTAAATCAACCTGATGAACACCATGTTTTTGCGTGGAAACCAAGGGAAAAACCACAGTGAGGGTTAACTCACAATATAAAGAGATTATAAAACTAAATACAAAGGCTCACTGCCAAGGGCTCATTGCCCAAAAGAGGACTCACTATCCAAGTACAAAAGCTCACTGCCTACAGAAAGGACACACTGTCCAATAGGGAGGCTCACTACCTACAAAAAAAACTACAAAACAAGTTAGGTCATACAACTGGAATGAACTAAAAAAATGCACCTATCAAGTGCTGATGCAATTCTGGTGATGCTCAATATATAGATTTAACACATTTCATCTTTTTCACACTTCTTTACTTTAGCATTCACAACTCAATCATCTGTCTATATTTTCTTCAAAATTGTTCAACATATACATATATACCTGATCTTCACCGCAAGCATCAATTATGTCGGCCTAATTAGATGCACTTATTATTCACAAAAAATATCAACTGTCGGATCCAATCATTCACAAAATATTTCCAAAAACAATTCAAATATTCAACACGTTACATCATGTCGACATATACCAAAAATAGGTCGCATATAAGTCCACATACCGTATCACAATTAACTCAAGAAGAATAGACTTCAAAACAAAAAGACAACCAAAAAAAATGCCACTACGCCATACGAGCACCAGAGCACATAATAATTTGATCATGCATGCCTTCAACAATCATAAAAAATCTCCCAAAACTACAACCAGTAACTGTCAACTATGGAGAAATACGGACTAAAATACCAGAGAGTGCACCAAAAATACTAGATCCACCATTAGAGGAGATAAACTAGTTATGCACACCATTTTAGGGTACTGGACCAAGTTGCCAACATGGTGACATCAATGACAACATATAGAAAAACTTCTTCATTCTTCCAACAATACCCTCATGATGGAGGCTAGTAGGTATGTGGTTGAGCATCTAAATTCCTTGAATTTGGTAGTTACCTAGTTGCACTCTATGGGAGTGAAAATGGAGGATGATGATTTGTGTATGAATTTGTTGTATTCTTTTCTAGATTCATGGGATCACCTAGTTATGACCATTAGGAGCAATACCACCAAGTTCAAGATGGATGAAGTGGTTGCATCTTTTATTTTTGAAGAAATGAGAATCAAGAGTTTTGAGTTAGCCAATGAGGCCCTATTGGTTTGTGAAAGATTTAGAAAAAAATAAAAGAAGGACAAGAAGAAAGATAAGTCTAGATCCAAGTCCCATAGGAGATCCAAATCCTCTAGTAAATTCAGGATGAAATTTTGGAATTGTGGAAAAGTTAGACATATAATAAGAGATTGTAAGGAGGAGAATAAGAAGGTATATTCTCATGATGAGTTTAAGAGATCCTCTCGGGATGAAGGTGATGCTTTTTCCATTTCCTTGCATACTCATGCATTATAAGATATGTAGTTGATATACTTTGGTGTCTATTTCCACATGACCTTACATCAAGGTTGGTTTAAAAAAGTGAAGAATATGATGGTGGGAAGGTGTACCTTAAAGATGATTATCATATAAATATTGTTGGCCATGGTAGAGTCCTAACTTGATTCTTTGATGAATGAGTGAAAGAGATCAATGATGTATTGCATATCCTTGGTTTGGCATGGAACCCACTTTTTGTAAGTAAACTTAATGATGCAAGTATGCAAGTTTTTTTCTTGAGTGGAGGGTGCAAGATGGTTAGAGAAACTATGGTTCTTGCTAAGGTTGTTTTTATTGGCAACCCATTTCAGCTAGGTGCATGTGTGGTTCAATGCAATAGTTCTTCCTCTTAATAGGTTAATTTTGTAGAATTTGTAGCTTTTTTTTTTAAGTCTAAGATCAATAAGTGGAAGAGTTTATTGGGTCTAGAAATTCCTTTTAACACTCTTATAGGAATCAATTCTCTTTGAGGTTAGGGAAATATAAACCTAAAGGGGGATTGATCATCTCATCAATAGAATTTGAGTGACTCCAGGCCAATTGCTAATAATGGATAATCTCTCATTCAATTTTGTCCTAACAAAACCCAAGAAGTTATTCTTAGAGATATCCTCAATAAGATTAATCCTAAATAAAGATAAACAAATTGAAAACACTGCCTTAGTATCCAATGTACACTTTGTCCCCAAAGACTATCATTAGACCAAATACTAACCTACTACACATTTAAAACTTCTATTAAGTTGATAAAGACATCATTACACATGCAAAATTTAAGTATAAAAAACATGATTTTTAGAGACGTTTTTTTTTGCAGCTCGCTACAAATGCTACTCTAAATGAACCATTGAATCATGAGATACATATGAACTAAAAATATACTCCTAATATAATGTCAAATATTTTTTTGTTTTGAGTGCATGGTGGATCATAATTTATTGGGACTAATGCCTTATTCATTAGGGTACAAAATCACAATTTACCAAAACAAATAATACATTGGAATACTAATAGAGCTATGATATAAAAAACTAAAACATACTTAATAATCTATCTCCAAACTTTATAAATACATATGCAATAAAGAAGAGACAATTACAAACAATTCTTGCAATGAATTAAAATGTTGTGATATTTATCAAATCCTTATTATAATCATACCAACATATATTATAATATGATAATCTATGCTAGAATATTGTCACCATTTGTCACATAGACAAGACTTGGTTTTTTATCCTTCCATTGTTCTTGTCTCCTTACATCATAAGTAGAAACCTCTTTTATCTCTCGATCTTTGGAGTACTGATCCCTTTCCATTCCTTTTTATTTTAAATAACATTTGGATCTTCCTTGTTAGAGTTGCCACTCCTTGGAGAAAATTATCAGAATCAACAAAATTTTGATTCTAACCAACATTTTCCTAGTTGCACCATGATCATTAAGTAATTTGAGTCTTCAAGTTGATTCTTGAGTTAGATAATCCTCAATAATGGTGCCAATTTGTTGGTGATATAAGTTGTAGGCCCCAAATCCCTAAGGCTTGATAATATCCAAGGTGTCAAGGGTGTCAAACCTAGGAAGATCATCACAAAACTATCTTCAAGTTGGGGAGCTAAGGACCAATTATTAAGGTAGGTAAGACCCCCTTCACTTCTGGCTCTACAAGAGAAAGGGGTTTTTTACTTAGATGCAGGGTTGATGTTTGAAATACTAAACAATCCCTTACAACAAACTATACCCTTTGCATAATGTATCCCAATACTAGTGTCACACTATGCTTATGCACTAGTTTGGATATGTAAGGCTAAGAACCTTATTAAGAAATGATCTACCATATGCATATACAAGAATATGTTTTATGATAACCTTTTAAATGTCATAGACATTCAAACATGGTTGTAAAACACACTAAACTTAAAAGAAAACTAAAATATGTTTGAATTGATTGATTTTGAGTGTGTTGAGGATGATAGGGAGGGAAATTCAATAACAAACCAATTTATTTATCTATTTGGGCAACAAAGTCTTTTTTTACATATAAATATGTAACAAAAGAAACTAAAGTGATGCATTAATCAACACATTACAAAAGACTAGGTTTTCCATACTGTACAAGCAAGTTGGGAACTACATATACAATTAGAAAAACCATAAATAGTTTTAGAATATTAAATGAGTCTACTTAGTAATCCAAGAGCATACCCACATACCTCCTTTATTCCTCTGAGAAGATATATTGTAAAACCTTTAGAAGAATTTTACAATCATCTAGTTGGATAACTAATTAGAAACACATCAATAAATAGATAATGTGCACATGGAGACACTCAATCAAGGTTGATTCTACCTTTAATCACTCACTCTATAATAGTTACAAGCGATGCTACAAATTTGGGGTAAACCCAAATCATTACAATACAAAAAAAAAACTAAAAACTAGAACTATGATCCTTTGGTTATGTAGTGTGTGCTCTTCTCTCTGCTATCTCCTTCTATCTCCCTAAAATTTATCTTAATTTTTCAAAATTAATATTTTCAAAAAAGATATACCCATGACAAGAAGGTTTTGCATAATTTTAGAATGTCCAACCACAGGGGAAACCCTAGCCACAACCTCCACCAACACACAACACCAAGTGTATGTTGAAAATATGATTTGATTGATAGGAAATGTGGAAGAATATTCCCCTGACCTACACCATACATTTTCATTGATGATTTGTGGGTTTGAGTGCAAGAAACAAGAGAAATCACCCATGAAATCTATTGAAATTATGTCTGAGAGGTGTTGCATGATAGAAAGAGGCCCAATAGATAATAAATTATGGGAACTAGAATTTTCCATCCATTAAGGATTGTTCTTGGATTGAGGTGTGAGCAATTCCAATAGTGGTTTAGCATTAATGGCGACAGCTGAGAACCTATCTCTTAATTCTTACCTCTTGTAAAAATTTGACCCCCAATGAAATATAGAAATATGATAGAGATTAGGATGCAACATGAGAATTAGGAACATGTAGCAAATCATATCGATATTAGGTAGAAAAATTGGCTTGAAATGGACCTAGTGAAAGTTTGGGCCATTAGTGGATGCATTTAAATGACATCGTCATTCTCACAAGTTCTTGTTGACCTTTAAATCCATGTAAAACCCTATATATAGGATATCAACCTCCATCAGGTCCTTTATAGAAGAGTTGCCTCCAATAGGCTCATACAGGGAAAATCTCTCGAGCTTCCAACATCACAATGCACCTATAAATAATCCAATTCAAATGGAAATTTTTGTTGATGATGTCAGCAAGGGTATTGTCAACATGATGCCATTTATGGACTATGGGGCTTCAGATGAGGTGACAACAAGATGATGTAAGCGAGGTGGGATGATACCAACATGATGTCATTAAGGCACAAAATTAGGTGAATGGGATGAAACAAGTTTGCATGTAAAAGCATTTGAACCAAACAAAATTTAGAAGTGGGAATTCATATGGTTGGAGAAAGTCTACGAAAGGAATTATGTGGGAGAATGGAAGTGAACTAGAAAAATGCATTTGAAAGGAGAATTTCACTTAGAAAATATTACAAAAGGATATTTACGTCATCAAGGTAGATGGAATCCATCTTCTCACACCTGAAGAAATGAAGAAAGATCATCAAAAAATAGAAGTGGATTGTTCTCATAAAAAATCTAGTGAAGTTAGATGGGTACCTTTTTTTTGCATTAAAGTAGGAAAATTCAAGTGAACCAAACAAACATTGAAAAAGTGAAGTTCATTTGGGCATCAGGATCTTGCAAGGCTTATACTTAGCCAATTTTCACATTTTTTAAATTTTTGTAAAGAAAACCTATCTGAACTATACTTGTAAGGAAAATTGGCTCCATTTGCACTTGAGTTGGATAGAAGGAAAAAATTTGCAAGGGAATAACTTTCACCCCTTAGAGAATTTCACAAAATTTTAAAAAGAAACTAGGCTTAATTTTTCATGTTCTTGTTGTGTGGTCTCACAACACACCCCAAGATTGAAAAGACTTGGGGACCCAAGTGAAAATATAACTCTTATGGCAGGAGCTAACAAATTGAAAGATCACCGGAAGTGTAAGATTTTTTTTTTTGATAATGAAAGTACTTCGTAATGAAAGTGTTTCAGGCACTGGGTATCGAGTACCAGAAACATATGGAAAGGCGAAAGGTAATGCAAGTTTAAATGGAAGGCTCTAGTCTGGTATGAAGGAGTTCGGTATGAAGGAGTCTGGTATAATGGAGTTCCGGTATAACCAAGGTCTGGGGAAGTAAGTGGGTAAAGCTGAACACTGGGTATCGGGTTGTAATGCGAAGTGAAAATGCTTAAGTTTTAAGTTTATCTAATGATCCTGGTAATCCGGTATATGTGTGAGGATTTGTGATATGCTTAAAAAGCTTGTTAATTATGAGATTTTTTTGTATTAATATTTAATAATGGTTTTATTTACATGAGATGTTATAGATGTTTTCTTTCTTTTAAAGGGATTTAATGTGTGGAATTTGTGATTGCAGGAGATGCAGATTGTGATGCAAAGTTCTGGTTGGACGATTAGGAAAACTTGAATCATGGACATAATCATTTTTAGTTTGGTTCGATTACTTTGGGAGATTATAATACAAATAGTTTTGAGTCCACCAAAATGTTGAGGATCTTAGTATTTCACATGCGGTGGAAACAA